>JAQPPZ010003709.1:0-600000 GCA_028583015.1 Wollemia nobilis
CTTAGAATATGAAATTATTCTCTATCTATTGTAGGAAGTTTCTTACACTTTTTATGATAAATATCTATTGCAAATCTTCAACAATGTCAAGGTAGCTGACATTTCCCTAATGTCAGAATTAAATTCAAGATGACTTGATTGTCCTAAATTATGCAACTTCCTTATGAGTTGATAGAAATTAGTGTCAAGGATTATCTATGTCCTTAAAATCCTATTGATATCAAGGTTTGGCTATTTTCTTGTAATGATCAACTATCTTAAATTTGATTCACCCTCCAATAGATGAGTCCTTGTATTCACTAGTTATAACCATGGAAAGACTCTATAGATGAGTCCTAGTCTTCACTAGTTATTCTACAACTATGGAAAGACTCTATAGTTGAGTCCTTGTATTCACTATTTATTCCTTTAACCATGGAAATAATCTATCCTTTCTACTTCCTTTGACCTTACAATAGAGCCTTAGGTCTATCTCCCTTTAAAGTAGAAAACTCTAAATCAATTTTATCAAACTAGACAAAATAAATTTTATATGTAGCTAAATAAATTCAACTTGTGCAAGAAACTACTCATAGTAGCTTTGATACCACTAATAATTTTTTGAAGCCTTAATATTAATTTTAAACTCATAGGATAAATTCCATAGGATCAAATATAAGATAGCCATAAAATATTAATATCAAGATAATGATGTAAGTAGAATAATATGAGCAAACTAATATGTATATCAGGGCTTATTGTATATCAAATACAATTCATTAATAAGAAGCAATACAAATTTAAATAGATTGAATCATACATGTACAGACCATGCAGCATAACTTACAATATTAGTTGCTCAAAATGTATGTAAAATTTATTACTCTTCTTTCTCTTACAATTATAGCAGTTGACTCTCTACACTAGACGATTATTTTTTTTCTTCTTTTATGCTTCTCTATGGAGTATTATATTTCCATAGTAGAATGAATATTTGTATGCTTGATTATTCCTCTTCATATGCCTAGTATCACGATTCTTGGCTTCTCTACTTGACACATGCATACACATAAATCTATCTTGTATGCACACATAGACATGAATCTTGAATTTCCATAGTCTAATCTAATGACACTTACACACACTTACATATAAGAAACTTGTGCACATAGACTCACATTACACTTGCACACTTACTCACATGATACTTATGCATTTCTTTCACATTATTACATTAAAGAACTTTACTCACACTCTAGACTAAGACTCAAACTTAATCTAATATTTGCAATATGTACCATGAATGATGTAGTAACACTATTATGAAGCTACTTTATTCATGAAATGCAAGTAATATATAGGATTACATAGGAATCTCACGTAGGTTAAGTGGTTGCAACAATCTGCCAAACATGGCCAACCACTTAACTACTAGTTAACCAAATGCTAACTATGGATGTCCACTAACTACTAGAAGACAAACAAGATCTCTAACAGTTAACAACCATCTAACAACATGCTAAAAACATGCTAACAACCTATTTCTAACATGGGCATACTATGCCTCACGTGAATACAAAGTGCAATGAAATAGGAATAGTAAATAATAATAATAATTAACTTAGGATTAAGTGGATAAGCCTAAGTTATCCTCAACACTCCTCCCAACCATATAAGCATTGGACCCCAATGCTCTCAAAAAATGTGGAAAGTCATGGGCCATCTCATGGTGAGGAATCCAGCAAGCCATGTGTGGAAAGTGACCGCAACGAGCGACAAGGTAAGTAGTGGAAGAACCCTGTCTAGTGTGATGAGTCTTCATCTCAAAAACTCTATCTGAAATGAGTAGAAGATGACGATCAGGTGCCACTGCTGCTGTAGGACTAAAAACAAGATCAGGTACCAAAAGAGGGTCCTAAAATGGTATCTCTGGAAAGTGGCGCTCATCCAAAGGAACCCATACTCTGCCTCCAACCTGTGGTGAGTGAGAATTGTGATGCTTTCGCACCACTCCCTACGGAGTCTCCTGCAAGTCCTATGGTATCTTGCCTAGAAGGCTCTGTCGGTGCTCAGTAAGGGAAGTAACCTTAGCTTGCTCCTCCATGTGTGCAATGGGAGTGGGCAAAGCCAAAGGTAACTTCTGTGGAACAAGTGGTTTAGTATTTGTAGGTGTACCCAAAATTATACCAATGGAATCAATGGTATCTTTCTCATGAGTGAGAATGGTGGGTTCCTTAACCACTTGCTCTTGTGACTGTTCATCATGTGGGAGTGAAACTTCTTCCTTTGCATGTTCCTTAGGTGGTGCTTTTTCTTCATTTTGTGTGGGACAAATGCTAGTAGGAGCCAAAATGAGTGCTTGACTTAATGGCTTCCTTACTTTCCTACAACTTAACATCAAATTGGAAGTAGGTGTAGTGCTTTGTATCAAGTAGTTTTTACCATGCAACTCCAATGTGTAGGTGTTCTTTTTAGCATGATAAATAGCATTCCTATCAAATTGATAGGGTTTACCTAGCAAGAGTCCACAACAATCCATATCTGTGACATCACACCTAACTTTGTCCACAAAATTGTCACCAAAAGCAAAATTCAAGGTGCAAGTATGGGTGATGTTGGATGTGGAGTCTACATCTTTCCACCCAAGTGCATAAGGTTGGTGATGTGGTTTGATGGGAAGTTTCAACTTCTCCACAACGGACTTCGCAATGAGGTTCTTTTGTGATCCGTTATCAATGATACAATCAACATAGAAATCATGCGTCAAGTGGGCTCTAGTGACAAACAAATGATCACGCCCCCCTTGAGCAAATGCATTGGACATTAGGGTAACTTTGTTCAGTTTACCCTTTAAAGTAGGATATTCTTCTTCTGTCCCTGTAGCCAAAATGGGACCATCTTGTGGTTCCTCATATGTAGGCTGTACAATTAGGGATTTCTTCTTCTTAAACTTAAAAAAGTATAGCATCTGGATTTTACATGTCCATGCTTTTTACAAAAGTCACAATACAATGAAGAAGAAAAATGTTTAGCATGAAAGGAAGAAGAATGTGCTTTAGGCGAAGTGGGAGGAGAAGAAGAATGAGGGGAAGATTGAGAATTGTTCTTCACCTATTGTTGATGTTGATTCCCGCCTTTGGAAGAGCCCTCCTGTGATGAACGAGACTTTTGATATGCACCAACTTTCTCCTCTGCAAGAATGGCATGATTGAATGCCACATCTAAGGTGAGGAAGACATTGAATTTTATCTCCCTAAAAATATGATCTTGCAAGCCACGAGTGAATTTATTAATCAAATCATCTTCTGAATCTTTCACACCAAGCAATACCCTCAACCTATTAAATTGGAAAATGTAATCAGAAACTGACATTCCATAGGTTTGCCTCAATCTATACCACTTGGTAGTGAGGTCACATTGGTAGTTTGGTGGAAAGAAGGTGTTTTTCAGAATTTGAGTTAATTCTTTCCACGTCATGGTGGCATTATGACTCTGTATTTCTACAATGAGAACTTTTGCTAAACTTGTGAGTGTAGCAAATGTGGCTCTTTCATCCTCCGGAATTTTAGCATAAGCAAACCAAGTTTGCATATCCAAAATCCATGCAAATAAGACATCGGGATCCCTAGATCCATCATACATTTTAACTTCACATTTGGCTTTGTTTGGATGGTTATTGTAGATTTTGATGTCACTAGGATTAAACTGCACAACAATGTCTCTCACTTTATCTGCCAAAATGTCTACTGCTTCAGTGAGGTTTTCCATGTTTGTTCTAATATCATGAGCCATATTTTGCTTAGTATATGCCAGACTAGGAGGATTACAAAATGGATGCAAGAACTAATATAGGCTTAGGAACAATTTCAGTTTCCTATGCAGCCAAATTGCCTAGATTTTACAAGTTTTGCTCTCAAAATTAGGGCTATTTTAGTGCTTTTACAAAATTAAAAAATTTCAATTTTGCAATTACAATGGTGCACTAAAAATGCTGAAAATTAGCCCTTTTACAATGCCAAAATTTGGTTAGGAGCAAAAAATATGAATCTACAGAAAATTTTGAACCCAACGCAAAAAATTTGGTCAAAAACGGACCAATAACGAGGAAGATATCACCTCTTGAAGTTTGCTCTCCTTTGCTGATTTTGGGTGCCAAAATTGAATTTAATTTTCAATTTTTTTTTTTAAATTCTCCCAATGATTGAATTTCCCGCCAAAAGTTTTGAATTACCCCTGTTCAACTGGGGTCAACAGGGTCAAACGATGGCAAGGTCCGCCAATAGGCGTTTCACAAAATGCCCGCGCGAACACCTATCAATGTTGTGTCCACGAGCGCCCACCAGTGGCTACCTATGACTGGCGTTGGCCTGCATGAAGGTAGGCCTGACGCGAGCACTGAAAGGTGCTCATGCTATATATTCGGCACCTGTGTGCTCTTAATGCACAATCGGGAAGAAACAAGCCCGATGTGGGACTAAAACTCCCACAAAACTCCAACGTGCAAACCTGCCATCTCATCCGTCGCCGAAGATGCCGAAAAATCAATGTCGGGAGCTTCAACCTTAGGATTTTAATTTTTTTTTTTTGTCTCACCGAATTTCTTATATCCTCGTCAAAAACTTGTTCTCTGGCCAAAAAAACTCAGGAACTTGCAGTATGCTTGTCGAAAACTACATCGGGATGGTGTAGCAAACGTCGGGGTCTGTGCTAGCCTGTGTTAATGGTGTCGGTTGGCTTGCAGTGGCTAGCCGCGATGGTGGCTATCATGGCTACCGTGTGATGGTCAGGACTGGCCGGAGGTCGATCACCGGCCTATGGTCACGGTCGGTTGACGGTGGGCCTGGCACCTGCTGCCACGTCCAGTGGTCAGCGCTGTCGGCTGGTGGGCGACCGGTGCTGGTCCGTCGATTGGCGTGGGCGCCGCCTGCTTATCGGCTGCCGGTGTGGCTGCCGCTGGCCGTGTGGTGGCCTTGGTCTCCAAATAGGCCAAAATCAAGGCCTATGCAAGCCTTAGTTAACTAAGGTCTTTTTTTTTTTTTAAATAAAATATTAATATTTTATAAAAATAATATTTTTCCTCCAAAGATAAAAAATCTTCTCATGCAAAGATGAACTCCTGTTAAGTGATGAAGGACTCAACTTCTTTTGGAATGCAAGTTGAAGCTTCCACTTGAACTCAACTGCAACTTGTTCTTTGGAAAAACCTTGGACAAACTTTGGGCAGATCTACAATATCCACCTCTTGGCCACAACTTGGCCTCAACTGATGCTTAACACCTGGTGTAGGGGTAATTTCTCCCTCTATCACCTTAGCTTCACTTGTGTTGTGGGTGACTTCAAGCCAACTCCAAACAACACCTCCTAGGATCTGCAATGAAGTGGTAGCTCTCTCCTCCTTCCTACAATTCTCCTAAAGCTAACTGATACCAATGATGTAGTAACACTATTATGAAGTTACTTTATTCATGAAATGCAAGTAATATATAGGATTACATAGGAATCTCACGTAGGTTAAGTGGTTGCAACAATCTGCCAAACATGGCCAACCACTTAACTACTAGTTAACCAAATGCTAACTATGGATGTCCACTAACTGCTAGAAGACAAACAAGATCTCTAATAGTTAACAACCATCTAACAACATGCTAACAACATGCTAACAACCTATTTCTAACATGGGCATACTATGCCTCACGTGAATATAAAGTGCAATGAAATAGGAATAGTAAATAATAATAATAATTAACTTAGGCTTAAGTGGATAAGCCTAAGTTATCCTCAACAATGAAGGTACCATGGGGGTATATTAGCATGTACCAAATAACGTAATATTCTCCAACATCAAGTTGGTGATCTGATTCTAAAATGGGAAGAGGACAAATTGAAGCCAGGGGACCACCAAAAATTTGATTTGTTCTAGTTTAGGTCATTATGTATTACAACCAAACAAGAACATAATGTGTGAGCTATCATATGGTAGTAGGTAAATTTTATTGATATTGGTAAATGAACACCATTTAAAATGCTTCACATATGATGCCACCACCCCTTTATATTATATGTTTTATATATATATATATATATATATATATATATATATATATATATATATATATATATATATGCATAAAATAAACAAGCCATGATAATTTGAAAATAACTACAAGTCAATTGGCCAAAATTAAAATTAACTGACATTGATTTTATCTTCTCATGCATTAATTCATTGGAGGACCACAATAACTAACATGTAGGATCTTCTCTAATATTGTAAAACATGAAAATACAAGAACTGAGAAAAGTAACATGAAGTTAAACTATTATAATAACTACACAACGACTGATATAGCATCCAAAAGGTGAAAACTTTAGTAAAACTTTTGCGTTGCAAAATTTTTATAGAAGATAATTTTTGGGTTAACAAGCTATCTTGAGTAAAAAACTATGCAATCAATGCTCATAATGATTCATAGAAGTATCAAACAAATAAATACACAAGCACAAGACCAACAATGTGAGAGCACCCATCAACTCTCAAAAGGTATAGAAAGAGAAAATGGTACTCCAAGACTAACAAGCATAATTGGGGATATAAAAATCACCCTAATGTCTAAACAAATGCATCTTTAGGAAGCATCCAAACAAAAAGTATAAGGTATATCACAAAATAGTCTAGGTGCATATGCATGGCACTCCTTTCTATCATCATACATATACAAGCTTGTCCATCCTTACCCAAAACTAGTGCTTGTACTTACCTAACTCTATAATCCTCATATGACAACAGTTCAAAATTATAAAGGGAAAGAGTTGTTCCAACTTATACATTACTTGTTCATTAAAGCCTCTACTATAGAGGAAAATCCTAGAACCCCATCCAAGCCTTTTACTATCGAACACCAAAGAAAATATTATAACCTCAAAAGGTATAAAGAAGAGGGAATGTTTTCAAGAATTGGTTGAATTCACAATTGCATAATCCTCTATTGGGAATTGATCTCCTTAAAACCCTAATTAAAAATATTTTATTTAAATACCCTGAGATGTTCTCAATGCTTTCCATAATTATTGTCCTATCAAGTAGCAAAGAGGTGCATGATTACCAAATTTCCCTAGTGTGTGGTATTTCTATCATTAGAGAAATATTTACTTAGTGCATAGGTCCACATTAGCACTATCTATTTGTAAGATAATAAGATAAGATATAGATGAATACAACTTGAGGAAAAGTTAAAGACTTTGAGATAATGTCTAGAGAAGAGTAGAATGTAAAAAGACCTTGTAAAATGAAAAATATACATGGAAAATAATGATTATATAGCTTCCAAGTTGGTAGTAGGTGCAAGAAACTCAAGATATGAATAAAGTGTCGACAGAGTAGATTTAGGACCTGTGACAACAACTATAAATAAAAATCGAGTGAGCTAGAGCCTCTAAATTGTTTAAAGAAACACTAAACAATTATGGAAGAAAAACTAGAACAAAATCTTCCAATATGCCATAGAGATTTATCTAATCATAAGCTAGCTGGAGTTTAGTACACAAGCAATAGAGGAGGAGATAGGAGACTTCTACTAGGTTCAAGCTAAATTGGAAGGAAAAATAAGACAAGCTAAAGACCTAATGAGTTTGGCTATAAGAAGACTTGAATCGATTACAAGAGCCATACCAAGTAGCCAATGGCTCCAATGAGGATGGAAGATGATATATATATTACAAATCAAAGTGGAAAGAACAATGGATCTAGAAATATAAGCTAAAGAATTAGGATTTCCAAGATTTTGAGATGAAGAATCTAGGATTTTAACTAAAAAAAATCTTTAAGCCTAGATAGAGTTGGTGGTTAATGATAAAAAAAATATAGGCCATTAGAAATATCCTATAAAATAAGTCCAAGTGCTTGATTTTCTAAACACAATAGCTATGATACAAGAAAAGTTTCAAGAAATAGCTAGAAGATATTAGTATCCTTCCTTCAAAAAAGCCTATCAATTGAGAAAAATATTTAAAAAGTTATTAGACTCAAGAATCCCCCATTACATATTTGGACATTGTTCTATCAAGTCCTTAAAATATCAAAAAATATCTTAGAAAAGGAAGATAATTAAATGGATGAATAAAGAGAAGGCACCCATGATGTAGAAATTTCTCTAAAAGAAGTTATTCGAGCATGATATGGTTAAGAGACATCTAGTATGCAAAGAGAAACATTAGAGTGATCAACAACCAACATTTTCCACCTTTGCACCATAAGGATAAAGAGAAAAAAATAAAGTTTCAAAAGGGTAATAAGCCACCTAAAAGGTCTAAAAAGATACAATTCACTTTCATTCCACTTCAATATTCATTTCACCAACCATTCCATTATATATTATAAGTCATCCATGTTTTCTCCTATTTCACATAAAGCACTCACTCATCACATCCTTCATTACAAGAATCATGTTCCATCATAACAATTCCACCCACATTTCATCTCATAATCACTTTGACTCCACATCCAATGGAATTAGGTCTTTCAAGTTCTTAATTCTCGTAAGCAAAATCTCCCTTGGAGGTGCCAATAATGTAGGTCAATTTCATGATCTCATTTTTCAAAGAAAGGAGCTAAACATTAAAAAAAATGGTTAAGTGTTTTCAAGATTTGAAGGTTCGCATGAAACCATGCTGAAGAAAATTGGATTCCCTTTGTTGATGATGTCAATGTGATATCATGATAGCCTGAGAATGCACAAGGTGAATATAACTAGGATACTCAATTTTGGGATTACCTCAATAGTGATTTTAGTATCCCCAAACCATAACCTAATATTATTAAAAAAAACATGAATAAAATTAGGATGAATAAAGTCAAGCTATCTAAGCAAGTAATATCAGTGCAGAAGAAAAATCCCAAAATCATGCAAGTCAAGTGCTTAGGCCCAATTGCATAAGGTCACAATGAGTGAAACTAGGTGGAATAAAGCCAATCTTCTTTTGGTGATGATGTAAGTACATCCACATAGAAGCTCAAAATCACATAGGAAGAAAGAAGATGCTTGAAACTGAAATGGCCCTTACACAAAGCTAGGATGTAGGAAACCAAAGTGCATAGATCTAAGATGTAGGAATCCAAAGTGCACAAAGTCAAGGATCCTTCACCAGTGATATTAGCATCTCCAAGATAAGACCCAAGAACATGCAAAGTAATTCAATATATGAAATTAAAATGAATAAATCCAAAACATATATTAAAGTGATGTTATCATAACAATTGTGAAGCATGGTTTTGTTCTAGGAAGCTTTGAGAGTAAAATAACAAGCTCGACTTTAAATCAAGTGTCCAAAAAATATCTTTTTAAGACCTGCATCTACCATGGTGCCTTCTATATATTCTAGCTATTGACACCAAGGCATAAAATGATAGTTTTGGTAAATTAGTTGTAATGATTGAATCACTTGCAACAAGTAGTTGTAGATAAATAAATCAAGCTTAATGAAAATTCAAAATAAAATACAAGATGAAATTTGAAGCAACCACCTTAGAAAATTGATTCCTTTCCCATGCTATTCTCTTAATAGTCTTATAATAAAAAATAAATTTGTTGCTACATTTTTTAAAATGCAACTTATTAATAAGTTGTTATACCACCAATTGAAGGGTCAACTTTGGAGTCCTTTCCTATATATTTGTTATGTAATATTACTTCTATTTAATGAAGTGATAGTTGTTTGGCCTCCATTGTTATGTAATTACAATTTTTTATCAATAAATATTTTATTTAAGTCATTTATGTTACACTTAGATGTTTAGTCTATTTTGTTAAATCAAATTCTACTATTTTGATCGCTACTAAATTGCTATTCATTTGAGTCTTTGGAATGATTAGAGAAAGTAACTAAAGTTAAATAATTTTATAATTAAATTTGATAATAGTTAGTCTATTAAGTATCATGTAAGTTGATTATGATATTATATAGTAGAATTCAATGTTGTTACACTATATCTCATCCATTTTTTTCATTTCTCTAAACTCTTACCTTCTTCTTATCCTTTTCCCTCACCATTAAGCTATAATTTGTAAGAATTATAAGGATTCAACCTTATCCAAAGGTTGAAATAAAGAGAAATATAATTTCATCCAATCTAATCCATTGGTTGGAATCTAGGACACACTACCTATCCATAGACTAGGCAAATTTTAGTCCAAATAATTACTCATACTATCATTATTTGTATATATATAGTTTTTATTTGTGTTGTCTACATTAAACTTATATATTCCTCCTAAAATACCTATAGCAAACATGTTATTTTAATTCTACTTTATACCCTTGCTTTGTAATTTGATTGACGAAAAAAAGGTTCTTCCTTCAACCAAGAACATAATGTACATTCTTAATGTTCTTTATTTTTCCATGGTTCATTTTAATAGGAAAAACACCATAACCTTCAATGTTATATGTATAATAATCACTTATATCACTAGGGAATACCTTTTCATTTTTTAATTTAGTATTATTTTTTATAGTGTTAAATCCTTCTTTATTATAAGCCATGTTGATTATTCCCTTAGTCAATATACCAAGTACCACTTTCAATATTTTGAGCAAACATAAATGTAATGAAGCAATAAATTTTTCTTTGATATCGAATTATAATGTTATTTATTTACCTTCATTGTCTATTCTGCACATCAATATTATTTTTATTGCACGTCCATTTAAAATATCCAAGATTTCCACAATTAAAGAACTATAGTATTTTTCTTTGTAGCTTCTTGTTATATTTATGAACAAAACCTTAATTAAATTGAGTATCCCCATGACATGGACACTACATATTGTTACCTCTAAACTTACCCTTTGAAATATAGACTTGCTCCACCTTGCTAAATCCTTTAAACTTTTTTCAAACTGTATGTTCTTCATATAAAATGTAGCCACTCACATTTTTAAAGGTTAAATGCTAAATATTATGAGCCACTTATAAGGATGTAATCAAATATTCATACGTTGTAGAAAGGCACCTTTAAAAATTCTTGATATATAGTCTTTTCTCCTATTATGTTAAGCTAATGCTTTATCTCCTTCAATTTCATTAGATGCTTAGTTACATATTTATCAATATACATTCTTAAATTATGCAATTATCTCTTAATATGCACAATGTTAGTCTATGTAAACTTTTCAAATACTTGCTTGAGAGTATTCCAATATTAATGTCTATCATCTATATCTTGAATTTTAGGTATAATTCATCCACTATAAACATTCATACTATTTCTAGAGATTCATTGTTCTTCTTTTTTAATTTAACCAACTCCCTAGGGTCAATCAAAATCTATTTTTCATATTCTACAATATCCCATAAATATTTAGCAAGCAACACATTCTTCAAATTACATTTTGAAATGGATTAAATTTTGCCATCTATTATAATATTTTTAGAATAATTTGTTGCAAATAAACAACTTAAACAAAGTTCCCTTATAAAATCACTTTTATAATTTGTTTCTTTTAATAATGCTCTCCGTTTTTGTTTACAAGTCTCTCTCTTACATTAAGTCTCCTTATTTTATTTTATTTTAGTTTTATTTTTTAAAATCTATTTAGAAAAAGGTGGTCCTATTCTTTCAATAAATTTACCCCTTAAAAATAAAAGAAACCTTATATCATCTTTCTTCCATTTCAACCTTTAAGAGAAATAGATTTGATTATCCCTCATGAAAAACAATGTGGATTGGTTTAAAAATAGCATTTATTCCCTCTCAATTTAAAAAGAAAAAAAAATATAAAGTCCTATTTAAAAGGCTCTAGCTATCTATGTCCCATAAGATTCTAGGAATGATCTACCCCTTGATTCTGTGACTAGAAATCCTCCTTAGCAAAGTAGATTATCCATATTTCACATTTTCATTTACAAATATGGATAATATCAATGCATAATAATTTCCTACCACAATTTATTTTACATGGTCATATCCTCCAAGAAGTTGTCCACATGGACCATAATTTCAAACTAAGGGTGTATGTGCTAAACAATATGGACAATGATTCAGAGCTAACATTCATAAGGATGTGTTATCAATATAAAAGGTGCACCCTAACTTAGTAAACTCTTTCAACTTCTTCTCATCCTTCTCTCAACACTACCTCTTTTCTCTCAACCTTCTCTTAGGGTTCTTTCACCTTCCTCTCAACCTGTCAAGAACATAGAACTAGACTAGAATGAATGTCTTTGATACCAAATATTTGATAAAATTTTGAGATATGAAATAGAAGAGTTACAAATGCAACTAGAAATAAGCTCATGTAATGGCTTCTCATTGCCCGTATTTATATAATTTTATGGTAGGTGCATTAACTCTAATGGCACTATTTCTCCAAACCTCCAACTACTAAATTTTCTAGATAGTCTAGAATAAATTTATTTTCTAATAAGTTCTATCTTGCAAGGTAACTTTTTAACACCCATTATATATATTTTTTAACCATTGTAGAAATACATAAGAAAAATTATAAATCTAATCCTATTTATATCTATTTTTTGTTCTAATACATACAATGCTTGATTTATATTTTTTCTTTATCTTTAACCATTGAACATGAAGAAAATTGCATCATGCCATTTTTTTTCAAATTGTTCATCTATATTCCGTAATAAATTTAGAAGTTGATTTATTCAAAATACATCTATTCATAGAATTATCAATTTTTATCATGTTAATAATTTATACTTATTTATATATATTACTTCATATACTAAAATAAATCCTAATTTAATACATTGTAAAACCTATCCAAATCATAAGCTATAAACATTGTTTTTTATGAAATCACAAATTCATTGTGTTAAGTATCTTTAATATCATAAACATTAAAACATAGATTTTCTTTCTAAAATATTTATACCATGTTTAGGGAAATCATTCAAAGGATAAAGGCTATATTTTCAATAATAGTAGTTGATAAATAAAGGAAATTTGTGTGATTCTATAGTGATTTTATCACTAGATAAATAAATCAATTTAAAAGTTTATATTTTTGAAGGTGTCATACCCATAGTTTTAATAATAAAGGTTCTCATCCAAGCATTGGCCTCAATATGTCCAATAATCTCAAGATAATGTGGTCCATTTATAATTACATATAACTACCCTTATATATCTAGTAATTTATTACATGGCTTCCATAACATTCTACCTCTTATTACATCCATTCTCAATCAAAGTACATTTATAAAAATCTCAAAAATATTTATATTTAGCAAGTGCATTAGACTTCATAAGGATATTTACATAAATTTTTATTTTCTATAAGATGTCATAATACCTTACAGACAACTCTTCCTACAATGCACTGTTTTGTCTTGATAGAAGATCAAGCAACAAAATGTTATTTCTTACTTTCTTAAGAAATTTAATTTGTACCAAGAAAGAATACATATGGACATGGAGATGCCCTAGCCTCAATATCTTATTTTTTTATAAACTAAACCACCTTGATGTATAGAAAAAAGTTAAAATTAGTGAGAAAGAATGTTGATAGGAAGCTTTGACAATTAGTAGAATTGAAAATTGGTAACATGGACATATTTATTGCCTAACCTCTAAGTAATAATGTATAAAAAATAACTAGTATGAACATATATGCAACCTAACATCTAAGAAATTCTATGTTACACTTATAAGAGGTCATAATTCTCAACTTAAGAATATTCTAAAATTTCAAAACAAAATGCAACAAATAAAAAGATTTAACAATTTGAAGGAAACATTATAAAATTATTGTTGGCTTTTTAAAATTCCTAATGCATAAATAAAAAATATGAAATGCTTAGTAATTATTTTCAAGAGCACAAATCAAATACATAATAAAATAATTTTATAAATGTAAATATTTAATCATAAATTTTTATTAAAAAAAATATTAACTAAACAAAGTTATAAATTTCATCAACAGTTTTGCGAGTAAAATTCATTTTTAAAATAAGCTCTCAAACTAAGAGATCATATACTCCTTTTATAAGAATCATTCTAAATATACTTTAATGTGAAACAGGACACCTGTGTTGGCCTAACAGGCTAGGCCACACAACAGCCTATGCGCAACTAGAATGAACTACTTACGTCGATTGTTTATTTATAGCTTAGAGTGAAACTCCCAGTCACCTCAATGAACACTTAAAGCTTAAAGAGAAATTTATCATCAAACCAGTAAACTGCATCACAGTCTCTTATGAACTGTACTCAGTCTCCATGCAAGGCGAGCAACGAGAGGAAATTTTCTTGAAACTGTGATCCCAAAAGCCTCCTACATATTCACTTCACCCTCCACACTCCAGTCAAAGCACTGCAACAGCTGAGCGAGAGCTAACTCTACAACCTTAAGCCCAGATAACATTCCAGGGCATCCTCTTCTTCCCGCTCCGAAGGGAACCAATTCAAAGTGCTGCCCTTTCACATCAATATCTTTGCCTATAAATCTCTCCGGCTTGAATTCCTCTGCATCTTCCCAGACAATTTCATCTCTCCCCATAGCCCATACGTTTACAAACACCCTTGTTTTTGGAGGAATGTAAAATCCCCCCACAGTTGAGCCCTCTCTGGACTCGCGGGGAACAAGAAATGGCAATGCCAGATATAATCGAAAAGTTTCCTTCACTACACATTGCAGGTATTTGCAGCTTGCCAAGTCACTCTCCTTTACGCAGCGATGGCTACCCACCACCGAAACAAGCTCTTCTTGAGCTTGTGCCAGTGCGCGAGGGTTCCTCAGCAGTTCACTCATTGTCCATTCTATCATTGTGGTCGACGTGTCTATGCCAGCATAGTACATATTATATTTTAATGATTTGTTGACCAATAGTAACTACATTAAAGATTTAACTTAATTCTTAAACATACAAATATGATTTCTTTGATATCGGCTCTCGTGATTTTCGTCTGTGTTTTGTCGCTCTCTGTCTCCGCCATATCGAGTAGCACATCTACTATGTCTTTTACACATCCTTCGTCCTCTTGCTTTTCCACGTTAGACGTCTTTCTCCGACTAACGTGGTCTTCAATAACTTTCTCCGCAAAGCCGTCAAATATTTTAGCAACGTTTCTCATGCGACGATGGAAACCTTGCAAATCCAACCAGTTGAGACTTGGAATGAAATCTCCGATGCAAAAGGCACCCAGAAGAACGAAAATCTCTTCAACCATTTCATTGAACCCTCCGCTTAATTCAATGTCCATGTATGTTTTGCTTGATAATATTTCGTGAGAGGAAAGAGAGCCACTTGCTGACATCCACAAGATTCGTCCTTCGCCCGTTCTCCACCCACATGGACCGGACCATGGCGGATACCTCTTCCTCCCTCTTGGCCGTCAGTAACTCCACTGTGCATAGCTTTCTCATCTGCCTCCAATACTCTCCATAGGGGGCGAATCCCACGTCTCTGTGGTCATAGCATAAGTATTTTCCAGCCGAGCAGTTGGGTCTGCTGGCGAATATGAGATCGTGAGTCTTAAGGATCTCTCTTGCCATGGCTGGAGAAGACACCACAACCGTTGGAACGGAGCCCAAGCGTAATAACATGATGGGTCCGTAATTCCTTGACAAGTTTGCCAGAGAGCGATGAGGAAGGATTCCCAACTGATGAAGATTCCCAACAACAGGCCATGGGCGTGGTCCTGGGGGCAATTTCAATTTACTGCTGTTTCTCCTAAACTTGCACAAGATCCAAACGAACACACAAAATATTCCGATTCCTAAAGTGAAGACCTCGGATAGCAAGGAATGAGGATGCATGCTGAAGCTCATGCTGCCAGTAAAATCCGACCGAGATCAAGCTCAATGTTGTGGGCTGCCGGATACATACTTTATTTTGCTATATGTGTCCGTTTGTAGGCACATGAGGAGAGGATACGTCACTTCTAGATACTGTCGCTTTGGCAATCTGGATAATTCTTCACCGCCCATGTGATAGAAGATAAACCGTATGATGTGCAGTATTTAGAAAACAAAGCATATCGCGTGGACTATATTGGCTAGAAGACAAACCGTATGACGTGCAATGTTTAGAATACTTAAATTACATCTAGAAAACAAAGCATATCACGTGGACTATATGGGCTACATAGAAAGGATTGGTTGCAGTGGATTATCGTGTCAAGAGAGTTGAAAACCCAATCTAATACAAAAACCAATGATCGGAAATCACGCGATGAGTGATGTTAGCTTTGCTTTATAGCCTCATGGAAACAAAGAGGCTACGCGAGGACCTTGTTAAGATCAGAGTTGTGCACGTTTCGTCGGATTTTGGGTTATGTGAATTAATTACTGGTAGATGAAACTCCCAGTCAGTTCGGTGATTAGATGAAAATCCAGTTTTGCATTAATTGCATGTCAAAGCAGTTGGTGTAGCTTTCCCGCCTCATCTGTGAATTTTTTCTATATATTTCTCTCGGGGTTCATTTTGACAGGTTAGAAGGTTTTGAAGAAGAGTCGGAGCAGAGCAGAGCGAAGAAGCAGAAGAACGCAGCAGCGTCGTGTGAAGCATAAGCAACAGTAAGGTGAAGCATAAGCAACAGCAAGGTTTTGAAGAAGAGTCGGAGCAGAGCAGAGCGAAGAAGCAGAAGAACGCAGCAGCGTCGTGTGAAGCATAAGCAACAGCAAGGTGAAGCAGCTAAGTCAGTTTTTATTTCATGTTTGTACACTGCAAATATTAACTTGCAATCTTGTAGATGTATTTCCAGTCGGAGTACTTTGTGGATGTATTTCCAATTCTATATATGAGGATGTATTTCCAGTTGTAAGCAATAATTAATCATTTGCATATATTCTAGCTTATGTGCATCGTTGGTTAACTTAGAAAAGTTAACATTTAATATTTCCTCCATTCTATTTGCAAACCCTGTAAAACTCAATAAATTTCCTGGTAAAATCCCGTGTTTCCATTCCGGGTCATTCTTTTTGTCATAGTTTCTGGATTTGATTTAGTTCCATTCCGCTCATTTGTTTGTCTTTATTCTCGGAATAGAACTTTAGATTAATTTAATAATATAAAGTTATATTATTAAATTAACTCTAATATCCGTTGAAGTCTACAATATTAAAACCCTAATATAAAATCCACATGCAATAGAGTTTAAACTTCATTCCACACTGATTTAGTCTCCAATCTGCATCCGCTCATCCATAAATTCAATTTCACACTTTTCTTTCATCTTTGGTGACATCACCCTAAAAATTGTGTGGATTCGCAATCCGGGCCTCCTTCCTTGTTAACCCTAATGGAGTTCATTTCGCATCTGTTTGTCGGCACCTTCCGGATTGAAGTGTATGCCTTTCTAAAATTGTGATTTCCCTATTTTATTATCTAGATTGGCACTACAGGATTCCACTCTAGAGTTGGTGTGTAGCTGAGACATATTTCGAATTGGAGTATTGGGACTCCAGACTTGTTTACTTTTCAGATTCGTGTCACTTCGAATTTCCATCTCGGTCCACATTTTGTCTGGACTGAAACATTGCTATTCTGGAATTGCGTTTCGAATTAACCAAGCCTGTTGCGGATTTCGCTTTGCTTGGCTTAGTTCCACTCTGGATCCATTTATAAATTTCAAATTGGTATCAGAGCTTGAGCCCTCCTGTGGAAGTTTTAAGCAATGATTTCTAGAAACAACTCTTTGTAGTTGCAGATCCCACGGTTCAATGGCAAGAATTACGATTACTAGATCATTCAGATGATAATATTATTTGGGTCTCAAGATCTATGGGACTTGGTGGAGAAAGGTTATCCAGAACCAACAGATGCAGTAGCATTGACAACTCTCTCCCAAGTAGACTCAAACTTGTTGAAGGAGAATCAGAAGAAAGACCAGAAGGCATTATTTTATATAATGCAGGCAGTTGAAGAAAAAATTTTCCCATGGATTGTAGCATCATCCAAAGCTAAGCAAGCTTGGAAAATTTTAGCCAGTTCTTATCAGGGCACCAACAAGGTGAAGTTGGTGAAACTACAAATGTTAAGGAGGGAATTTGAAAACCTACAGTTGAGTGAATGAGAGTCCATGAGTGATTTCTTCACCTAGAAAATGGACGTCATCAACTAGATGTGATTGAATGGGGAGAACGTGGACAATTAGAGGATTGTAGAGACAATTCTGAGAAGCTTTCCAGTCAGGTTTGACTCGGTAGTGATAGAAATAAAGGAATTGAAGAATTTGACAACCCTCTCTATGGATGAGCTCATGGGTTCTCTATAGACACATGAGAAAATGCTGAGTCGATCATCTTAGTACTGATTGGAGCAAGCGTTCAAGATGCAAGTCTCATTTCAAGACAACAATAGAAGAGAAGAATCCCATCGAAACACCTCATGTTCTCAAGGAGGAAGAGGACAAGGAAATCGAGGCAAGTGTGGAAGAGATAACGAGTAAGGAGGCATGTCAAACTACAATGATAGTGAGACCAGCTACAACTTCCATCAGTCAGGAGGAAGAGGTGGTGGGAAAAATCAACAAGAAGGATTTAATCAAAAGAAGGACAAATCAAATGTCTAGTGCTACTACTGCAATAAATTTGGTCACTATATATTCAAGTGCAGAAAGAATATGAGCAAAGATAACCAACAACAAGCCCACTACACAAGTGAAGCTAGAAATGCAGAGTGTAGATATGCATGTGTGATGCAGGAGCATCCAGGGCAGCACAGTGATCTTGCATCACCGAAAAGAAAAACAAAAAAAGTTTGAAGTTTGCAAATTTTTCTAAGTATAAATATGGTCGCGATATCGTGACACAAATGTCGTCGTGATATCGCGACGTATTTTAGAACCGTGGCAAGCGCAAATAATGGTCGCGATATCACGAAATCAAAGTTGTCGCAATATCGCGACACATTGGCAACCGAAGTCAAAAGCCACAAAAGTTTCGTGATATCGCGACACTTTGGAAGCCGAAGCAAAAGCCACAAAAGTGTTGCGATATCGCGACACTTTGGCAGCCGAAGCCAAAAGCCACAAAAGTGTTGCAATATCACGACACTTTGGCAGCCGAAGCCAAAAGCCATAGAAGTGTCGTGATATCGTGACACTTTGGCAATCGAAGCCAAAAGCCATAGAAGTGTCGCGATATCGCGACACTTTGGCAGTCAAAGCCAAAAGCCACAGAAGTGTCATGATATCACGACACTTTGGCAGCCAAATCCAAAAGCCAAAGAAGTGGCACGATATCGTGACACTTTGGCAAGCAAAGCCAAAAGTCGAAGAAGTGTCGCGATATAGCGACACCTTGGAGAAAGAGGACCAAAAGTAGAAAAGAGTTGCGATATCGCGACACCTTAGAGAAAGAGGACCAAAAGCAAAAAAATGTCGCAATATCATGACACATTAGAGAAGGAGAGCCTAGGGTAGAAAAGTGTCAAGAAATCGTGACATGTCACGTTTTCGCGACCTGGCTAAGAAAAAAAAGATGGGTTTTTCGCGGACTGTTGCAGAACGACAGGTGGCGATTCCAGAAGCCGTTAAGGCAGTTCCAAGTGGCAGTTCCAGAGGCCGTTAAGGCCGTTCCATGTGGTAGTTCTAGAAGCCATTAAGACGGTTACGAACGACGGTTGTAGCAAGAAGCCTGGATTATAAAAGGGATTTTTTTCGAAGGATTGAGGAGGCTGGAAAGACGTAGATTGAGACTGCATTGTATTTCCCTTCTGTAGTCTTTATTTGTAATATTTCCATATTCTCCGAATAAAATTGAGTCTTTTCTTTGTGATAAAATTTGGCTCCCCATCAAGTGGTATTAGAGCAGTAAGATTCTGAGTGTGTTGAGCAGAGCGCCGAACGTGAGGCAGCTCGCACCGGATCCGGGGTTACGGGTTACGAGAAACAGTGAAGCAGAATGCCACCGCAAAGAAATCGTGGTGCTGGAAGGAACGTGGTTCCTGAAGGAGACTTTCGTGCATTGCAGAGACAAGTGTTGGCATTGCAGGAAGAATTACGTAGAGGAGTAGAGCCAAGAGGAGAAGATCGCAGCGATGATGACGGAGTTGAAGACCCGTCTGAAGAGGAAGAAGAAGAAATGAGTGCCGCAGAGTCTCGAATGATTAAAGCCATTTCGCAGATTGGGAAAAGGCCAAAGATTGACGTTTCTACATATTCTAGAAATTTAAATCCAGAAGAATTAATTGACTGGATTAATGACATGGAAGAATATTTCGATTATGAGGACGTTGAAGATCCAAATCGAATTAAATTTGCCAGAACAAAATTAAAAGGCCATGTTGGCATATGGTGGAAAGGAGTGCAACTGGAAAGAAACCGGAGAGGAAAAGAAAAGATCTCCAGGTGGGATCGAATGGTGGAAAAACTGAAACGACAGTTTATTCCAGCAGATTACGAATTAGATCTGCTGAGAAAAATGCAGAGTTTGCGCCAGTCCAGCAAATCTGTTAAAGAGTATACTGAGGAATTTTTTAAAATTTCTATTAGAACCGGTCATACGGAAGCAAATAAAGAAAGAGTAGCCCGTTACATTAATGGGTTGAGAACCAACGTGCAAGAAGAATTGAGTCTGGTTCGAATGAACAGCATTGAAGATGCTTACCAGTTTGCTCTGAAAGTGGAAGAGAAACTAAACCGCAGATTTGATAGCAAGCAAAGAGGAAGAGGTCGTGGTGGAAGAACTGGTGGAAGAACCAGTGGAATTAAATATGATGATCAAAAATAGAATGGTGAAACCAGCAATCGCCAGGAACAGAAGGAGGAGAATGCTTACCGACCCCGTAATCAGAACAATGATTATCAAAGGGGACGAGGAAGAGGTGGACGCGGATATGGCAGAGGCAGATTCCGTGGAACCTGTTTTAATTGCGGAGAAGAAGGGCATCGATCATATGAGTGTCCCAAACACCAAGAAGCACCAAACAGAAGGCCTGAAGGTAATGCCGAGGCTGCGGTTGCTGAGGATGGTGTTGAATCCGAGCACTCTGAAGAAGCAGAGCACGGAGAAGTGATGATCACAAGGAGAACTTTGTTGAATGAAGAGAAGGAACCAGATCAACGAAAAAGCTTGTTTCGCACGAGGTGCAAATGTTCAGGTAAAATCTGTAATATTATTATTGATAATGGTAGTATAGATAATTTGGTTTCTGAGGAAATGGTAACTAAGTTAAAGTTAGAAAGAAGACAACACCCGCATCCATACCGGATTGCATGGTTGCAGAAGGATCATAGAGCATTGGTCAGTGAACAATGCTTGGTCAAGTTTCAAATTGGAAGATACCAGGATGAGGTCCTATGTGATATTTTGCCGATGGATGCTTGCCATTTGTTGCTTGGAAGACCATGGCAATTTGATAGACGTGCGGCGCATGATGGACATGCAAATACCTATTCCCTGACAAAAGATGGAGTACGCCACAAACCTGAAGCCATTGAAGGAGGTTGAGGAAAAGGTATGCAATAATGCTAGAATTTGTTTAGTAGATGGCAAAAAATTTTTGGATGGTATAAAGAGGGATTCAATGTGTTATGCATTAATTCCTACTGTAAAAAGAGAAGATACTACTAACATTCCAGCAGAAGTTGAACATCTGTTAGCAAAATTTCTTGATATTATATCAGACAATGTGCCTGAGGGTTTGCCGCCAATGAGGAAGATTAGTCATCAGATTGACTTAATGCCAGGATCTAGCTTACCCAACAAGGCAGCCCATAGAATGTCTCCTGTTGAGAATGAAGAGTTGAACCGACAAGTTCAAGAATTGTTGAGGAAGGGTTTGATTAGAGCAAGTTTGAGCCCTTGTGCAGTGCCAGCAGTACTTGCACCAAAGAAGAATGGCGAATGGCGAATGTGCACTGATTCCCGAGCCATTAATAAAATTACTATTAAATATCGCTTTCCATTACCCAGAATGGACGATATAATGGATTGCTTGAGTGGAGCTAAATACTTCACTAAGATTGATTTGAAGAGCGGATATCATCAGATACGTGTTAGAGAGGGTGATGAATGGAAGACAGCCTTTAAAACCAGAGAGGGTTTGTATGAGTGGTTAGTTATGCCATTTGGATTGACTAATGCACCCAGTACATTTATGAGGTTGATGAATGAGGTATTGCGTGACTTCCTGGAAAAGTTTGTGATCGTGTATCTAGATGATATTCTGATTTTTAGTAAAACATTGGATGAACATTTGTTGCATGTTCGGACAGTTTTTGAAAAACTGCGTGAGGAGCAGTTATTGATAAATATACAGAAGTGCAGTTTTGTACAGAAAGAGTTGATATACCTGGGATTTGTCATCTCAGAGGAGGGTCTCAAAATGGATCCTGAGAAAGTGAAGGCTATCCTTGAATGGCCTGCCCCAAGGAATGTGACAGAGGTAAGATCATTTCACGGTCTTGCAAGTTTCTATAGAAAGTTTATTAGAGACTTTAGCAGTATTTGTGCACCCCTAACGAAAACTATGAGAGGGGATAAGAGAGAATTTAAGTGGACTGCCAAGGCAGATACCAGCATGAACATATTGAAGAAGAAAGTGACAGAACAACCCATTCTGGCACTTCCAGATTTTAATAAAGTGTTTCAGGTTGACTGTGATGCCAGTGGCAGTGCCATTGGAGCTGTGTTGAGTCAAGAAGGTAAACCTGTTGCATACTTTAGTGAAAAATTGAATGATGCTAGAAAGAAATACTCTATTTATGATCAAGAATTCTATGCTATAATTCAGGCTCTTAAGAAATGGAGACATTATTTGCTAACCAAAGAGTTTGTTTTATATACTGACCATCAAGCTTTGTAGTATATCAATAGTCAAGGTAAACTTAACCAACGACATTTGAAGTGGGTTGAATTCCTGTAGAGTTATACCTTTGTACTAAAGCATAGAAGTGGCAAATCTAATAGAGTTGCAGATGCCTTGAGTAGAAGGCATAATTTGTTGATAGAAATGAGAGTGCAGGTTGTTGGGTTTGATGAACTCAAGAGTTTATACCCAGCAGATCCAGATTTTGCAGAGGCATGGACCGCATGTGTGTCTCCTACTACTGTGGATCGCACTAAGTGGTTGGATTTCATGATCCAAGATGGGATGCTATTTTGGCAGAATCAGTTGTGCATTCCACGAAGTTCCATGAGGGAAAATTTGATCAAAGAGAAACATAGCGGAGGACTAGCAGGGCATTTTGGCCGTGATAAGACCATTGCTCTTGTTAGTGAGAATTACCATTGGCCACAGTTGCAGCAAGATGTGACCAGATTTGTGCAGGGTTGTAGAGTGTGCCAGATGGCAAAAGGTGTCAACCAAAATACAAGAATGTACCAGCCATTGCCTGTACCAGAGAGACCGTGGGAAGACATCAGTATGGATTTTGTTCTTGGTCTGCCAAGAACACAACGTGGAAATGATGCCATTTTTGTTGTTGTTGATAGGTTTTCGAAAATGGCCCATTTTATTCCATGTCAGAAGACAAGTGATGCGGTTCACATTGTCGGCTTGTTCTTCAAGGAGGTAGTCCGACTTCATGGTCTACCCCAAAGCATTGTCTCGGACAGAGATACCAAATTTGTGGGTTATTTCTGGAGAACTCTATGGAAGAAGCTGAAAATAGACTTGAAATTCAGTTCTACGTACCATCCACAGACTGATGGACAGACCGAAGTAGTCAACAGAAGTTTGGGTAATCTTCTACGATGTCTAGTAGGAGATAAACCTAAGGGATGGGATCTGATTTTACCATAGGCAGAGTTTGCTTACAACAATTCTGTCAATCGTAGTACTGGTAAATCACCATTCCAGATTGTGCATGGGTATGGCCGAGAAACGCTTCTGAGTTAAGACCGATGGATAAAGCAGACAAGTGCGATGCTGAAGCTGAAGACTTTGCAGACACACATGAAGACTTTACATGAAGAGGTACAACAACATATCGATCAAATGAATGCTACTTACAAAGCCCGAGGAGATCAGAAGCGACGTTTCAAAGAATTCCAGGTGGGGGATGAAGTCATGGTTCATTTGCGTAAGGAACGTTTTCCTCGCAAAACATACAATAAGTTGAAGATGAAGAAGTTTGGACCATGTCGGATCATAGGTAAACGAGATTCAAGCAATGCCTATGAAGTTGATCTACCAAGTGAACTGAATATTTCACCTATCTTCAATATTTTAGACTTGGTTGAATATCATGCAAGAAGTTGTAGTGAACCACCCAGTCCAGATCTGTGGAACATTCCTGCATCCACTCCAGACAAAGAAGAAATTGAAGACATACTCGACACTCGTGAAGGCAGAAGTACCCGAAACAGGCAATATTCGGAGTATTTGGTCAAATGGAAGAACCGACCTGTCGAAGATGCCACATGGTTGTCCAAATCAGAGGTTGATCATTTGGGTTTTCCTATGACCAGAAGTGAGGATCACTTCTAAAAATCTACCTCAGGTGTCTGATGCAGGAGCATCCCGGGCAGCACAACAATCTTGCATCACCGAAAAGAAAAAAACAAAAATTCAAAGTTTGCAAATTTTTCTAAGTATAAAATTGGTCGCGATATCGCGACACAAATGTCGTCGCGATATCGCGACGTATTTTGAGAACCATGGCAAGCGCAAATAATGGTCGCGATATCGCGACATCAAATTTGTCGCGAAATTGCGACACTTTGGCGATCGAAGTCAAAAGCCACAAAAGTGTCGCAATATCGCGACACTTGCACCAAAGTCCCAAATGTCACGATATCATGACACTTTGCACAAGTCAAAACCACAAAGGTCACGATAAATCACAAACCACAAATGTCGTGATATCACGACACTTTGCACAAGTCAAAACCACATAAGTGTCGTGATATCGCGACACTTTGGCACCAAAGCCAAAAGACAAAGAAGTGTCGCGATATCGCGACACATTGGCAGACAAAGCCAAAAAACAAAGAAGTGTCACGATATCGCGACACTTTGGCAAGCAAAGCCACAAGTCGAAGAAGTGTCGCGATATCGCGACATGTCGCGTTTTCGCGACCTTGCTAAAGAAGGAGAAGACGGGTTTTTCGCGGACTGTTGCAGACGACAGGTGGCGATTCTAGAAGCCGTTAAGGCAGTTCCAAGTGGCAGTTCCAGAGGCCGTTAAGGCCGTTCCATGTGGCAGTTCCAGAAGCCGTTAAGACGGTTACGAACGACGGTTGCAGCAAGAAGCCTGGATTATAAAAGGGATTTTTTTGAAGGATTGAGGAGGCGGGGGAAAAGACGTAGATTGAGAATGCATTGTATTTTCATAGTCTTTACTTTGTAAAAGCTTCCATGCTTTTCTTTCGAATAAAATTGCGTCATTTTATTAGTTGTATTAATTTGGCTCCCCATCAAGTAGTATCAGAGCAGCAAGATTCTGAGTGTGTGAGTAGAGCGCCGAACATGAGGCAGCTTGCACCAAGATCTGGGGTTACGGGTTTTGAGAAACTATGAAGCAGAATGCCATCGCGAAGAAATCGTGGTGTTGGAAGGAACGTGGTTCCTGAAGGAGACTTTCGTGCATTGCAGAGACAAGTGTTGGCATTGCAGGAAGAATTGCACAGAGGAGTAGAGCCAAGAGGAGAAGACCACAGCGATGATGACGGAGTTGAAGACCCGTCCGAAGAGGAAGAAGAAGAAATGAGTGCCACAAAGTATCGAATGATTAAAGCCATTTCTCAGATTGGGAAAAGGCCAAAGATTGACGTTTCTACATATTCTAGAAATTTAAATCCAGAAGAATTAATTGACTGGATTAATGACATGGAAGAATATTTTGATTATGAGGACGTTGAAGATCCAAATCGAATTAAATTTGCCAGAACAAAATTAAAAGGCCATGCTGGCATATGGTGGAAAGGAGTGCAGTTGGAAAGAAACCGGAGAGGAAAAGAAAAGATCTCCAGGTGGGATCGAATGGTGGAAAAACTGAAACGATAGTTTATTCCAGCAGATTATGAATTAGATCTGCTGAGAAAAATGCAGAGTTTGCACCAGTCCAGCAAATATGTTAAAGAGTATACTGAGGAATTTTTTAAAATTTCTATTAGAACCGGCCATACGGAAGCAAATAAAGAAAGAGTAGCCCGTTACATTAATGGGTTGAGAACCAACGTGCAAGAAGAATTGAGTCTGGTTCGAATGAACAACATTGAAGATGCTTACCAGTTTGCTCTGAAAGTGGAAGAGAAACTAAACCGCAGATTTGACAGCAAGCAAAGAGGAAGAGGTCGTGGTGGAAGAACCAGTGGAATTAAATATGATGATCAAAAATAGAATGGTGAAACCAGCAATCGCCAGGAACAGAAGGAGGAGAATGCTTACCGACCCCGTAATCAGAACAATGATTATCAAAGGGGACGAGGAAGAGGTGGACGCGGATATGGCAGAGGCAGATTCCGTGGAACCTGTTTTAATTGCGGAGAAGAAGGGCATCGATCATATGAGTGTCCCAAACACCAAGAAGCACCAAACAGAAGGCCTGAAGGTAATGCCAGAGCTACGGTTGCTGAGGATGGTGTTGAATCCGAGCACTCTGAAGAAGCAGAGCACGGAGAAGTGATGATCACAAGGAGAACTTTGTTGAATGAAGAGAAGGAACCGGATCAACGGAAAAGCCTGTTTCGCACGAGGTGCAAATGTTCGGGTAAAATCTGTAATATTATTATTGATAATGGTAGTACAGATAATTTGGTTTCGAAGGAAATGGTAACTAAGTTAAAGTTAGAAAGAAGACAACACCCGCATCCATACCGGATTGCATGGTTGTAGAAGGATCATAGAGCATTGGTCAGTGAACAATGCTTGGTCAAGTTTCAAATTGGAAGATACCAGGATGAGGTCCTATGTGATATTTTGTCGATGGATGCTTGCCATTTGTTGCTTGGAAGACCATGGCAATTTGATAGACGTGCAACGCATGATGGACATGCAAATACCTATTCCCTGACAAAATATGGAGTACGCCACAAACTGAAGCCATTGAAGGAGGTTGAGGAAAAGGTATGCAATAATGCTAGAATTTGTTTAGTAGATGGCAAAAAAAATTTGGATGGTATAAAGAGGGATTCAATGTGTTATGCATTAATTCCTACTGTAAAAAGAGAAGATACTACTGACATTCCAGTGAGAAGTTGAACATCTGTTAGCAGAATTTCTTGATATTATATCAGACAATGTGCCTGAGGGTTTGCCGCC
The DNA here is from genome assembly GCA_028583015.1 of Wollemia nobilis. Classification (NCBI taxonomy): domain Eukaryota; kingdom Viridiplantae; phylum Streptophyta; class Pinopsida; order Araucariales; family Araucariaceae; genus Wollemia; species Wollemia nobilis. Next base: position 27,155 of record JAQPPZ010003709.1, read on the forward strand.
AATGAGGAAGATTAGTCATCAGATTGACTTAATGCCAGGATCTAGCTTACCCAACAAGGCAGCCCATAGAATGTCTCCTGTTGAGAATGAAGAGTTGAACCGACAAGTTCAGGAATTGTTGAGGAAGGGTTTGATTAGAGCAAGTTTGAGCCCTTGTGTAGTGCCAGCAGTACTTGCACCAAAGAAGAATGGCGAATGGCGAATGTGCACTGATTCCCGAGCCATTAATAAAATTACTATTAAATATCGCTTTCCATTACCCAGAATGGACGATATAATGGATTGCTTGAGTGGAGCTAAATACTTCACTAAGATTGATTTGAAGAGCGGATATCATCAGATACGTGTTAGAGAGGGTGATGAATGGAAGACAACCTTTAAAACCAGAGAGGGTTTGTATGAGTGGTTAGTTATGCCATTTGGATTGACTAATGCACCCAGTACATTTATGAGGTTGATGAATGAGGTATTGCGTGACTTCCTAGAAAAGTTCGTGATCGTGTATCTGGATGATATTCTGATTTTTAGTAAAACATTGGATGAACATTTGTTGCATGTTCGGACAGTTTTTGAAAAACTGCGTGAGGAGCGATTATTGATAAATATACAGAAGTGCAATTTTGTATAGAAAGAGTTGATATACCTGGGATTTGTCATCTCAGAGGAGGGTCTCAAAATGGATCCTGAGAAAGTGAAGGCTATCCTTGAATGGCCTGCCCCAAGGAATGTGACAGAGGTAAGATCATTTCACGGTCTTGCAAGTTTCTATAGAAAGTTTATTAGAGACTTTAGCAATATTTGTGCACCCCTAACAGAAACTATGAGAGGGGATAAGAGAGAGTTTAAGTGGACTGCCAAGGCAGATACCAAGATGAACATATTGAAGAAGAAAGTGACAGAACAGCCCATTCTAGCATTTCCAGATTTTAATAAAGTGTTTCGAGGTTGATTGTGATGCCGATGGCGAGTGCCATTGGGCTGTGTTGAGTCAAGAAGGTAAACCTGTTGCATACTTTAGTGAAAAATTGAATGATGCTAGAAAGAAATACTCTGTTTATGATCAAGAATTCTATGCTATAATTCAGGCTCTTAAGAAATGGAGACATTATTTGCTAACCAAAGAGTTTGTTTTATATCTTGACCATCAAGCTTTGCAGTATATCAATAGTCAAGGTAAACTTAACCAACGACATTTGAAGTGGGTTGAATTCCTGTAGAGTTATACCTTTGTACTAAAGCATAGAAGTGGCAAATCTAATAGAGTTGCAGATGCCTTGAGTAGAAGGCATAATTTGTTGATAGAAATGAGAGTGCAGGTTGTTGGGTTTGATGAACTCAAGAGTTTATACCCAACAGATCCATATTTTGCAGAGGCATGGACAGCATGTGTGTCTCCTACTACTGTGGATCGCACTAAGTGGTTGGATTTCATGATCCAAGATGGGATGTTGTTTTGGCAGAATCAGTTGTGCATTCCACGAAGTTCCATGAGGGAAAATTTGATCAAAGAGAAACATAGCGGAGGACTAGCAGGGCATTTTGGCCGTGATAAGACCATTGCTCTTGTTAGTGAGAATTACCATTGGCCCCAGTTGTAGCAAGATGTGACCAGATTTGTGCAGGGTTGTAGAGTGTGCCAGATGGCAAAAGGTGTCAGCCAGAATACAGGAATGTACCAGCCATTGCCTGTACCAGAGAGACCGTGGGAAGACATCAGTATGGATTTTGTTCTTGGTCTGCCAAGAACACAACGTGGAAATGACGCCATTTTTGTTGTTGTTGACAGGTTTTCGAAAATGGCCCATTTTATTCCATGTCAGAAGACAAGTGATGCGGTTCACATTGCCGGCTTGTTCTTCAAGGAGGTAGTCCGACTTCATGGTCTACCCCAAAGCATTGTCTCGGACAGAGATACCAAATTTGTGGGTTATTTTTGGAGAACTCTATGGAAGAAGCTGAAAACAGACTTGAAATTCAGTTCTACGTACCATCCACAGACTGATGGACAGACCGAAGTAGTCAACAAAAGTTTGGGTAATCTTCTACGATGTCTAGTAGGAGATAAACCCAAGGGATGGGATCTGATTTTACCACAGGTAGAGTTTGCTTACAACAATTCTGTCAATCATAGTACTGGTAAATCACCATTCCAGATTGTGCATGGGTACAGCCCAAGAAACGCTTCTGAGTTAAGACCGATGGATAAAGCAGACAAGTGCAGTGTTGAAGCTGAAGACTTTGCAAGCACACATGAAGACTTTACATGAAGAGGTACAACAGCATATCGATCAAATGAATGCTACTTACAAAGCCCGAAGCGGATCAGAAGCGGTGTTTCAAAGAATTCCAGGTGGGGGATGAAGTCATGGTTCATTTGCGTAAGGAACGTTTTCCTCGCAAAACATACAATAAGTTGAAGATGAAGAAGTTTGGACCATGTCGGATCATAGGTAAACGAGATTCAGGCAATGCCTATGAAGTTGATCTACCAAGTGAACTGAATATTTCACCTATCTTCAATATTTTAGACTTGGTTGAATATCATGCAGGAAGTTGTAGTGAACCACCCAGTCCGGATCTGTGGAACATTCCTGCATCCACTCTAGACAAAGAAGAAATTGAAGACATACTCGACACTCGTGAAGGCAGAAGTACCCGAAACAGGCAATATTCGGAGTATTTGGTCAAATGGAAGAACCGACCTATCGAAGATGCCACATGGTTGTCCAAATCAGAGGTTGATCATTTGGGTTTTCCTCTGACAGCCCAGAAGTGAGGATCACTTCTAAAAATCTACCCCGGGTGTCTGATGCAGGAGCATCCAGGGCAGCACAGCAATCTTGCATCACCGAAAAGAAAAACAAAAAAAGTTCAAAGTTTGCAAATTTTTCTAAGTATAAAAATGGTCGCGATATCGCGACACAAATGTCGTCGCGATATCGCGACATATTTTAGAACCATGGCAAGCGCAAATAATGGTCGCGATATCGCGACATCAAAGTTGTCGCGATATCAAGACACTTTGGCAGTCGAAGTCAAAAGCCACAAAAGTGTCATGATATCACGACACTTTGGCAGCCGAAGTCAAAAGCCACAAAAGTGTCGCGATATCGCGACACTTTGGCAGTCGAAGTCAAAAGCCACAAAAGTGTCATGATATCGCGACACTTTGGCAGCCGAAGTCAAAATCCACAAAAGTGTCGCGATATCGCGACACTTTGGCAGCCAAAGTCAAAAGCCAAAGAAGTGTCGCGATATCGCGACACTTTGGTAGCCAAAGCCAAAAGCCACAAAAGTGTCGCGATATCATGACACTTTGGTAGCCAAATCCAAAAGCCAAAGAAGTGTCACGATATCGCGACACTTTGGCAAGCAAAGCCAAAAGTCAAAGAAGTGTCGCGATATCGCGACACCTTGGAGAAAGAGGACCAAAAGTAGAAAAGAGTCACGATATCGTGACACCTTGGAGAAAGAGGACCAAAAGCAGAAAAACATCGCGATATCATGACACATTGGAGAAGGAGAGCCTAGGGCAGAAAAGTGTCACGAAATTGTGACATGTCACATTTTCGTGACCTGGCTAAGAAGGAAAAGACGAGTTTTTTGTGGACTATTGCAGAACGATAGGTGGTGATTCCAGAATCCATTAATGCAGTTCCAAGTGGAAGTTCTAGAGGCCGTTAATGCCATTCCATGTGGTAGTTCCAAAAGCTGTTAAGACAGTTACGAACGACGGTTGCAGTAAGAATCTTGGATTATAAAAGGGATTTTTTTCAAAGGATTCGGGAGGCTAGAAAGATGTAGATTGAGACTGCATTGTATTTCCCTTCTATACTTTGTAATCTTTCCATGTTCTCTAAATAAAATTGAGTTTTCTTTGGTTGTTAAATCTTGGCTCCCCATCAATGTGGGAACATGTTGCTAACTTGCAATATAGAGGAGCAAATCCAGAAGAAAACCTGGTATTTGGATAGTGGGTGCAGTAACCACATGATGGGGAACAAATAAATGTTCTCACAATTGGATGAAACAGTCCAATCTGAAGTGAATATAGGGAACAACAACAATGTTCTTGTTAAATAAAAAGGAAAAATCATTATCTACACTAGGCACGATGATAGAAAATAAATACAAGATGTGTATTATGTGCCTAGGTTGAAGCATAACTTGCTAAGTGTTGGACAACTTGTGTAGAAGGGGCACACTATTCAGTTTAAATATGGAGCCTATACCATCAGAGATAAAGAGCATGGGCAAATTTCTACTTTATCCATGACTAAGAAAAAAATAAATTATAGATTCAAAATAAACTGCTGATGTTGTTGAGTGCAGTTGTGAAGGATGCTACCTGGATGTGGCATCTCAGATTCAATTATTTGAGCTTCAGTGGCATGAACTTACTACACAAGAAGCAGATGGTGAAGGGTTTACCCCTCATAGAGCAGCCAAATCAAGTTTGTAAAGGTTGCTTTGTTGGCAAGCAGCATAGGGATGCATTCCTTGTAGGGCAGTATTGGAGAGCTTCAAAGCCATTAGATCTGGTCCATTCAGATATTTGTGGTCTAATTTAGACCAAAAAATTTGCTAGAAATAAATACTTTCTAACTTTCATTGATGACTTTAGTAGGAGAACATGGGTTTATCCCATCAAGTAGAAGTCAGAAGCATTCATCAAATTCAAAGAGTTCAAAGCTATGGTTGAGAAATAGAGTGGGTATATTATGAAGACTCTTAGAACATATGGAGGAGGTGAGTATATCTCCAATGAATTTCATAATTTCTATAAGCAATGTGGAATTCGTAGACAATTTATTACTAGATACACACCACAATATAATGGTGTTGCAGAGAGCAAGAACAAGACAATCATGGAGATGGCATGGAGTATGCTAAAAGCAAAGGGATTGCCACATGAGTTCTGGGTAGAAGTTGTAGCTTGTGCAGTTTATCTGCTAAATATATGTCCCACAAAGAGTGTGTAGGACAAGATTTCTCAGAAGGCATGGAGTAATCAGAAGCCAAGTGTGGCTCACTTAAGATTTTTTGGTTACATTGCATATGCACACATCCCATGTGAGAAGAGGAAGAAGCTGGATGATAAAGCTAAGAAATGTATCTTCATAGGGCGCAGTGAAGAAGCAAAAGCATATAGGTTGTATAATCTTGTAACTACGAAACTTGTCATTAGCAGAGATGTGAAGTTCCTGGAGTATGAAGCATGGAACTTGAAATCTAAGACTGGCCAGATAGAAACAACTATTATTGAATCTATGGAATTGGAGGGAAACAAGATGCAGCCACCTGTAGGTTCAAGCAGTAATAGTGGTGCCAACAACAACACAACCTCATCATCCCGGTCACCTCCACTTGCAACAAGGATCTCAAATTTGAAGACACCATCAAAGACAAGGATTTTACAAGATATTTATGAGATAACCAAAAATAAAAAAATGATGAAGAAAATTATGATTTTGCTTTATTTTCGGAGTGTGATCCAATTAATTTTGAAGAAGCAATTTTTAATAAGAAATGGGTGAATGTTATGGATGATGAGATAGCAACAATAGAGAAAAATCAGACATTGTAGCTAATAGATCTCCTAGCTGGTAAGAAGACCATTGGGTTCAAATGGGTATATAAAACTAATTTTAATTTCCAAGGTGAATTAGACAAGCATAAGGCCCGATTGGTGGCAAAAGGCTACAAGCAGAAGTCAGGGATTAACTATCATGAAGTTTATGCACCTGTAGCCCAACTTGACATAGTTAGAATGATTCTGGCATTGGCAGCTTAGAAAGGCTGGAATGTTTACTAGATGAATGTCAAGTCTGCCTTCTTGAATGGAGTGCTAGAAGAAGAGGTCTACATAGACCAACCACCTGGTTATAAACTGGAAGGGCAAGAAGGTAAGGTCTTGAAATTGAAGAAAGCTTTGTATGGATTGATGTAAGCACCCAAAGCTTGGTACAGTAGAATTGATACTTACTTTCAGGACAATGGGTTCATTAAATGCCCATACAAGAACACTCTATATATGAAGACAAATATAGATGGGGAAATGATAATCATCTATTTTTATGTATATGATCTGATATATACTGGCAATAGAAACATGGTATTTTATTAGTTCAAAAAATCCATGAAGAAGGAGTTTGGAATGACAGACTTAGGGCTGATGAATATTTTCTTAGCATTGAAGTTGATCAATCTGTGGATGATATCTTCATTTCTTAGGGCAAGTATGCAAAACATGTCCTAAAGAAGTTTAAGATGGAGGACAAAAAACCTGCCATCACCCTTATTGCCACATGCTTAAAGTTGAGCAAACTGATAACAACAGAACTGTTGATCCAACTCTCTATAAAAGGTTAGTTGGAAGCTTGATGTATTTGACTGCAACTAGGCTAGATTTGATGTTTATCGTGAGTTTAATTAGTAGGTTTATGGAGTCACCCAAGGACACTCACTAACAAGTAGGAAAGAGAATTCTACAATATGTTAATGGCACGAGGAACCATGGAATCCACTGTGCCAAAAAATACCAACTTGAATTGATTGGCTACACTAATAGTGATTGGGCTGGCAACATAGATGATAGGAAGAGCACCTTTGGATATGCCTTTCATCTTGGATCCAAAGTTGTCTCATGGTCATCAAAGAAGCAGCCAATTGTTGCACTATCAACTGTAGAAGCAAAGTATGTTGCTGCCACCTTAGCCTCATGCCAAGAAGTTTGGCTAAGAAGAGTTTTGAGTGAAGTAAATCATCCACCAGATGCAACAAAAACCATAATTTATGACAATAATTTTGTCATTGCACTCTCCAAGGACCTAGTGTTCCATGGCCAGACAAAGCACATTGATATCTGATTCCATTTCATCAGAGAGCTGGTGAAATTTAATGAGGTTGAATTATTGTTCTACAGGTCTAAGGAGCAGCTTGAAGATATATTCACAAAATCTTTGAAGGAGGAAGACTTCAACAGGTTTATGGAGAAGCTCGGTGTCAAAGATTTTCTAAAATCTAGTTTAAAGGAGAAATTAAACCAGATTTGACACCTCTAGCAAATCCACCTACTGCATGTTTCATCAGATTTTGGGTCATGTGAATTAATTACTGGTAGATGAAACTCTTATTCAGTTTGGCGATTGGATGGAAACCCCAGTTTTGCATTAATTGCATGTCAGAGCAGTTGGTGTAGATTTCCTGCCTCATCCATTAATCCCCTCTATATATTTCTCTCAGGGTTCATTTTGATAGATTAAAATGTTTTGAAGAAGAGTTGGAGCAGAGCAGAGCGAAGAAGTAGAATAACACAACATCATCATGTGAAGCATAAGCAGTAACAGGTTGAAGCAGCTAAGTCTATTTTATTTCATGTTTGTACACTACAAATATTAACTTGTAGTCTTGTAGATGTATTTCCAATATGAGTACTCTATGGATGTATTTCCAATTCTATATATGAGGATGTATTTCCATATTTAAGCAATAATTAATCATTTGCATATATTCTAGCTTATGTGCATCGTTGGTTAACTTAGCAAAGTTAACATTTAATATTTCTTCCATTCTGTTTGCAAACCCTATAAAACTATATAAATTTCTTGGTAAAATCTCATGTTTTCATTCTGGGTCATTCTCTTTGTCATAACTTTCAGATTTGATTTAGTTCCATTCCGCTCATTTGTTTGTCTTTATTATCGGAATAGAACTTTAGATTAATTTAATAATATAAAGTCATATTATTAAATTAACTCTAATATCCGTTGAAATCTGCAATATTAGAATCTTAATATAAAATCCACATGCAATATAGTTTAAACTTCATTCCGCATTGATTTAGTCTCCAATATGCATCCGCTCATCCATAAAATCAATTCCACACTCTTTCATCTTTGCTGACATCACCCTAAAAATTATGCAAATTCACAATTCGAGCCTCCTTCCTTGTTAACCCTAGTGGAGTTCCTTATGCATTTGTTTGTTGGCACCTTTCGGATTGAAGTGTATGACTTTTTGGAATTGTGATTCCACTATTTTATTATCTGGATTGGCACTGCAGGATTCCACTCCAAATTTGGTGTGTAGTTGAGACATATTCTGGATTGGAGTATTAGGACTCCAGACTTGTTTACTTTCCAGATTCGTGTCACTCTAGATTTCCATCCCACTCCACATTTTTTTTAGATTGGAGCATTGCTATTATGGAATTGAATTACAGATTAACCAAGCCTTTTGTGGATTTCACTCCACTTGGCTCAGTTCCTCTCCAAATTCATTTACAACTTTCACCCACTGCAAATGAAAAAATTGCAAATATGGCCATGTCGACCACATCTCCACATCTAGTGATCACCAAATATCAGTTCTGTATATGTCAAGGGAATGCCATGACAGTCTTGGCATCTTATGCGGGAATGTAGACCAACGTGGAGTGTGAGCATCTTGCTGCTCTACCTCCACCACAGTCTGCATCACATCGATTAATGCAATATTTCCATCGAGTGCACCTAAACTGAATGCGCATAGTTGGGGATGTCATTGCACTTGAAGACAATGGATATTTAATTCATGTATCTTTTTATAAGAATTAAACTTCAATATTTTCTTTCAATCCAAAAATTTAACTAATTAAATTAATACATTAAACTGTACTTTTTGAAAATTATAATTATGTAGGAAACCTAAAAAATTACATTAATCATGTCCAAAACACCTCCTATTTATGAAAGGAATTAGGATCCAATGCGACCATCTCCTCCAAAAATCCTAATTACAATAACTCTTATTTTATCGTTAAAGTGTACTTTATGACCTAAACTTGTTTAATTCGGGTTAAATCAAGATTAACCTTGATTCGATCCTCACACATGTGTGCACCCACTATTTAGTTAGGATATTTCAAAAATATGCCTAACCTAACCTCAAACTAACCTAGGATTTGTCTACTCAGGGTTAACTTTAACCCTTGCTCACACATGTGTGCACCTAGGATACTTCTTTAGGGCACATGAAGGAATGACTTACATTTGACTTCATCGCCCTAACCTCACCATGGTATAATCTAACCTAGAATTCATGCCACCTCACAAAAGACATGTCACACCCCTTAGACTTGGCCCGCTCTACAAATAGATGACCATTTTCACCATGAAAATCTCTCTCATCCTTTTGGCTTACTTGCTAGAAGTTTGCAAAAATTACTCCAAAACCTCTTCTACCACTTTAGCATTCATCATACAACAAGTTATAGTTCTAGAAAATCATTGAGATAGAAATCAATAGAAATAGTCAACCACAGCAAGGTTCACACACCATCGTGTGAACCCGAGTAGAGATTTGCATACCACCATGCAAACCTAGCCTAAAACAACCTTACAACTACATAACAAGTAAATATCAGTTGTTTACTACTTCTACAACTTCCTCTACAATTTTTAGCATGTTTTATTTTATTTCAAGGTCATTTTTATTTGTATAAATATGGACTCTGATCTATGACAATTTTCCAAACATATTAATCCATTTTTGCAAGCCCTAATAGGTATACAATACATCTCCCAGCATCCAATCAATGACACACATGCAAATAAGCCCACCTACATTGAGGGCACCAGAAAGCATCAACAAATGCATCATATTCGTATTGAAAAGAGGGAAATATTTCTTGAGTGAAAATCCATTTTGTAACCCTTTTTTTTAAATCAATAAAAATAGCATTTAGCATATATTTCCTTAGTTTCAAAATTGGTTATCACTTTTCATGTGTTATAGATAGAAAAATCAAAATTTTCCATCAAGTTGCTTGTTCTAGGAGACAGACGAACAAGATGGAAGTTCTTCAAGATGAGAACATGAACTCATTTGATACAATCCTAGGTATCCATTTCCATTCAAAGGATTATTTTTCTAAATTTTTTAAGGAAAGTTTGGTGCAATATGAGGAGGATTTAAAAAAAGTTATTGTTGTCACACCCTCTATTATCTCTGAAGAAGAAAATCAGACCCTACTTAAACCCATTGATAGAGAGAAACTAAAGAAAATAGTCTTTGGAATGAGTACAAGAAAAATACCAGGTCTAGATGGCTTTCCAATTGATTTTTTAGAACTTTTAGAAAAACCTAGAGGAGGATATAACAACTATTATAGAGGAGTCCAAAGGTATCAAAATAATGCTTAAAGAATTAAATCATACATTCATTGCCTTAATTCTAAAAGAGGAGGAGAGGGTGCATATTTCATATTTTAGACCTATTGCCTTATGCAATGACATATATAAGATAATCATGAAGGTAATGGTTGAGTAGCTAAAACCTCTCCTACATAGCTTAGGTTGATCCTACCCTCCATAACCTCCACACCACATCTCCAAGTTATAATCTTGCCCATGCATCTGCATAGTGCTGGAGGATACCATGATAGGGGTGGCTCTTACCTCTCTTTTGATTGTTGCCCCACCTCATTGCATAAGAAACCTCTATATCCCTCATATTATTGTATGCCTTCCATGGTAGTCTAATTGGACTATCCACTTAAAAGTGCTCCCATCCCCATATCTATAGAAGGAATTTCAATTTGGCCAGCTCAATTCATTTTGTTGACCTTTGGACTAGTTTCATCAATTTCTTCAATAAAAAATGTTCTCCAAAAATTTACATATTGTGCAAAATTGTCTCTACTAGAGATAATAACGTCTTCCTGACCATTTGAATCTGATATGGTCATGTATTCCTAATAATCTTGATACAAGATGATCATTCAAAATCAAAAACAAAAAAATAAATAGGTAGGTAAACTACTTGTCCCTGGTTATGTGCATGATGTTGATCGTTAATCACTTTCTAGCAATGATAGCCTACTCACAACAACAATCTTCCACCTACAATCAGTAGATCATCACCTGCCTATTGCAACAATAAATCATCTATAGTTGGTTGCCCCCTTTTCCCTCACTTACCTCCTACCATGAAGTCTATAAAATGGCACTCCCCTTGCTGTAAAGAGAGACCAAATTTTGAATTTAAAATACCATGAATTATTGCCAAAATAATATGTCGAGACCTCCTCACTACAAGAAATAATATTGCTAGATCACCACTTAGGATTTGAAGCTACATTTTTTTCCATCATGTAATTACTCTGCTCATTCTAAATAGTCATCAACATTTGTTTTGTCATCTTTCTACACATAATACTTTAACTAAAACTTACCTACACCATCACAAACTCTGCCCGGATCAAGTCACGACGAGACGTAAACCCACGAAAATGACCGTCTCATCCAAATATGATCCATAGATAGAAACCATCTCAACTCAAGATGGTCATTGTTAGGTGATCAATTTCTTAGTTTTTATTGAATTTTAGTTTATATCTTGCATTTTTGTTACATCTTAGATCAAATAATTTATATTTTGTGTATTTAATTTCTTATTTATGGGTTCTACTTTAGTGGATCCCTCAAATGCTAATGATCCATTGTTATTTTATTTTTATGCAGGTGATAGGACTCAAGGATAGTGAAAGGTTATAGATCTAACTTTTACGTGGTGGTCATAGAAAAACTTGCTCTTCAACAATTGGCATGAAAATATTCACATTTTACTTGGAGATACTCTTTCTAATAACATATTGTATCTATTGTATCATTAATGAAATCCTCTCGAGGGGATTGTTTGTAAAACATTGAAATATCAATATAGTTTTAATAAAGAAAATATCCAATGAGTTTGAATCAACTTCAAAAAACTTTGTGGACATTTAACCCATTATACATCTAGACAAAAATAAAGTGAAAAAAATTGTAGTCTCTCATTTGCACGAAGATTGAAGATTTCTAGTTAGATCTCTATTGAATTCAAACCATGAAACTATTCGAATTTGTGTGGTGAAGGGGAAGCCAATCATTTTTCTCCAAGCTCATAACTTCAATATTTTATTTTTCACTTGCTTGATCTCTTTTGTTGTTTTATATTTTATCACATTCAATTATATTTTTAACTTAATGTATTTTTTGATTAAATTATTTATCATTATGAATTAGATTCCTTCATATTTATCATTCAATTTGTAAATAGAACATATTTTATTAACCATTTTATAGGCTGTAGGATCAAGAAAAATTCAGCAACCTTTTTAGGCAATAACATTATGATGTAGTAGCACTGTTGTTAGCAACATAGTGATAATTATATTATAGCACTTGTGTAGGTTTTATTACAGAGATCGAGGCTTTCCAATTTTTTATGATTTAAATTTATTTATTATTTTATAGAACAATGGTCTAACTAAGGTAGACCTCTAAAACCCTAATGTTTTTTCAAACATGCATGTATATATTTTTGTATTTGGTCACATTAGAAGCACAAATGGGTTCTATGTATTCTTAGTTCTTCTTTCCTACCACATCAATTATCTAGATTGGCAATCATCCTTGTTAGTCACATTGGTTTTTCATTACATTACATGGAATATGTTAGCATTGAATATTTTTTATTATTGTTTATTTTTCTAAATTGTTTACAAAAATAGACAATAAAAATAGTCATTCAAACTTAGGTAGGATGCATTTATAGAAATTGGAAAGAACATATAGGTTAGTTTGTATTGTAGTATTATATCTTATTATTTGAAAATTAACATTTTGAATAGTTAATGTCTTAATTATATTGTAGTAGAAATAAATTACAATTGCATGTACTTTAGGACTTTGTATGTGACATAAAACTTCTTGAGCCCTTTCTTTGAAAATAAAGAAAGAGTTTTTTTTTTTTCTATCTGTATTTTGCATCTCTCTATTTTCCTAGTATTGATTAGGTTTTTAGTTGTTGCTTTTAGATATTAGAGGTATTACATTATTTTGTACCTTACAATCTTAATGTAAGGACCTTGTAAATAGTTTAGTCTATAACATGTTTAATATTTTAGTTTATAGTAGGTGTCATGTTATTAAGTGTGAGTTATGTGTCATGTAAATAAGTATGAAGCTATGTAGGTGAGGTGTCATGTTAGTAAGTGTGAATAAATATAAGTGAAGTTTCATGTTTATAAGTGAGAAGTTATGAGTTATGTGCAGTCATGAGAGTCTTTGTTTTTATGTAAATATGTGAGATTTATTTTTATGTATTGAGAAATATGAAAAGTTATATATTTAACGAGTATGAGGAGATGAAAAGTCTACATAAGAGAAAATGTCAAGAGTCATGTGAATATAAAGAGTCTTATGTATGTATATATTGAGAACAAATATTTGTAATATACATTGAATAAGCATTGCATTTATACATTTATTAAGTAGATATTATCAATAATAATATTTAGTTAGATTTATGTTTATTGTTATTGTTGTGCATATTCATTCTTGATATATTGTTTGAACTTGAAATATTAATTAACTTGCGAGAATAGTAGTGATTTTCTAACAGTGGTAATAGGGTCACATTTATTAGATATACAAGATCAATAAAAGAGGATTATATGATGAGATAGAATTATGAAGAGTATAATTGAAGTGTATCTATGGTTGAGAAAGAGTCTGCATCTTTTGAATCCACCAAGAGTAGTTGCAAGGAATAACCTTGACTACAACCTCAAAGACAAGAAATAAATAGTGTTAGTATAGTGTTTGTTGAAGAACATCTAGTGAGGGAGATAACCCAATCAGAAGTTAGAGATCTATAAAGCTAAGTGAAATCATTGTGAGAAGAAGATAAATATATCTCATATGAATTGATTGAGATGACGTGTAGCCTAGTAGTTTATTATAGAGTAATTGTCGAAGAAAAAACAAAATCAATTCAAGAAATGGAGAGTTGGTTTAGACACTTGGGAAGAATAGTGTCGAGAGTAGAGAGGTGGAGAAAGAATTGGCAGAATTACATGCTTATAAATGTATATCTAAAAAACATAGAATTCTAGGCTTGGTAACATAGAAAATGTACAATGAGTTTATTAGTTACAATAGTCACAAAAATTTAAGATATTGAGTTAAAAAATACTCAAAGAAAACTAAAATTGTATACAAAAGATAGTAGGTCCAAGAAAGAAAAAGTAATAAGAATGTGGAAGAAAATATGTCATTAGCACTGTGTGCAAGCTAGGGTTTACAAAGTTAAAAATTTAACCTTTCTTTCAGTGAAATATTAAAAGTAGGAGTATATTGATGATTAAGTTTAAGAATTGGAAAAATATATTTTATTGAAATAAAGATAGTTTATAAAAGATAAGAAAGAAAATAATTGGAGTTGTAAGAAATAATTTAATAAAAATTTAAGGTGAAGAAGAGAAATTATTAATTAAAGAAAATTTTGAAAGAAGGTAATTGGGAGTTGTAAGAAGAATTTAATAAATATTTAGAAGATTATTATTAAAATGTTATTAAAGAAGAAAATTTTATTATTGAAGAGTAAAAGATTAATAATTAAAGAATAATGACTAAAGGGAGTTATAAGAAGACATTTAATTAAAAAAGAAGAATATTATTCATTTAAGAAAGAAAATTAGAAAATTAATAATTATTTGAAGGAAAAATTTTAAATTGAATAAAGAGATTAATTGAAAGAAGATAGAACGAGAATAATAGATAATGGAAAAATTATTTGAAGAATATTATTAAATTGAAGAAAGAAATTATTGAATTAAAGATAGAAGATTGAAGAAGCATATTGAAAATTGAATAGAAGAAAAAATTAAAGAAAGAAACTAATTATTGAAGAAGAAAAAAATTATAGAAGAAAAGAATTAAGAAAAAATGAAGAAAAATAAAGAATTATTTGAACAAAATAAGAAATATTAAATTTGGAGTTAAAGGTTTTCTACAAAGAATTAAAATAATTTATTGAATAAGAATATCAAATTTGAAGTTTAAAATTAAAGAAATGAAAGAGAATATAATTTTTTTTTATTTGTGAAAAAAATCTCAAAAGGGATGCCACTTTCGAGTAAGACCCAAGGAGGTAAGGGTATCCATTTCACCAAAATTACCCAAGGTACAATCCTGGCCTACCACCTTTGACATACTCAAGGAGATAACAAACACAAAATAAGATAAAAAATAAATAAATAAATAAATAAAAATAAGAAGTAAAAAAAACATGCTCCTTGAGTGTATCAAAAAGATAAAGCACAACCAAGCACACAAAAAATAAGATTTAAAAAACACAAACCACATAGAAAAAACACAAGAACAACATAACAAAACACAAACATGACAAAAAAAATAGAACACTACAAAGAAATAACCAACATAAACATGAAAAACACAGACAACCAAAAACTACAAGATTAACAAATAAAAATAAAAAATAAAAAAGCAACCAACAACAAACAGTAAATAAAAGCAAAAAACATAGAAAACACTCACACAAAAAAAAAATACTAACACAAACATACATAAAAACAAGAACAAGAACAACAAAAACATAAGAACAAAATTAAAAAACACAAAACAACAAAACACAAGAACAACAAAAAACAAAACAAAACAAAAAAAATACACACCCAAAAAAAAACCCATAACAATGACCTTTCTAGACCAAAATACTTTTAAGGAAAGAATCAATAGAGGAAAATAAAGAAAGAATAGTTTGAAATAGGGAACTAAAATACCCTGATCGAACCAAGGAGAAGCAAAAATAAAGCAAGAAGAAACTAGGTACCTTCAGAACTAGAGACATCCAAAGAATGATAGAAAGAAGAGTTTCCCTTTTTTTGTGAATCCCACCATCTAGGAGGGTGTCCATAATAAATAAGATCACCTTTGTCCAAAGCTCAATTAGCTAAAGTATCATCACTCTTGTTTTGATTTCTGATCACATGATTGTAATCAACTTTCAAAAATCCCCTCTAGATTAATTTAATCTTCTCAATAATTATTTTTACTCTCTAATCAACCTTATGATTCTTAGAAGGATTATTCAAAATATTAATCATGAGTTGAGATTAATACTCCACTAATACCTTTTCCCATACAACCTTAGTAGCCTCTTGAAGGCCTCTAAGGATACCATACCCCTCAACAAGGTTATTGGAAAGAATACCCAAATTCTCAACAAAAATAAAAATCAGGGAGCCATCTAAAAGTCTACCGATTCCTCCCACACTAGATTTTATAGGGTTTCCTCTAGAGGCACCATCAGTATTGACTTTACCAAAATCCTTAGGAGGATTTTGTCAATTTATTGTCCTATCCATCTAACAAATACTCATTTTCCCTTTAAGATGGTTTCCCTAAGCATATTTAATCTTCAATCTTTGTATCACTTGATCCCATTTTTGGTGGATGTTTTGGGGGTGATTAAGGAGTTTATGGACTAATTCAACTAAGTTGGCTATGGTCTTCTACCAAATATAGTGAATATCCTTCCTATATTGATTAAAAATTTGATTGTTCCTTTCATTCCATATATTCCAAAGAATAATGGTAGAACCCATCCAAACTAAATTCCTAATAAAATGATCAACACCCTCTTTTTTAGGCCAATCCCTCCAAATTTGTTCAAAAGTTAAAAAATTGGACCATTGTAAGCCAAGTAATGTGGCCATTCTCCTCCATAGCTTAGAGGCTAAAGTACACTCAATAAAAAAAATGGTTGAGAGTTTCTACATTCTCTCCATATAATTCACATCTAAAAGGGCCATAAAAACAACGCTTCATAAGTTGCTCACCATTAAGCACCCTACAATGCAATAAAAGCTAAATAAAAAACCTAACCTTAGGCCAGAGCTTTTGAGCCCACAACTGAGAAAATATGTTAGAATATTTGTTGGTATTATTATGGCATAAGGTAAAATAACATTGAGCAACTGAATACTCAACCTTAGTAGTGATGTTCCATCCAAAACACTCTTTTTAATGGGATCAAGAGAGAGACTTCATGTGAAGGATGCCTTGGATATCTTTTCTTTGCCTTTCTAGGATTTGAATAGGCCAGTACTCAATAGGGATACAATATCTACCAAACTTTGAATTACCAGTATGGTACCAACAATAATTAGCCACCTTTATCCAGTTATATCAGTGAAGCTCCTCCATCCAAGGCCTCCAATAGGGGAGCTGAGTTATCAGAGGCTTGTGACCATCCCAAGAATCTATCCAAAAATTTGATTGTTGACCATTATGAATGATCCAAAATAAAATTTTCTTTATCAAATCCTCACCAATCTTAAGAACTGATAAAATGGGAGAACATTTGGTAGGAAGATGATAGCGAACAAGTTCTTCAAGACTTTTCTTCTCAACATATTTAGCACAAAGATTACTAGCCCAAAGAGCATTGGGGTTATGCAACATTGTCCAATATAATTTAGCAGCTAATGCTTTGTCATTATTAATAGAATACCAAAATACTAATACCCCTTCATTATTAGGAATATATAAGGTGTCCAATTTCACCAAAGCCCATTTTATTTTTTCCTTAGTACTACTCCAGAGGAATCGATGACAGGTTTGATCTAGATCTCGAAGAACAAACTTCAGGATATTCAAAACGAAATAAACATAAATAGGAATAGCTTGAAGGACTGATTTTACCAAGGTGATTCTACCCCCCGAAGATAGCCACCTATTGGTCCACTTTCTAATTTTCTTCTTGAATTTTCCCAACAACAAATTCCAATATTTCTTTATGCCTTTGAATATTGATAGGAATACCTAAATAAGTTATCAGAAGGGAGGCCTTCTTATATTTTAATTTATCCAAGACCATGGATTTTTTTTTGGCAGAGTAGTGAAAGAAAATAACTTTAGATTTGTATTCATTAATCAACTGCCCAGTAGCCTTTGAAAAATAGCTAATGATTTGCTTAATGTTAGAAGCTTCCTTAATAATAGCTTTACCTAAAAGAGTAGAGTCATCAACAAATTAAATATGAGAGATAGGTCTAGCTCCATGAGCAATGGTAAATCCCTCAAGGGTTTTGTTATCCCTCTTCTTGGTTATATTCCTACCCAAGCATTCAACAAGAATGATGAATAAATAAGGGGAAAGTGGATCACCTTGCCTAAAACCTTTGGAAGCAGGGAATGACTAAGAATTTCTACCATTGATAAGAACTACGTAGAAAACTAAAGAGATACATTCCATAATCCAATCTATCCAATCCTTAGAGAAACCAAATTGCCTCAAAACTTTGATAAGGAAGTGCCAATCCACTATGTCATAAGCTTTGGATAAGTCTAACTGAATGAACATGGAAAAATATTTTTGCATATCCATGTAATGGATATCTTCCTAAGCCAGAACTATCTCATATACTATTTAACATCGTTCAACATATCACCCTTGTTTAGGGGAAATAATATTATGCAAAAGAGGCTTCAACCTTTTTGCCATGATCTTAGTAATGATTTTGAGAAGAACATTACACAAAGAAATAGGTCTAAAAGCTGAGATATGATCAACCTCTTGACCTTTTGAAACAAGATTAATATAATTTTTATTGATAACCTTCAAAATATCTTTGGCTTTCCTGGCTTCTTCCACCACCTCTAATAAATCAACATGAAGGATATCCCACAAATCTTGGTAGAACTCAATGGGAAAACCATCAAGACCTGGGGTTTTCCATTTTTCATTTTAAAAACTACATGTTGAAGCTCATTGATAGTAATAAAATTAGTTAAAATATCAGAAGTGATAAGAGAAGGGATATCTTGAAGAACATTTTGTTGATAAGTTGAGTCAAGAGGAGTAGCAGCAAAAATTTTGGAAAAATAATTGACAATAGTAGAGCTCATGCCATCCCAAGTATAGAAAACCTCTCCAAAATCTAGGGAGGAAATAAAGTTGTGAGATCTACGAGCTAGAAGAGATTTGTTGAAGAAATTTGTGTTTTGATCTCCTTCTTTGAGCCATTGAATTCTATATTTTTGCTTCCATAAGATTTCTTTTCTTTTTTCCTATTCCTCTAACTGAGTTGTGAGCTTAAATTCATGTCCACTTCTATTCTTTGTGAGGCCATGTCCACTTCTATTCTTTGTGAGGCCATATTAATATCCTTGGCTATATTATATTTTAAATCCATTTTATGAGTGAGGTATTCTATTTAGTTTATTTTGGTACTATTAAGAGAAAAATAGGGTTTTGATAAGGATCCCACAACCTATACAATAAAAATGCCACTTGGACGAGAAACAATAGAACTAGACATTCCACCAAATTAAAAGATAAACAAAATACACCAGGGAAAAATAGAGAATAAAACTGCACTATATCCAAGATCTAAGAATATAAATAGAAAGGGGAACTGAGATGGTTCTACCCTAACATACCCACTTCTTGAGAAACCATAGCAGCCAAACATGAAACATCCTTGAAGAAATCCAATGCACTCTTTAGCGAGCTCCAAATATTCCTTTGATTGATGTCAATCAGTTTCAGGTTGTGAAAGACATACCTTTTCTTTTTAGGGATGTCCTTCGGAGCATAAACATCATTGAGATATTTATCCCTATGAAAATATTGTGATAGGATATCAAAATCAGGAGTGGGGGATATAGGGAAGGATCCACTGTCCTCACACTTATTATCACTTAAACGTTTGGTCTTATGAGTACCACTACCCTCCACCGTGCTATTAGGCATAAGGTCAAAGTCCATCCAGGTGAGATACCATTGGAGGAAAATGAAATTTTGAAATTTGAATTTTGAAAATGAAAAAGATTGGAAAGCCCTCCTGACATCACCAGAATCGGCCAACGTGCTAAAAAATCTAGCAAGGATATTATGGGTGTAAGAAACAAATGCGGTCCACCACTAAGCTAGAGACTTACATACTCCAACACTTAAGTATTAGTAGAAACACGATATGACGAAAGGTCAACAAAAAAAATTTAAGGTTTCTCTTCTTTCGCGAGGTATAGAGTCTCAAGCAAAAAATTAGATCACCAAATTGATATGCCCTAACAAGATGCACCAAGATTTTCTAATAAATTAGCCATCAATTTCCCTTCTCTAAATTTTTGCTTAATTAATACCTGTTGAGTGAATATTTTGTCCTATAACAAAATGACCACGCAACTAGAGTCTCAGACAGGAAACTCTTTCTTGCAAAGAAAATTTGTTATTTTTAATTTCTCCAAGGTTCTTGTGAACAAACATTCATATGCATATAACCAATTAAGACTTAATGCAAATAAATGAATGTATCCTAGAATAACTTAAACCCTGCAAGTAACTGTTAACAAGGGGCCTTTAATGATTCACAGAAAACTTTGCAACCCTAATCTATTAAAATAACCAACCGTGTAAAAAAAGAAAGAAAAAATCCCTTTTTTTAATGCTCTTGAAATTAATGAAATCCACCCGAAAATAAATTAGTAACCTCTTTTATCTTTTGGCTTAAAGAAAGATTTCAAATGAGAAAGTGCGTGGTATAAGCCACTTCATTTTAAGCTCCGTGCCTTTAACATGAGGTTCATTTTATAGTTAACTGGTTCATTTTATCTTTTATTTAATTGTTCTGCTATTTCTATGTTAGCTTTTGGTGTTAGTAAAATTGAAAACGTATTCTGGAATGTACCAGAATCCGAAATGCCAATCTTCAAGTAAAAAATGTGAAAATAACATTAGAACCTAAAACAGAAACGTTGCTTATGAGAATCAGCTGGAAAACTAAAACAGGACGTTAATTTGGTTAGCAATCTCCTCCCTGCAAAACCCCAAGTTATGAGATGAAATTCTAAAACAACCTGACCTAATAGACCTGCACTAACACACAGTCAAATCAGATCAGATGCAAGACTCTAAGGAAAAAAAATAATTGCATCATTCTATCATTCACCTATCGTAACCCATCTTATGGTGTAAACGAATAGATACAAGAGAAAATAATGCAAAGGAAAGATTTACAGAGAAAACAATAGTCTTAGCTTTCAATCTCCTTTTGATTTCACACACAAAAGTTACTCTTGCCAAATAAACTCCTTTATTCCAAAAAAAATAATGCTTTTTGCTTACAATTTCCAGCCCCTGTATCTATTTTCATTTTTGCTTTTAAACTTTCTGTTGCGGTTCTCTGTTTCATTCTGTGACGCTTCGTTTCAATTCCCAGATCGCTTCGCTTCATTCTCCTGCTTCTTTGGTGTTTTGGCCTTTTGCTCGACGTCGAAACGTTTGATCTTCTTTGTAACTGTCGAACCTGCAGCGTTATCATAGCCCTGACATCTTCGTGCCATGTGTTCTGCACCTTTCTGCATGTTCTATAACGGCCCCATGTAAATCATGACAAAAAATAGCATGTCGCGATATCGCGATGCTTTTATGCATGCAACTTCACCCCTCTACTTTCATCACAAAAATGAGACATGTCGCGATATCGTGACATTTTTCTATTTCGGGCCATCTCGGCAACCTATCATGAAATCGTGACATTTTTGTTCAGAAATCCACAATTTCTATTTCGGGCCATCTCGCGCAACCTTAAATCGTGACTTTTAAATGACATTTTTTTTGGGCCATCTCGCTGCAACCTATCATGAAATCGTGACATTTTTTTTTGTTTCGGGCCATCTCGTTGCAACCTGTCGCGAAATCGTGACAATTTTCTATTTTTACCTTTGGCTATCTCGAAATCACGACAATTTTCTTCAAATCGACCACAAATCGACAAACGAAAGACATGTCACCAAATCGCGACATTTTACTTCACAAATCTGACATAAAAACTCGAAATCGCGACACCTTCATACAAAGTCACGAAATCCGTGACAACTTTTCAATTTAGGCACAACACGTCGCGAAATCATGACAACTTTTCTTAGCGAACACATCGAAATGACAATTTTCTTTTCTAGCCGCGATGGAGCAACACGTCGCGATATCGTGACAACTTTTCATTTCTTGGCAAGTGACGGAGCGACATGTCGCGATATCGTGACACTTTTTTATTTTGTGCATTTTTTGCTTTTTTCTTGATTTTTTAGCATCTGGGCCACTGTAGATCTTCTTTGAAAGCATGCAAAAAGGTGGGTCCCCAATTTTGGGGTGTGTTGTGGATCAGCCACAACAAATGGTGACTCTCTTTGTCAAATGCTCTCGAGCATTTTGGTGAGAACCCAACCTGAAGTATACAAACTTGGAAACCCGCATTAGCACATGAGAAATATAAACAAATGCCCATAGATCAGAAATACATGAAACATCAGAATCATCAAGTATTAGCTCGGTGTGTGCAATGTATTTCATTCCCTATCGCTTGAACTTGATCAACATTCCATTGTCAGTTTCACATGAATGCATATGTGAGATTGTGAATGATTTGCATGGCCTGATAAATGATCTAGAGATATAACTACCTGCTTTATAAAAGCTTTAAGCCTTCTAACATCATATACAAATATTTAAGATTACCAAACCCTCTTAGGATCAACTATATGTATAATGAATTGCTTTATTATATCCCAAAGTTGGTTATGAGTCCCTACTATCTTGAACCCATGTGTAAGTGTACGTGAAATCAGAAATTTGGGGAATCAGACTCCCAACCTAACCGAGATGGGAGTTTTAACCCTATCCTTACTATTCTGATTTGGAATTCATTACCTCACTTTGAGCAAAATAATTTAACCAATTATGGAAGAAATGGTCATGCTAGTCTAACCCTTTGAACAATCAGTGGTCTTGTTTTTTAGACAAGACATGCTGCCATGCATGGGCATACTTAACCCCATAATCCATGACTTAGCTTCATTTCTTTGGACCTTGGGGATGACTACCCATCCTTTGCAGAGGACAAGTAGTACGATCCTTCCAATCCAATATAAAGATGAGATGGGAAAATTAATTTTTTACTTCTTGGACCTTGGGGATGACTACCCATCCTTGCCAGGGACATGTAGTACGATCCTTCCAATCCAAGCTTTAGATGTAAATGAAGAATATTAATTTTATTGCTTGGACCTTGGGGATGACTACCCATCCTTGCTAGAGGACAAGTAGTACGATCCTTCCAATCCAAGATTTATCATGAAATGAGACATAGGAGCTTTGGGGAATCAGATTCTCAACCTAGGCGAGATGAGAATTATGCCCTATCCTTACTACTCCATGTAGGTCAAATCAAAGTTTTGGGGAGTTGGATCCTCAACCTAAGTTCGATGAGGACTTAACCCTATCCTTACTACTCTGATTTTAGGCTTTAAGCTTTATGGAAGTGGTAAAAACCACTGTTCTAAGGATCATGTTGCATAATAGGATAGACATGAACTACTTCTTTCGCCTGACCTTTTCTTCCAAGCAAGGTTTTGATCATTTTGCTCAAGATCCTTTTTAATGTGTATAAAATGTGCTTGGTTCTAGATATCTTGGGGCTCAGTTCCCAACCTTAGGATTTTTCTTATTTATGTTATAGCATAACCCTAAGAGGATTTGACACACTTTAATGATTTGTATCTGAAATGCATATGCAACTAAGATGGCATGTATATGCAAAGTGAGATGTAATATGAATGCATTGCCCTTTGAATTGCAGATAAAGTATTGTCATAATTTGTAAAACTGACTACTTCATGCATCACAAGTTTCAAACGATATTATTTAACTGTTTGTGTTACATGCGGAGCTTTTACAACACAATTCCAATGTTTCATATTTTCTCGATCTTAGGCATGAGTTAACATCTCAAATTTTTATTCTTTTTTTTTTTTTTGAAAAATCAAACCTGTCAAATAAACACACCACTTAAACATCAAATCTGCACACACAAAAGAAACAAAGCATGACATAATTACATATAATACAAAACCCAGCCGCTTCAGGCCTGGAAATAGTGTTTCAAGTGCAACCCATTGACAGGTAATGCCAAATCCTTTCCATCCAAGGTTTTTAGTCTAAAACTGTTTTCCCCTAGGACTTCTGAAATCTGGTAAGGACCCAACCATAAGTAATCAAACTTATCATGATCTCCTTTCTTCTCATGTCTTTTATCCCATAACAACACTAGATCTGATATTTTAAAAGCCTTGGCTCTAGACTTTTTGTCGAACCATATTTTTACTACATCTTGGTGTTTACTGAAATGAAGCATAGCCTCATCCCTTTTTTCATCCAGATGCATTAATTGTGTTAGTCTAGACTCAAGTTTATCATCAGTTTCGAAGTAATCTTTCATGAAATGCAGTGTTTGTAACTTGAGATTTGTAGGAAAAATGGGATCTTGTCCATAAACCAGATGGTAAGGAGATGTTCCTATTGATTCTTTGACTATGATTCTGTCAGCCCAAAGAGCCAACTTAAGTTTGTTATGCCAATCTCTAGGATTTCTTTCCAACAATTTTTTTATGACGCATAACAAATTCTTGTTAGAAGATTCAACCAATCCATTACCTTGCGGATAATAATTGGAAGAGAATTTTAAACTCACCCTGTTGTCAAATGCCCAATTAGCAAATTCCAGAGAGGAGAAAGCTGAACCATTATCACTTACAATGGAGTTAGGCATTCCAAATCGAGTGACAATATTATCCTCTAAGAATTTAATAACAACCTCCGAAGTAGCATTCTTTGTGGGGATAGCTTCCGTCCACCTTGTGCAATAATCTGTAGCTGTTAGAATGTATTTGTGGGAATCGGATGAATTGGGACTGATAATCCCGACAAAATCTAGGCCCCATTGCGCAAAAGGTCTAGACTCAATTATAGATTGTAATGGCATGGAAGCACCCCTTTCTCTATTGGCTGTAGTTTGACATGTATGACATGACCTCACATGAGTATGGGCATCTTTGAACAATCGAGGCCAATAATAACCGGCTCTAAGGATTTGATGGGCTGTGGCATTAGCGGACCCATGTCCTGTCCCATGTTTACCATGAAATTCCTCGAGTATTTGTGCTGCCTCTTTTTGATCAACACAACGAAGGTAAATACCTTCATGGTTTTTCTTGTATAACGTGCTGGATCTAATTAGAAAATTAGCAAATTTCAAGCGCAAGGCTCTTCGTTGAGTAGAATTCAAATGTGGTGGACATTTACCATTTAGTAAAAAATACACAACATCTGCATACCACTCATCTTTGGTTATATCTACGATTTCATAATGTTGACATGAAATTGCGAGATCCTTTTCTGCTATAGCCTTAACCAACCCTTGTCCCCGCACTATCTTCATGGATTGAATCTCAAGATCAAACTCTTGCAAAGTTGAAATCCACTTACCTCGTCTTTCACCTAATTCATTATGTATAAACATGGCTTTGACTGTAGGATCCGGGACTATAGCAAACACCCTACTGTGGACTATATAATGCCTGAATTTTTTAACGGTCTTAACTAGAGCATACATTTGCTTGTCCAAGATGGAGTATCTCGGTTTTGCATCTTTGAGAGGACTACTCAGGAAGGCAATAGGATTTTCAATGTTGCCTTCACTCTTTTGAGTTAAAACACTCGCAAAGGAGTGATCTGAAGCAAATGTGTAAATATAGAAAGGCTTCGTATAATCGGGACTCACTAAAATCGGGGCTTTAGAAATCGCATCCTTGATATTTTTGAAAGCATCTCTATTTTCATCTGTCCATTTGATTTGGACCTCTTTCTTTAACATGTCGTTCAAGGGTTTTGCTATTTCTGCAAAATCTGCAATAAATTTTCTAACGAAATTAATCTTCCCAAAAAATGATCTCAACCCCTTTTTGTTGTTGGGACAAGGAATCTGTTGTATGGCCTCTATTCTTTCAGGATCAATGGAAATTCCATCTTTAGATATTACATGTCCCAATAATTTTCCTTTCGTTACCCCGAAAATGCACTTCTTTGGGTTGAGTGAAATGCCATGTTCCCTACATCTTTGAAGGACTTTCTTTAGATCCTTGACGTGGTTTTCCCTGTTCTTAGAAAAGACAGGAATGTCATCTACATAGATAATAATGCACTTACCTATGAGCCCCTTAAAAGCAAAGTCCATAGCTCGTTGGAATGTGGCACCTGCGTTCAATAGTCCGAAAGGCATTCTCCTGTATGCAAAGGTGCCCCACTTTGTGGTGAAGGCGGTTTTCATCCTATCACTAGGATGGATAAGGACCTGATTATATCCCGAATAACCATCCAGGAATGACATCATTTTTGACCCATTTACCTTTTGAAGTATTTCATCAATGGTGGGTAAAGGGTAATTGTCCTTTTGTGAGGCTTTATTAAGATTTCTAAAATCAATACATAACCTTATTTCTCCACTCTTTTTCCTCACGGGGACCAAGTTAGCAACCCATGTGGAATGCCTAATAGGAAAGATGATTTTAGCTTCTAACAGTCGCTTTACCTCTTTCTCTATCAAGGGTTCTAATAATGGATTGACTGGCCTCTGTCTTTGCCTGAAGGGTTTGGAGTCTGGCTTCAAAGGAATCGTATGCGTTATGACATTCTGATCATAAGTTTTCAGTTCCTTATAACTCCAAGCTATGCAATCTATGTATTCCTTTAATGTATTGGCAATGGAATCCTTCTCCTGTTTGGTACATGCTTTTGCTATGAATACTTCTCGAGGGTTTTCTGCACTTCCAATATTAACCAAGTCACAGGCTTCTCGGGAGGTGGAACCTTTCTACCTTCTTTTGGTTGGTATCCGATATCGAAAGTTTTTTCTAATGAAGCCATCTCATTTGGCATCTTATTACATTTTCCAATAATCTTTTCTTCCAAATCTGCCTCTTCTAGGTCCCTCTCGTCTTCATCTATAACCTGCTTTTCAAAGATACCAGAATTAGTGACAAAATGGAATATGTGCCTGTCACTATCAAACACTTGGAAATTCGTGACATTATCCGGTATCGAGGGGCAAGGGACCAATTCTATGGAGAATTTCTTGCATTTCTTGTGATCCACTAGGTTTCAACATACTCGCGACTACGGCTAGAGAGTCCGCTGGACGATTGCCTTTTCTAGAGATCAGAGATATGTTAAAAGCATCAAACTCATCTATTAAATCTCTAACCCTGGTTCGGTAAAGTCTGAGCCGCTTGTTCTTACATACGTATTGTCCCTTCACTTGTTTTACCACTAGTTCCGAATCACCAAGGACCTTGATACATTTAATTTTCTTCCGAAGGGCCAATTGAAGTCCGAGAATCAAGGCCTCATATTCTGCCATATTGTTGGTGGCAGGGAACTGTAGTCTATATGCAGCGAACATAGGCTCTCTGTCTGAACATGACAGTTCAATACCGGCTCCTGCCCCTTGTCTGGACTTGGATCCATCAAATCTTAAAGTCCAAATGTCCTGGTGTTCTTTAGAAACATTGCATTCAATTCTTTCATTTTGGGAATTCTCAGGTGTTTCTATGTCCAAACAATACGCCCCTAATTCAGCTTCAATATATTGGATCTCATTAGGCTTGTTGTATTCTGTGATCATTTCCTTGAGCCTAGGTTCACTATCAATCCGAATTTGGTTGGCCACTCCCCTCCAAGGCAACCACATATGGGAAGCATCTGTTACAATGTAACCGTTTAAGTTTTTACTCCAATCTCTTCCCAACACCATGCCATATTTGATAGGAATGTCGAGCACCAATATATCTATGTGATGTTGAACCCTAGGTTCTGAGTTGACTTGAATAAGAACATCACCCAATTCTCCCACTGCCTCCATGGTTGATCTATCTAGCTGCACCACCCTGCTTCTAGAAGGTTTTGGTGTAAGTCCCAATTTTTGACAGATTTCTAGGGGCATAATGGTAGCCGAGGCCCCTGAATCTATTAAGCAATTGTGCAGATTTTTACCCGCAATTCTAATGGTTATCAAAAAAGGAGGTATATCTCGTTTTTCCTTTTTCAAAACCAATCGGGACTCAACACTTTTAGCTTCATGAACTTGGGCAGGTGGATCTAAACTCTTTGGTGGACTTACTTCTTGGCCTAATAGTCGGGACATATCATACATTGAGACATTGGCCTTAGTTTTCTTCATGTCTTCTACCAAGTCATAAGTGGGTTTTTCTGAATTTGACATATTTTGCACCATCTTAGACTTTTCCACCATGGATGGAGGAGAGGGATTGACATCTCCTTTGAAATCAGGAGGGAGTAATTGGTTGTTTGGAGGAGTAGAGGAAGTTTTGGGCTCCTTAGAACTCCTAGTGTAATATTTGTGATTTCCTTTCCCAAAACGTTTGTTGGCATGAACTTCCAAAGTTTCTTCATCTTCGTTTCCAAAAAGTTCCACATCCTCCTCTTCTTCACTTTCTTGGGAATGTATAACCTCAGTCAGTATAGACTCCTGCTTCCCGTGGCCACAGTGCGGGCAATCGTTGTCACAAGGTCCTAATTCTCCAAAATCTTTCGAGACATCTGCCTGATTGGCTACGGGATTGGGTACTCGCCCATTATTAGGCTGCGTGTTGTATGTTCCTTTTCCTCTATGGTTGTGAGGTCGGTTATGACCCATGGCTTGGTCAACCTTTTTATTGACATTTCCCACCGTAACCAAAACTTTGGCCAAGGTTTCCTTCATGTTTTCTATCACGGATTCGGACCCTTGTGGTTGGGGCACGGTAATTCTGGGTCCAGTTGTGTTTGCTGCATTAGCCACCTCTAGAATAGGTACAATGGCTTGGGTCTGGGCAGTTGGATTCCATCCTGGATTCACACTTTGAATCGGCATGATTGTTGGATAAGTCGCTGGGCTTGGCATGCTAATCGGAGCAAACCTCGGTATGGTCAACAAATTATTGCCCATGCCGAACCCAGGCAAACCCATCGGGCTATTTTGAATTAATCCTTGCATTTGAACGGAGGCATTAGGATAAGTTGGAAATGATGCCACTTGAGCGGGTGGTTGGAAATTGTTCATCGTAGGAACCTGTGGTGCCATTAACTGGTTCATCATGGCGAATTGACTGTATGGACCGTATTGTCCCATCCCAGTCAATTGAGACAATCCTGCTCCTGGTAAGTTCATTTGTTGTTCGAGAGTCATTGTCTCTGCATAGGCTAAAGGAAGCGTCGTAACCTGAGGATTCCTTCTAGTCAATAAAGATGTTAAAGGATCTAAAGCTCCGAAATATAATTGCAAGGCGACCGTAGGATCTATCGCAAAGTGACGAGTCACATTCGTGTATAGTTTTTGGAACCTCTGATTGAATGTTCGTATGGGCTCATTGGGTAATCTTTTGCATGATACGAACAAATTGTAAATTATGGAGGGATCCAATAACATTCTAAATTGGCTAATGAAGGCGGTTTCTAATTGGGCCCATGAAGTGATGGACCCTGCTTGGAAGATTCCTATACCATTCATTGGCCGTGTTGTCTAGACTAGCAGGGAAAACTCGGCAAGCAATATCCTCGTGAGTAACCCCTTGTCTAAACATGTAATCCTTGTAGATTTGGACATGATCTTCGGCTGATGTGGGACCATCGTGCATGAATTTGGGTAATCCCCTTTCAATGTTTCTAGGCAAGTCATGGACTGCCCCAGGAATATCCAAGGGGGAACTTTGCGCACCATACCAAAGGGCAGGTGGTGTTGTTGTTGTTGTTGTTGTTGGGCCATGTTATTCAAAGGTGTTAACCCTGTGGGAACAATGGAAATGCTTGGAACTATGGAGACAGATACACCTGGTGTTGTTGTCGCACTTGAAACTAAGGGCTCAGGCCCGCTAGACGTACTTGAGTCTAAAGAAATCCCTAACTCAAGTATACTGGGTGGTATTTCGATCTCTAATGTTTTGTTTTTCGGCTTCCTAGCAGTGGGAGAAAGGCTTTGGAAAATAGTTTCCCCTGTGGTCTTGGACCTAGTAGCTATGTACTCAGGTTGGGCCAGCTTGAAAACTCTAGAACTCTAAAAGACTTCTCTCAACTTACTTGCAAAATAAAATATCTAAATGTTATACCTGCAAGCACAATAGGTGGAAACAAAACTACCCACGTTAATCGTTAGAACAGATCATAATCACAAAGCAATAAAGAAGGCCCTCCTTCTAGCGCCAAAATGTTGAGTGAATATTTTGTCCTATAACAAAATGACCACGCAACTAGAGTCTCAGACAGGAAACTCTTTCTTGCAAAGAAAATTTGTTATTTTTAATTTCTCCAAGGTTCTTGTGAACAAACATTCATATGCATATAACCAATTAAGACTTAACGCAAATAAATGAATGTATCCTAGAATAACTTAAACCCTGCAAGTAACTGTTAACAAGGGGCCTTTAATGATTCACAGAAAACTTTGCAACCCTAATCTATTAAATTAACCAACCGTGTAAAAAAAGAAAGAAAAAATCTTTTTTTTAATGCTCTTGAAAATAATGAAGTCCACCCGAAAATAAGTTAGTGACCTCTTTTATCTTTTGGCTTAAAAGGATTTCAAATGAGAAAGTGCGTGGTATAAGCCACTTCATTTTAAGCTCCGTGCCTTTAACATGAGGTTCATTTTATAGTTAACTGGTTCATTTTATCTTTTATTTAATATTGTTCTGCTATTTCTATGTTAGCTTTTGATGTTAGTAAAATTGATAAAGTATTCTGGAATGTACCAGAATCCGAAATGCCAATTTTCAAGTAAAAAAATGTAAAAATAACATTAGAACCTAAAACAGAAACGTTGTTTATGAGAGTCAGCTGGAAAACTAAAACAGGATGTTAATTTGGTTAGCAATCTCCTCCCTGCAAAACCCCAAGTTATGAGATGAAATTCTAAAACAACCTGACCTAACAGACCTGCACTAACACACAGTCAAATCAGATCAGATGCAAGACTCTAAGGAAATAAATAATTGCATCATTCTATCATTCACCTATCGTAACCCATCTTATGGTGTAAACGAATAGATACAAGAGAAAATAATGCAAAGGAAAGATTTACAGAGATAACAGTAGTCTTAGCTTTCAATCTCCTTTTGATTTCACACACAAAAGTTACTCTTGCCAAATAAACTCCTTTATTCCAAAAAAATAATGCTTTTCTTGTTACAATTTCTAGCCCTTGTATCTATCTTCACTTCTGCTTTTAAACTTTCTATTGCGGTTCTCTGTTTCGCTCTGTGACGCTTCGTTTCATTTCCCAGATCGCTTCGCTTCATTTTCCCGCTTCTTTGGTGTTTTGGCCTTTTGCTCGACGTCGAAACGTTTGATCTTCTTTGCAACTGTCGAACCTGCAACGTTATCATAGCCCTGACATCTTCGTGCCACGTGTTCTATGCTTTTTTGCATGTTCTGTAATGGCCCCATGTAAATCGTGACAAAAAATAGCATGTCGCGATATCGCGACGCTTTTATGCATGCAGCTTCACTCCTCTACTTTCGTCGCGAAAATGAGACATGTCACGATATCGCGACATTTTCCTATTTCAACAATCTCGCAAATGCAACTTGTCATGAAATCGTGACGTTTTTCTATTTCGGGCCATCTCGCTGCAACTTGTCATGAAATCGTGACAATTTTCTGTTTCGTACCATTTGGCTGCTTTATGTCACGAAATCGTGACAATTTTCTGTTTCGGGCCATCTCGCCGCAACCTGTCGCGAAATCGTGACAATTTTCTGCTCCGTACCATTTGGCTGCTTTATGTCACGAAATCATGACAATTTTTTGTTTTGGGCCATCTCGCTGCAACCTGTCGCGAAATCGTGACATTTTTGCACTCGTACCATTTGGCTGCTTTATGTCATGAAATCGTGACAATTTTTTGTTTCGAGCCATCTCACTGCAACCTGTCGCAAAATCGTGACACTTTTCTACTCTGTACCATTTCACTGCAACCTATCGCGAAATCACGAAAATTTTCTTTCTGGCACCACCTTCTTTATTTCTATCATGAAATCGCGACAATTTTTGTTTCGTACACTTTCTCACTGCTTCCTGTCGCAAAATCGTGACACCTTTCCATTTCGAACAACTTCTACTGCTCCCAGTTGCAAAAACATGACATGTCACGAAATCGTGATGCCTTTCCATTTCGTACAACTTCTGCTGCTCCTAGCCACGAAAACATGACATGTCATGAAATCGTGACACCTTTCCATTCCGTACAACTTTTGCTGCTCCTAGCCGTGAAAACACGACATGTCGCGAAATCACGACATCTTTCCATTCCATACAACTTCTGCTGCTCCTAGCCGCAAAAATGTGGCATGTCACAAAATCGCGACACCTTTCCATTCCTAAGCAGTGGCAGTGCAATACGTCGTGAAATCGCAACAACTTTCAATTTTTTGCAGCGACAGCGCAACACATCGCGAAATCATGACAATTTTCATTTTCTGGCAGCGACAGCGCAACACGTCGTGAAATCGTGACAATTTTCATTTTTTTGCAGTGACAGCGCAACACGTCGCGAAATCGTGACACTTTTCATTTTTTGGCAGCGACGGAGCGACATGTCACGATATCGCGACACTTTTTCATTTTGTGCAACTTTGCCTTTTTTCTTGATTTTTAGCATCTGGGTCACTGAGATCTTCTATGAAAGCATGCAAAAAATGTGGGTCCCCAATTTTGGGGTGTGTTGTGGATCAACCACAACAATACCTCCTCCATGGAATGCATATGGAAAATGGATTCATTTATTAAGTTAGATATGCACCAGCTAGGTCGACATCCCCCTTTGAGCATGTTGATGATATTCATCGAATCACCCTTAATAACTGCCCTACAGATGCCTAAATATTTGAGCATTAAAAACCCTAAGTAGGAACAATAGGCTTCAGACATATGAGAATATTAGACACTAATATACTCCACAAAGGCCAAGATCAAGTTGCTAGTACTATCGTGGATCAAACCCCCAGCCCCAACAGAGTCTAGATCACCCTTTGAGGCTTCATCAAAATTAATCTTAAGCCACCCTAAAGGTGGTGGGGACCAACAAATTGAACTTCTCAAATTAGGAGATGGTTGGGGCCTTAAATCTGAATGAAAACCAAGGAAATACTCAATAAAAAATGTTGGATGGCCATGAGGCGTTGAGGAGCAAGAGTCATTGGTCGCCGATAACACATTCTCTACCACCTTCCATATAATTTTTTGAATGATATGGTATATATATTTCTTAGAGTTTTTAAATACCCTATAATTTTGCTCTTTCCACACACCCCAAAGTAAATGAGGTAACAAAAATTTCCATAAGCATTTCAGCTAGGGTGAAGAGAAATATGACATCCATTGATGAATACAATCACTTATCAAATAAGGCAATATCCATGATACAACGATGCACTGGAGAATAAAATAAATTATCTCATGAAAAACCTAACACTTCAGAAAAAATGAGAGGTTGATTCCCAATCCCGCTTGCACAGAAAATACCTGTTAATTAAATTGAATCCCCTCTTATGTAAACTTTTAATAGTCAAAATCTTATTTTGCACCACAAACCAGAAGAATAGATTAATCTTAGGAGTCAAGTTTTTTATCCATATCTTCATGCTAGTAAAGTTGCCATCCTCCTCAAGATAAATAAGGTTGTAATAAGTCTTGATCATAAATGAACCTTGACTGTCGCCATTCCAGACCATACGGTCCACCACATCCTCAAGCCTCACAACATAGAAATACATTTCAAACAAGAGATAACTCCACATTTGATGTTTCTTAATAAGGGGGGAGAGGGTAACCAAATTTTACGACCATTTTGAGGAATTAAAAAATTAGCTACCTTAGAGAATCCTACCATCCTGGAATTCAAATTCACGTCCCTAAAGGAAAATCCTCAATGAGGGGGCGGTCTCTGAGCCAAGGATCATCACAAAATAAAACTAATATCCCATTACCAATCACCCAACAATAATTATTCTTAATAAAATCCCTGGATTTAATCAAATTGTTCCAGAAGGGAGAACTACCACTAGGGAGGGGATCCAAAAGAAAAAGATCAAAATTATATTTTGTTGTAAGGATTCGACACCATAAAAAATATGAATTAACATTTTTCCAAGCAAGTTTAGAGACCAACACCTTGTTCATTTTGACGGTGTTCTTAAGATTTAATCCTCCATTTTTTTCCATTTGTAGATTTGATCCCAAGAGATTAAGTGAAGTTACCCTTAAGCTTAGGACCAACCCAAAGGAATGCCTTTCAAATGCTATCAATATTAGATGCCAACCTACCAAGAAGGTTGAAGAGGGAAAGTAATTATATGGGAACGCATTGAAGCGTGCTCTGAACTAGCACTTACCTGCATGATTGAGAAGCGCTCCTTTCCATGAGGATAATTTTCTTTGAACCCTCTCCACAAATGGAGTAAAAAATGAATCCTTTAAGTGGCAAACAGAAAGAGGGGGGTCAAGATAAATTTTTAGAAGAGAAACAATCTGTTGAGTGGTATTTTTGCCCGATTGTGAAAACACACTTTCCTATAGGATTTGGGTTCCAAATCCCCTCTTGCAAAGAAATTAAACAAGTAACTTCTCCAAGGTCTCCACTATGTTAGCATTTTGCACAAATAATATTGTACGATTTGAATGCTTGGAATACCTTAGTGATTGCAAGTAACTATAAACAAGGGGCATAGATAGTTTATTTTATTTGACACTTCAATGATTGTTCATTTAATCCGAATGAATTCGATGTGAATCAATATTAATGATAAAACTATTTTATTTTCAGATTTTGGTAGACTTTCAATTGTTTATTTAAAATATTGTAATTAAAATAAAATTAAATTTCTTGTGAAATAAAAATGCAAAAATAAAAGAAGTGAAAAATAAAATGCAAAGAGAATGGAACTAAAATACATTCAGAATGCGGCAATCCTATTCGACAAAACCGAAGATATGAGGTTTTCTACATACAACCTAACCTATTGAACCTGCAAACATGCACAATCTAGATAAGCTAAGTGTTGGTTTCTAGGGTTTTAACTATGGTTTCCAGATTTAGACATTCGTATGAAGCAACCAAGATAACTTGCATTAAACTCCATCTATAAGCCTAACACCTGAAAGGGGAAAAATAAACATTCAATCTTGCATGCAGGAAATAACTCCTTCTTTCTTGCCAATGAGATGCAAATCTCTGAAATTTTTGTATTAAAAATATGTCAGTTTACAACAACAGACATTTCCAGTTTATCAAAACTAGAACAAATGAAGAAAAAACGCTCCCAAGCAGGCCCAGAATGGCCTATCGCCTTCAACTCTGCAACTCTGCTCACAACGGTTTTTGACCTCTGTATCTGTCATTGGCTTCTACTTTTAAGTTTTTTGGTATGGCCCTCTGTTTCACTCTACGATGCTTCATTTCATTTCCTAGGTCCAGTCGTTTCGTCTCCCCAAATCGCTTCATTTTGTCTTCTTGCCTCTTTGTTGTTTTGGCTTCTTTCTCCAGTGTTAAACGCTTGGTCTACTCTACTAACTATAATTGTTGATCCTGAAGCGTTATCATAGCCTCTACGCCTCTGTTCCATGTGTTCAGCACTTCCCTACATGTTCTATAACGACCCCTTATAAACTGTGACAAAAAATAGCATGTCGCAATATTGCGATATTTTTATGTATGTAGCTTTGTTCGTCTTCATGCATCGCAAAAATGAGACATGTCACGATATCGCAACACTTTTCTGTCAGTAGGCTTGTTCATCTTCATGCATCGCAAAAATGAGACATGTCACGATATCACGACACTTTTCTGTTAGTGGCCTTGTTCATCTTCATGAATCGCAAAAATGAGACATGTCATGATATCACGACATTTTTCTGTCAGCAACCTTCTTCGTCTTCATGCATCGTGAAAATGAGACATGTCGTGATATCATGACATTTTTCTATTTCAGGCTGCATGGATGCAACCTATCACGAAATCATGATGTTTTTCTCTTTCGGGATGTGCAGATGCAACTTGTCACGAAATCGCAAAGTTTTTCTCTTTCGGGTCGCGAAAATGCAACCTGTCATGAAATCGTGACGTTTTTTCTCTTTTGGGCTATGCAGATGCAACCTGTCATGAAATTGCAACATTTTTCTCTTTTGCTCTATCCCACTGCACTTGTCCGTGAAAATGTGACATGTCACAAAATTGCGACACCCTTTCATTTTGCATCATCTTCTTGCTTTCTGTCATGAAATCGTGACACTTTTCTTCTACATCCACTTTGGTTGCTTCAGGTCGCAAAACTCCGACATGTCACGATATCATGATGTTTTTCTTGTTTGCCCTTCATCTCATCTTCAGATCACGAAAACACAACATGTCGCAACATCACGACAACTTTGACATCTTGCTTTGTTTGACTGTTTTGATTGCGATTTCATGACATGTCATGATATCATGGCATTTTCCACTTTGTCTTTCTCTCTCCTCTATGAACCGCAATTTCATGACATGTCGTGATATTGTGACATTTTTCACTGTCTTTCTCTCTCCTTTGTGAACTGCGATTTCATGACATGTCATGATATCACGACATTTATCACTTTATCTTTGTCGCGATATCATGACATTTATCATTTCAGCTACATTTTATTGCTCTTAGTCACAAAAACGCGACATGTCGCGATATCATGACATTTTTCTTTCCGTTGTACTTTTGCTATTTTGAACCACGAAAACGCGACATGTCACGATATCTCACCACTTTATTTTTCTTAGTTGCGATAGAGCAACATGTCGCGATATCGCGACATTTTTTCATTTTTGGCCTTGACAGAGCAATGTGTCACGATTTCGTGATGTTTTTTATTTTTGGATGCAACAGAGCAACATGTCACGATTTCGCAATGTTTTTCATTTTTGGCCGCGACAGAGCAACATGTCACGATTTCGCAACATTTTTCATTTTTGGCCGCGACAAAGCAATGTGTCGCGATTTCACGACGTTTTTCATTTTTGGCCACGACAAAGCAACATGTCGTGATATCACGACATTTTTTCATTTTATTGTTTTTCTTTGATC
Source organism: Wollemia nobilis (assembly GCA_028583015.1). Classification (NCBI taxonomy): domain Eukaryota; kingdom Viridiplantae; phylum Streptophyta; class Pinopsida; order Araucariales; family Araucariaceae; genus Wollemia; species Wollemia nobilis. The sequence continues at coordinate 63,983 of JAQPPZ010003709.1, forward strand.
TTTAACATCTAAATAAAAAGGCTACTGCAGTCTTCTTGGAAAGCATGTAAGAAAAGATGGGTCCCCAATTTTGGGGTGTGTTGTGGAGCAGCCACAACAAATGGTGACTCTGCTAGGAAATGCTCCTGAGCATTTCAATGAGACCCTACCCTGGAAATATACAAACTTGAATACAAGCATCAGCACATAAAAACATAAACAAATGCCGATAAATCAGAAATACATGAAATATTAGAATCGTTAAGTATCATCTCGATGTGTGCAATGTGTTCCATTTTTATCGTTTGAAATTGATCCACATTCCATTGTCAGTTTTACATGAATGCATATGTGAGGTTGTGAAAGATTTGAGCAACCTAATAAATGGGCTAGAGATATAACTATTTGCTTTATAAAAACTTTAAACCTTTTAATATCATATACAAATATTTAAAATTATCAAACCCTCTTAGGATCAACTATATGTATAATGAATTGATTTATTAGATCCCAAAGTTGGTTATGAGTCACTACTATCTTGAACCCATGTGTAAGTGAATGTGAAATCAGGGTTTTGGGAAATCGGATTCCCAACCTAAGCGAGATGGAAACTTAACCCTATCCTTACTACTCTAATCTGGAATTCATTACCTCACTTTGAACAAAATGATTTAACCAGTTATGGATGAAATTTTCAGGCTAGTCTGTCCGTTTGAGTAGTCAGTGGTCTTGCTTTTAGACAAGACATGCTACCACACATGAGCATACTCCATTGTCGGTCAGGCATCTATAGCCCTGGTGAATATTAACTCCATAATCCATTATTTGGCTTCATTCAATCATTATGATCCTTCCAATCCAATATTAAGATGAAATGGGAAAAATTAATTTTACTTTTGGACCTTTGGGATGACTATCCATCCTTGCGAGGGACGTATAGTACGACCCTTCCAATCCAATATTATGATAAAATGGAAAATATTGATTTTATTTTTATTTCTTGGACCTTGGGGATGACTACCCATACTTTGTAGAGGATATGTAGTACGATCGTTCCAATCCAATACTTATGATGAAATGGGAAAAAATGAAGCTTTGGGGAATTATATTCTCAACCTACGCGAGATGAGAATTATGTCCTATCCTTACTACTCCATGTAGGTCAAATCAGAGCTTTGGGGAATTGGATCCTCAACCTCAGTTTGATGAGGATTTAATCCTATCCTTACTACTCTGGTTTTAGACTTTAAGCTTGATGGAAGTGGTAAAAACCACTATTTTAAGGATTATGTTGCATGATAGGATAGACACGGAATGCTCCTTTCACCTGACCTTTTCTTCCAAGTATGGTTTTGATCATTTTGCTCAAGATCTTCTTTAATGTGCATAGAATGTGCTTGGTTTAAGATAGTTCGGGCATCAGTTCCCAACCTTAGGATTTTTTCTCTTTTTTTTATGTTATAGAATAACCCTAAGAGGATTTGACATGCTTTAATGATTTGTATCTGACATGCATATGCAACTAAGATGGCATGTATATGCAAAGTGGGATGTAATATGAATGCATTGCTTTTTTAATTGCAAATGGAGTATTGCCCTAATCTGTAAAACTGGCTACTTCATGCGTCACAAGCTTCAAATGATAGTATTTAAACTATTTGTGTTTCTTGCGGAGTGTTCTACCACACAATTCCAATGTTTCATATTTCCCTAAGCTAAAGCATAAGTTAACATCTCAAGAAAAAACTTTTTCATCAATTTTTTTTTTAATAAACAAACCAAACATGTCAAATGAAATCAAACACACAACTTAATTCCTAACTAAACTAGCAATCCTAAAAAACAAAATTTGAAAATCCATACCAAAACAAAAAAATATAATACCAATCTCCTATGACTTAAGGGCTAAAATAGTTCTTTAAAACATGCCCATTAACTGGTAACGTCAGATCCTTCCCATCTAAAGCTCTTAACATGAAAGTATTTTTCCCTAGGATTTTCGAAACTTGATAAGGGCCTAACCAAAGACAATCAAATTTTTGATGATTCCCCTTTTCTTCATGTCGTTTATGCCATAGTAAGACCAAATACGAAATTCTGAAGGACTTAATTTTAGCTCTTCTGTCAAACCATCTTTTAACAACCTCTTGGTGTTTACTCATGTGAATCATGGCTTCCTCCCTTTTTTCATTGAGGTGCAACAAATGACTTAATATAGCTTCAGTGTGGTTATCTGTTCCCAAGTATTCTTGCATGAAATGTAGGGTTTGCAGCTTCAAGTTTGCAAGAAAGATTGGGTCTTGTCCATAGACCAAATGATAGGGTGTATTTCCTATTGAGTGTTTTATTCTGGTCCTATCTGCCCAAAGAGCAAAATTTAACTAGTTGTGCCAATCTCGAGGGTTCTTTTCCAGTAATTTCTTAATGATATTCAACAAATTTTTGTTTGAGGATTCTACCAAACCATTTCCTTGAGGGTAATAGTTAGATGCAAATTTCAAACTCACTTTATTGTCGTATGCCCAATTTGTAAATTGCATGGAAACAAAAGCTTTACCATTATCAATAACAATAGAATCAGGCATTTCGAATCTTGTTATGATGTGATCCTCAAGGAATTTTATTACAACATCTATAGTGGCATGTTTTGTAGGAACTGCTTCTATCCACCTTGTACAATAATCTGTAGTTGTTAGTATGAATTTATTGGAATCTAAAGAATTTGGGTTAATAACCCCAATGAAATCTAATCCCCATTACACAAATGGTCTCATATCAACTACAGGTTGTAATGGCATGGTTGTGTTTCTTTCTCTGTTGGTAGCTACTTGACAAATGTGGCAAGATCGTACATGAGCATGTGCATCTTTAAAAATGTGAGGCCAATAGTATCCTGCTCTCAAGATTTGATGCGCTATAGCATTTGCCGCACCATGGCCAGTTCCATATTTCCCATGAAATTCTTGTAGAACCTTGGCAACTTCTTCTTTATTTAGGCATCACAAGTAGATCCCCTCATGATTTTTCCTGTATAGAACACAAGATTTAATCAAATAATTTGCAGATTTAAGTCTTAATGCTCTTCTTTGAGTGGAATTCAAATTGGATGGACACTTACCGTTTAATAAAAAATGCACAATGTCAACATACCAGTCATCTTTAGAAATGTACTTTGCATTTGAATATTGGCATGTCATTTGCGGATTATTCTCAGTAATCGCCTTCACAAGTCCCTGTCCTCGAACTAGTTTCATAGATTGGATTTCAAGATCAAATTCTTGGATGGTAGAAATCCATTTACCTCTTTTCTCGCTTAGCTCGTTCTGTAAAAACATAGTCTTGATAGCAGGGTCCGACACAATGGCAAAAACTCTGTTGTGAACAATGTAATGTCAAATTTTTTTTACCATTTTAAAAAGTGTGTACATCTGCTTTTCGAGGATGGAATACCTCAATTGGGCATATTTTAAAGGAGCACTTAAAAATGCTATGGGATTTTCAGTGCTATCTTCACCTTTCTGAGTCAATACACTCGCAATAGAGTGTTTCGATGCGAAAGCATAAATATAGAAAGGTTTAGAATAGTCTAGACTTATGAGGGCAGGGGCTCTGGAAATGGCATCCTTAATGTTTTGAAAGGCCACCCTACTTTCCTTGTTCCATCCGACATCTACGTCCTTCTTGAGCATCTTGTTCAATGGTTTGTCTATCTCAGCAAAGCTTGAAATGAACTTCCTCACAAAATTAATTTGCCCGAAGAAAGATCTCAACTCTTTTTTACTACCCGAGAGAGGTAAGTTTTGGATAGCTTCTATCCTTTGTGGGTCAATGGATATACCTTCTTTCAAAATGATGTGACCAAGAAATTTTCCTTCTGTTACTCCAAAGATACATTTTTTTGGATTCAAAGAAATTCCATGCTCTCTGCATCTTTGGAGAACCTTTTTTAAATCCTTGACATGGTCTTCTCTTTTCTTTGAGAATACTGTAATATCATCCACATACACGATGATACATTTATCTATGATTCCTTTGAATGCATAGTCCATGGCACGTTGGAATGTTGCACCTGCATTTAACAGTCCAAATGGCATTCTTCTATAGGAAAATTTCCCCCACTTGGTTGTGAAGGCAATTTTCATCCTGTCATTGGGATGAATAAGAATTTGGTTATATCCAGAATATCCATCAAGAAAATACATCATTTTCGAACCATTCATTGTTTGCAAAATTTCATCAATGGATGGCAACGGATAGTTATTCTTTTGCAAGGCTTTGTTAAGATTTCAAAAATCTATACATAGCCTAATCTCTCTGCTCTTCTTTCTTACTGGAATGAGGTTAGCAACCCAGTTTGAGTGCCTAACAGGAAAAATAATCTTTGCTTCCAATAATATCTTGACCTCCTTTTCTATTAAGGGCTCCAGTAGCGGGTTAACAACTCGTTGTCTTTGTCTAAAAGGTTTGGAGTCTGTATTTAGAGGGATGGTATGTGTAATGAAATTTTGGTTGTATGTTTTCAATTCGTTATAATTACAAGCAATGCAATCCATGTAGTGTTTTAGTGCATGTATTATATTTTCTCTTTCTTTAGTTGTACATGCCTTTGCGATGTACACTTCCCGTGGATTGTCTGCACTCCCTACATTAATTAGATCACATGCATATTTGGGGAGTGGACCCTTTTTTACTTTTTTGGCCTTGTATCCCATATCGAACATTTTCTCCAATGAAACTATGTCTTTAGGTATTTTGTTGGATTGACATGCAGTTTCACTATCGTTTTCTGCTTCTTCTTGCCATCTTTGCTCCTCATCAATCACCTGGTTTTCAAAAATACCTGAGTTCATGAAAAATTTGAATACGTGTTTGTCATTTTCAAAAACTTGGAAATTCTTGACATTATCAGGTATCGATGGACAAGGAACTAATTCGATGGAGAACCTTTTACACCTTTTTATATCAACTAGATTTAACATGCCTGCGGCGACTGCAAGAGAATATGCTATGCGATTTCCTTTTCTAGAAATAAGGGCTATATTGAAAGCGTCGAATTCCTCAATGAGGTCCATTACCCTAGTTCTATAAAGGCTCAGTCTCTTATCATGACATGTATATTGTCCTTTAATCTGTTTGACTACCAGTTCAGAATCTCCCAATACCTTCAAGCATTTAACCTTTTTGCTCAATGCCAGTTGTAAACCAAATATCAATGCTTCATATTCTACCATGTTGTTCGTGCAAGGAAATTACAGTCTATAGGCAGCCAATAATGGTTTACTTCCTGGGAAAATGATCTTGACTCCGACTCCTTCTCCCTATTTCGATTTGGATCCATCAAACCTAAGCAACCATATGAAATTATCTCCCTCAAGAGAGCTACCATGAAACATTTCCTTTTTAGGCTCTTCAGTAACTTCTTCAACATCAAATGCATAAACCCCCAACTCTGGTTTAGAAAACTAGACTTCATTTGGCTTGTTAAATTTTGTAATGATTTCTTTAAGCCTCGGTTCATTTTCTACTCTGATTTGATTTGCAATCCCCTTCCAAGGTAGCCACATATGTGAGCAATCGGTTGAGAAATAACCATTCAAGGTTTTCATCCAATCCCTTGCAAGTAGCATTCCATATCTAATTGGGATATTGACAACCAGTATATTGATCACTTGTTGGACCCTGGGTTCAGAATTGAGTTGAATTTTGACATCATATAGAGTACCTACAACATTTACCTTAGATCGATCTAATTGCAAGACTTTACATTTGGACGACATAGGTTGCAGGCCTAGCATTTGAAATATCTCTGAAGGCATGAGGTTGCTCGTGGCACCCGTGTCTACCAAACAATTATGCAAATTCTTACCAGCAATTCTCAAAGTCAATAAAAATGGCGGGACATCCCATCTCTCCTTTCATAAAATCAAATGAGACTCAAATTCCTTTCCTTTCCATACTTGATTAGGTGAGTCCAGAGCCTTTATCAATGCTTCTTTTTGGCTAGGCAACCTGGCCGCCTCTAAAAATGAAAGGCTCAACTTAGATTTCCTTAAATCCTCCACTATGTCATATGTTGACCTCTCAAGTTTGACTATCTTTTGCGTGTCATTAGACATTTCTATTCTAAGTGGAGGAGAAGGATTATTATCCGCCTTAGTATCCAGAGGAAGGATAGAGGTTTTGGGTGGAGTTGATGATGTTTTAGGGGTTTTGAATTTCCTTCTCAAATGATATTCATGATTCCCCTTTCTAAACTATCAAAAAGCACCTCCTGTTCCAAAATTTCATCTTCCTCTTCCTCACTCTCACCTTCTTGATGGTATAAAGTTTCCACCACCATAATTTTGTCATCTTGATGTTGGGGTGGACCATCATTTGGCACAAGTTCCAGGTCATCTACTTGGGCTTGGAGACAATGAGTGTATCTAGCGATTTCAGGACAATTCCTCTCATTGTGCTCCTTTGTATTGTGCAATCTGCACCCCTTTTCCCATGCAAAGTTGGAAAGATTCAGAAGAGAACTAGATTGACTGGGTCCTGCAGAAGTATCTAGTTGATTGGCAATAGGGGCAGGTGTTGTGGCTGATCCACAACACACCCCAAAATTGGGGACCCACCTTTTTGCATGCTTTCAAAGAAAGCTGTAGTGGCCCAGATGCTAAAAAATCAAAGAAAAAAGCAAAAAATTTCACTAAGTAGAAAAGTGTCGCGATATCGCGACATGTCGCTCCGTCGCTGGCAAAAATAGAAAAGTGTCGCGATATCGCGACATGTCGCTCCGTCGCTGGCAAAAATGAAAAAGTGTCACGATATCGCGACATGTCGCTCCGTCGTTGGCAAAAATGAAAAAGTGTCGCGATATCGCGACATGTCGCGGTTTCGCGGCCCTGGCAAGCAGGAAGAGGCATTGACCAAAAATTGTCGCGATTTCGCGACGTGTTGTGAAATCGCGGTCAAACAAGTCAAAGGGGCTCGAAGCGAAAAAGCGTCGCGATTTCACGACAGGAAACAACAAAGGGGCACGAAGCGGAAAAGCATCGCGATTTCACGACAGGTTGCAGCGAAAGTGTACGGAATAGAAAAGTGTCATGATTTCGCGACATGTCGATTTCGCAACATGTCACGTTTTCGCGGCCAAATGCAGCAAGACAGCCCAAAAAAACGTCACGATTTTGCGACAGGAAGCAACAAAGCAACCCGAAGTTGAAAAGCGTCGCGATTTCGCGACAGAAAGCCGCAATGCATGCCAAGGATGAAAAGTGTCGCGATTTCACGATAGAAAGCAGCCAAGGTGTACGGAAGAGAAAAGTGTCGCGATATCGCGACATGTCGCGTTTTCATGGCGCATGAAGGCAGGAAAGGCTGTTGGCAGGAAAACGTCGCGATATCGTGACATGTCGCGATTTCGCGACATGTCACGTTTTCGCGGCCAGGAAGAGGAGCAAGGCTGCATGCTATTTTTGGTCACGATTTTCATGGGGCCATTACGAAAGATGTAGAAAAGTGCTGAACACGTGGCACAAAGGCATGAGGGTCATAATAACGCTTTAGATCGACAGTTATGATTCACAGAGAAGATGTCGAACATAAAATCGAGAAGGTGAAATGAAGCAATCTAGAAGAAAAAATGATACGATCGGGGAGGTGAAACGAAGCATCGCAGAACGAAGCAGAGAACCGTACCAACAAGTATAAAAGCAGAGGCATAGGTTGATACAGGGGGTCGAAAACCGCTACGAGCGGGTTGTAGAGTTGAAGATGATTAGCCGTTCTGAGCCTGCTATGGAGTGCTTTTCTTCCACCTTTGCTGGTTTTGGAGAAAAACCAGAGATTCTGCTGTTGTAACAAGATATATTTTATTAATGCAGAATTGTTCAAAAATTTGCATTTTATGGGCAAGAAAGGATGAGAAATTTTTTGCATGCTTCATTTTAACTGTTCTATTTTTCTCCTTTCAGATTTCAGATTTATAAATGAAATACATGCCATTGTTTTGGGTTATTTCATGTGAATGTCTGCAATCTGAAAATTATTTTAAACCCTTGGAGCTAGCACCTAGTTTACCTTGATTGTGTTTGTTTTGCAGGTCAAATAGGCTAGGTTGCATGTACGAAACTCTCACATATCCAGTTTTGTCGGAATAGGATGGCATCAGACTGAACGTGTTTTAATTTTTTGCATTTCTTTTCATTTTATTTTAGTTTTTCAGAAGGTTCAACTTTGTTAAAATAAATACGTAAAAATTATAAAATCTAAAAAAAAATAGAATAATGAACAATCACTAAAGTTCCATGGTAAAATAAACCAACATGCCCCTTGTTTACAGTTACTTGCTATCACTAAGGTATTCCTAGCATTTACTTGATATATATTCATAAGTATACAAGCACTCATTTAATAAAAGGAACCTTGGAGAAATTTCATTTCTTTGCAAGAGAGGGATTTCTAATGAATTCCCTAAGGGAGAGTGTATTTTCACAATTGGGTGAAAATACCACTCAACATTTTGGCGCTAGAAGGAGGGCCTGAACCGGTTTATTTCAGATTGATTTAAATGCTATAGGGATTTAAATTTTTAATATTTCATGCCCTATTGATTATTATCTTTAGCCCTCTTTTAATATTACAACTTTGTACTGTTAAAAGGAGGACATGAATTGCTATGCACTTGTCTAACGCTTTGATTGTTCATACAGGAATAATGTGATTTAATTTAATTAAATAAAAAAAAAAAAATATAATTTTTTTTTGGGGTATTAAAGTTATATTCTTTAAGATTCACTAATGGCTATGTTTTCACCGTGGATGACAGGTAGCCCATTGAACATACCAGGAGTTCAACATTATTTGCCCGCTGGTTTTGAGAGATGTCTTCCTCGATTTTTGTCTAACGGGACAAATACTGCAGGAGAACACATTCAAGCATTCAAATTTGTTGTGAATCACTTAACAATTTGGCATGATGATGTTGTTTGTAAAATGTTCCCTTACACCTTGGACAAAGTGGCATTTGATTGGTTTACAAGTCTGCCTTTAGGATCTATCACTTCTTGGGCTCAACTAGAGGCAGCATTTCTTAATCAATTCAACAAAAAGCAAGTTGACCCAATCCGCATGTATGAGCAGTTTGTCACTATTAAAAAAGGACCAAGTGAAAATGTGAAGTCATTTTCTGAAAGATTCTTTGGATTATATGCTCAATTAGTGACATTTTATGCTCTTCAAGAAGAAATGGCTCTCCAAATATATGTAAATGCTCTTGATGCACTCATTTCCACATATTTGCGAGGGATGCCTCTAATCACATCTTTGTCACAAGCCTATACTCAAGCAATGGCAATTGAGCAACAATTGAGTTGTCAAAATTATGGTGGGGGTTTTGGATCGTATAATCTTCAATCATTTAATACATCCTTTACCCATCCAATGATTTATCCACCTCAACCAAATTCAAGTGTAAATCAATTTCAGAATCAACAATCATTCCCAAGCTTCAATCAATTTCAAAATCCTCAACCTACTATGCAAGATCAACCATCTTTCTTAAGTATGAATCAACTTCAAGATACTCATCTTGATTCAAAGGATGTTTCTAAAATCAATTTTAATGATTTTCATAAGAATATGATTTTAGGCAAGGGAGGAGTACTAGATCCAACTAGTATTGAAACATGTGACAAATTGGAAACCCTTGACTCACCAAAAGATGAATTCTATGAGGATGAATCTGTTTCGGATGACATTGTTGAAAATGATGACCAAGAGGATCCACACCTTCCAAATTGTGATAAAATTGAATCATGGGTTACAAATGTGGATTATGATAGCCTTATCAATTTGAATACAAGCAATAACCCAATTTTGGAAGTAATTGAACCATCTAAGGAAGGTGAAGATAAATTTGATGAGAAACATGTTGATGAATTAAAAGATGAAGAAGAAATAGTTGAGCATCACAATTTGATTTTGAAAGATGATCATTATGATTCTTGGGAAGAGTATGCTCACTCCAAAACTGCTAATGAAATTTGTGTGCCTATTGATATGCAGGATAATACAATTGCCCTTTCATATGAGGATATTACAAGTCCTGTACAATCTAAGAATGTTTTGGAAGAAGGGTTGGAATCTCATCAAAAGTTGGAGAAGGATAATGATTTTACTACCATGGATGAAGAAGGAGAATCAATTGTTTTTGTTCCCCTTGAGGGGCAAGAAATCAAAAATCTTGATCCACCTATTGATTCTACAATGTCTATGCCATCTCAAAATGATGAAATTACAAATCCTAAGTGGTGTGGGTTTGATACTATTGATGATCCTAATGAAAATATGGATTTTGAGGCAACTCAAGCCATTGATCATGAAAAGGTGTCACATGACACATATCTTGAAAAATTAGGCTCTTGTTTTGAAAAATATGGATGCATGTTTGATTGGGTGCCTAACTTTGGTGTTTTTGAACAGGTGTTGGATGATGAAGAAGACAATGAAGAAAAAGAAAAAGCTACTAACACTCATCAAGTTGTGATAAATTCTAATCATGATGGGTTGAGTATGGGTGACAAAGTGAAATCTTTACCTTTGGTAGTAGCCACAAAAATTTTAAGTGATGGGTTACATGATGTCCCTTTGGGTGCTAATGTCATTGATGATGAAATGTCAAATCTTGGTGATGTTTGTCAAGTTTTGATTGATTTTGATTGCAAAATCTCGAAAAATAATTTGAATTCAAGACTTTTAGAAATAGGCTCTTGTTTGCAATATCTCACATTTGAAAAAGAGAGCCTACTTCTAAATCATGAGTGGAATGATGAAACTTGCATTTTAGAGAATAGACATGATAAAATTGAAAATCAATCGTTGTCTAATCAATTTGAAAATTTGAATCTCACCTATGAGAATACTAATGGAACTAAATTTTATTGGTGGGGTGAGAGAAGAAAGTTGAAGTGGGTTGCATTGTTTGGTCTAGTCTTGTTTTTGTTGGATGCCCACAACATTTGGCAGGCATATCATGTTATATTTTTGTGGAAATGTTCTAACCATGTTTGGGATCCAGGAAAGTAATAGTCCAAGCTTGGCATCATCTTGTACTATATTGTATATAAATTTTGATTTTGGTTTGAGTTTGTGTTTTCAAGTTTCATTTTGGGATTGCTATTTGGATTAGGGTTTAAGTTGTGTGTTTGATTTCATTTGACATGTTTAGTTTTGTTTGATAAATTAAAAAAAAAAAAAGAGAAAAAATTTGAGATGTAAACTTATGCCTAAAATCAGGAGAATATGAAACATTGGAATTATGTTGTAGAAAGCTCCACAAGTAACACAAACATTTAAATATTATTGTTTGGATCTTGTGATGCATGAAGTTGTCAGTTTTGCACATTATGGTAAAATAGATGATATATTCCAAAGGAAGTAGTGCATTCATATCTTATGTCATATTCCACATTGCATATACATGTCATCTGAGTTACATTTTCATTCCATGGGCAATTATTGAGAAGGTGTTGAATCCTCTTAGGATTATTACATAACATATATTAAAAGGATCCTAAGGTTGGGAACTGCTGCCCAAGCTATCTTGAACCAAGCACATTCCATGCACATTAAAGAGAGTCTTGAGCAAAATGGTTAAAACCATACTTGGATGAAAGGGTGAGGTGAAAAGAATATTTCATGTTTGTCCTATCATGCAACATAATCCTTAAAACAATGGTTTTTACCATTTCCATCAAGCTTAAAGCCTAAAACCAGAGTAGTAAGGATAGGGTTAAATCCTCATCGAACTTAGGTTGAGGATCCAACTCCCCAAAGCTCTGATTTGACCTACATGGAGTAGTAAGGATAGGACTTAATTCTCATCTCGCTTAGGTTGAGAATCCGATTCCCCAAAGCTTCCATTTTTCCCATTTCATCATAAAGCTTGGATTGGAAGGATCGTACTACATGTCCTCTGCAAAGGATGGGTAGTCATCCCAAAGGTCCAAGCAATAAAAGTAAAACTAATTTTTTCCATTTCATCTCAATCTTGGATTGAAAGGATTGTACTACGTGTCCTCTGCAAAGGATGGGTAGTCATCCCAAAGGTCCAAGAGATAAAAGATAATATTTTCCATTTCATCTTAATATTGGATTGGAGGGATCGTACTACATGTCCCTAGCAAGGATGGGTAGTCATCCCAAAGGTCCAAGAAATAAAAGAAAAAGAATGAATGAAAGCCAAGTCATGGATTATGGGGTTAAGTATGCTCATGCGTGGCAACATGTCTTGCCTAAAAGCAAGACCACTGATTGCTCATATGGATAGACTAGCCTAACCATTTCATCCATAACAAGTTAAATTATTTTGTTCAAGATGAGGTAATGAACTCCAAATCAGAATAGTAAGGATAGGGTTAAATTCCCATCTCGCTTAGGTTGGGAATCCTATTCCCCAAAGTTCTGATTTCACTCACACTTGCACATGGGTTCAAGATGGTAGTGACACATAACCAACTTTGGGATCTAGTAAATTAATTCAGTATACATATTTTTGGTCCTAAGAGGGTTTGACATCTTTAATATGTTTGTCCATGATATTAGAAGGTTTGAGCATTTATAAAGCAGGTTGTTACATCTCTAGCATCTTCATCATACATCAAATCCTGCACAAATCATTCATAGCCTTGCATACAAATCATAAGTGAAACTGACAATGGAATGTTGAACAAGTTCAAATGATAAGGAATGAAACACATTGCACACACCGAGCTGATACTTAATGATTCTGATGTTTCATGTATTTCTGATCTGTCGGTATTTGTTTATCTTCTATGTGCTGACGCTTGTATCTAAGCTTGTATGTTTCAGGTTGGGTTCTCACCAAAATGCTCAAGAGCATTTGACAGCAGAGTCGCCATTTGTTGTGGCTGATCCACAACACACCCCAAAATTGGGGACCCACATTTTTGCATGCTTTCAAAGAAAGCTACAGTGGCCCAGATGCTAAAAAATCAAGAAAAAGCAAAAATTTCACTAAGTAGAAAAAGTGTCGCGATATCGCGACATGTCGTTCTGTTGCAGCCGAAAGTTGTCGCGATATCGTGACATGTCGCTCCGTTGCTGGCAAAAATGAAAAAGTGTCGCGATATCGCGACATGTCGCTCCGTCGCTGGCAAAAATGAAAAAGTGTCGCGATATCGCGACATGTCACGTTTTCACGGCCCAGCAAGCAGGAAGAGGCATTGACCGAAAATTGTCGTGATTTCGTGACGTGTTGTGAAATCGCGATCAAACAAGTCAAAGGAGCACAAAGCAAAAAAACATGATATCAGAAAACAACAAAGGGAGAAAGCGTCGTGATTTCGCGACAGTTGCAACAAAGTGTACGGAACATAAAAGTGTCACGATTTCATGACATGTCGCGTCAGAAATTGAAAAGCATCGCGATTTCACGACAGAAAGCCGCAATGCATGCCAAGGATGAAAAGCGTCGCGATTTCGCGATAGAAAGCAGCCAAGGTGTACGAAAGAGAAAAGTGTCACGATTTCGCGACATGTCATGTTTTCGCGATGCATGAAGGCAAGAAAGGCTATTGAGTGAAAAACGTCGTGATATCGCGACATGTCACGATTTTGTGACATGTCGCGTTTTCACGATCAGGAAGATGGATAAAGCTGCATGCTATTTTTGGTCACGATTTTCATGGGGCCATTACAGAACATGCAGAAAAAATGTTGAACACGTGGCACAAAGGCATGAGGGTCATAATACATTTGATCGATAGTTACATTCAGAGAAGATGTCAAACATAAAATCAGGAAGGTGAAATGAAGCAATCTGGAAGACGAAACGATACGATCTGGGAGGTGAAACGAAGCATCGTAGAACGAAGCAGAGAACCATACCAGCAAGTATAAAATGCAGAGGCACAGATTGATACGGGGGTCAAAAACCGCTACGAGCGGGTTGCAGAGTTGAAGATGTTTAGCCGTTATGAGCCTGCTATGGAGTGCTTTTCTTCCACCTTTGCTGGTTTTGGAGAAAAACCAGAGATTCTGCTGTTGTAACAGGACATATTTTATTAATGCAGAATTGTTCAAAAATTTGCATTTTATGGGCAAGAAAGGATGAGAAATTTTTTGCATGCTTCATTTTAACTGTTCTATTTTTCTCCTTTCAGATTTCAGATTTATAAATGAAATACATGCCATTGTTTTGGGTTATTTCATGTGAATGTCTGCAATCTAAAAATTATTTTAAACCCTTGGAGCTAGCACCTAGTTTACCTTGATTGTGTTTGTTTTGCAGGTCAAATAGGCTAGGTTGCATGTACGAAACTCTCACATATCCGGTTTTGTCGGAATAGGATGGCATCAGACTGAACGTGTTTTAATTTTCTGCATTTCTTTTCATTTTATTTTAGTTTTCCAGAAGGTTCAACTTTGTTAAAATAAATACGTAAAAATTATAAAATCTAAAAAAAAATAGAATAATGAACAATCACTAAAGTTTCATGGTAAAATAAACCAACATGCCCCTTGTTTATAGTTACTTGCTATCACTAAGGTATTCCTAGCATTTACTTGATACATATTCATAAGTATACAAGCACTCATTTAATAAAAGGAACCTTGGAGAAATTTCATTTCTTTGCAAGAGAGGGATTTCTAATGAATTTCCTAAGGGAGAGTGTATTTTCACAATTGGGTGAAAATACCACTCAACAACAGGTATGCCTCCATTGTTTGGCTTTGTGTTCCAATGTCTCCATCTATTGTTAAAATTTTGACTTGGGTGAGGGGCATGGGACTCATACTTCTATTCGTGAACCATGTCGTTACTTAGCTTGTGAACTATCTTCTTGAGCTCTTCAACCTCTAAATAAATATCTTTTGGTGGAGCTACATTGTTGTTAGTTCCCGTGGGGTTTACGTAATTGGTGAGATCTTGATTTAACATTTGGGTCAGGTTTTGAGGAACTTGATTCGTATATGGATTCACACTTTGTATCGACATTGGATTTGGGAAAGGAACTATAGCCTGAGAATTAATTGGACTGGCTCCTTGCATGGTCGGGTGACTATTCTGTAAAAATGCAAGAACGGGAGGAATGGATGTGATCGGTTGTATTGGAATGGGCACGTAAGCAGGTGCTGGTGGATATGGTTGTTGATATGGGAAAGCATTCATGTTCAGCATTTGCGGTGCCATGATTTGATTTGTCATAGGAGCTTGACCATAAGGGCCATATTATCCCATCATAGGTATCTGGGGAAACCCATAACCCTATGGTGTCATTTGTTTCTCTATGGTCATAGCTTCATTGTATGCTAAGGCGAGTGTGGTGACTTGAGGATTTTTCCTTGCGACCATTGTTGTCATCGAATCTAATGCTCAAAAATATATTTGCAATGCTACTGCGAGGTCTATGGCAAAATGTCGAACTGCTTTGTTATTGCATTTCTGAAACCTTTGATTAAAGGTTCTGATTGGCTCACCTGGGCCTCTTTTGCAAGTAATGAATTGATTGTATATGGTCATGGGATCCAATGGTGACCTAAATTGATTGACAAATGCATTCTCCATTTGTGTCCATGAAGTGATGGAACCAGTAGGTAGGCAGATGTACCATTCATAGGCCACTGGGTCTAGGCTCATGGGAAAAAGTCTGCAAGCCACATCTTCATGTTGGACTTACAACCTTATCAAAACATCCCTATAGGCCTGGATATGCTCCTCTGTAGTCCTTGGGCCATCTGGTTTATATTTGGGCAAGAATATTTCTATGTTCTTAGGGATTTCATGGATATCCCCTGCAATATTCAAAGGAATATTATTAGCTCCATACCAAGGAGCTGCTGGAGGTTCGGCCATATGATTTAAAATTGATGAGGATAACCCTACAATCATGGTGGAAATGGTACTGATGATAGGTATAGTTGTGGCAATTGATACCATTGGTGCAGGTCAACTAGATGATCTTGAGACCAAAAAATATTCAGTAATAAGGATATTTGGGAGGCTTACAGCTTGCTTGGTTTTATTTCTTGGATGAAAAGTGAGTGAAAGGTCATGGAATATGGTTTCTCTAGTTGTTTTGGACCGAGTTGCGATATGATGTGGTGGGTCCAGCTTGTTTGACGAAACTCTCGGTACCTCCAAGAAAATTTGCAACACAACAAAAACGTTGCAGTTATAGCCATTACTGAGATTGAAAGAATAACATTAAATCAAAACACATTATTTTTGTATGAACAATCAAACAACATTAGCACGATGTATATGAATTTCTTAAAAAAATCGAATACAGTAAACCAGTTCAGGCCCTTCTTCTAGCGCTAATCTGTTGAGTGGTATTTTTGCTCGATTGTGAAAATACACTCTCCGATAGGATTTGGGTTCCAAATCCCCTCTTGCAAAGAAATTAAACAAGTAATTTCTCCAAGGTCTCCGCTATGTTAGCATTTTGCACAAATAATATTGTACGATTTGAATGCTTGGAATACCTTAGTGATTGCAAGTAACTGTAAACAAGGGGCACAATTGGTTTATTTTATTTGACACTTCAATGATTGTTTTTTTAATCCGAATGAATTCGATGTGAATCAATATTAATGATAAAACTATTTTATTTTCAAATTTTGGTAGACTTTCAATTGTTTATTTAAAATACTGTAATTAAAATTAAATTAAATTTCCTATGAAATAAAAATGTAGAAAATAAAAGAAGTGAAAAATAAAATGTAAAGAGAATGGAACTAAAATACATTCAAAATGTGGCAATCCTATCGACAAAACCTAAGATATGAGGTTTTTTGCATACAACCTAACCTATTAAACCTGCAAACATGCACAATCCAGATAAGCTAAGTGTTGGTTTCTAGGGTTTTAACTATGGTTTCTAGATTTAGACATTTGCATGAAGCAACCAAGATAACTTGCATTAAACTCCATCTATAAGCCTAAAACCTGAGAGGGGAAAAATAAACATTCAATCTTGCATGTAGGAAATAACTCCTTCATTCTTGCCAATGAGATGTAACTCTCTAAAATTTTTGTATTAAAAATATGTCAGTTTACAACAATAGACGTTTCCAGTTTATCAAAACCAGAACAAATGAAGGAAAAATGCTCCCAAGCAGGCCTAGAATGGCCTATCGCCTTCAGCTCTACAACTCTGCTCGTAGCGGTTTTCGACCCTTGCATCTGTCATTGGCTTCTATTTTTAATATTTTTGGTATGGCCCTCTATTTTGCTCTACGATGCTTTATTTCATTTCCTAGGTCCAGTTGTTTCATCTCCCCAAATCGCTTCGTTTCGTCTTCCTGCCTCTTTGTTGTTTTGGATTCTTGCTCAGGTGTGAAATGCTTGGTCTACTCTACTAACTGTAACCGTTGATCCTGAAGCATTATCATAGCCTCTACACCTATGTGCCATGTGTTCAGTGCTTTCCTGAATGTTCTATAATGGCCCCCTATAAACTATGACAAAAAATAACATGTCGTGATATCGTGATGTTTTTATGTATGCAACTTTGTTCGTATTCATGCATCGCAAAAATGAGACATGTCGTGATATTGCAACACTTTTTTGTCAGCAACCTTGTTCGTCTTCATGCATCGTGAAAATGAGACATGTTGCAATATCGTGACACTTTTCTATCAGCAGCCTTGTTCATCTTCATGCATCACAAAAAATGAGACATGTCGCGATATCATGACATTTTTCTGTCAACAGCCTTGTTCATCTTCATGCATTGTGAAAATGAGACATGTCATGATATCATGACATTTTTCTATTTTGGGCCACGCGGATGCAACATATTATGAAATCACAATGTTTTTCTCTTTCAAGCTATGCAGATGCAACCTGTCGTGAAACCGTGATGTTTTTCTCTTTCGGGCCACGCAGATGCAACCTATCATGAAATCATGACATTTTTTCTCTTTTGGGCTATGCAGATGCAACCTATCACGAAATCACAATGTTTTTCTCTTTCACTCTATCCCACTGCACTTGTCTACGAAAATACATGTCATGAAATCGTGACACCCTTTCATTCTACATCATCTTCTTGCTTTTTGTCGTGAAATTGTGAAACTTTTCTTCTACATCCACTTTGGTAGCTTCAGGTCATGAAACTCTGACATGTCATGATATCATGACATTTTTCTTTTTTGCCCTTCATCTCATCTTCAGATCATGAAAACACATGTCGCGACATTGTGACAACTTTGACATCTTGCTCTGTTTGACTGTTTTGACTGTGATTTCATGACATGTCGTGATATCACGGCATTTTCCACTTTGTATTTCTCTCTCCTCTGTGAACCGCAATTTCATGACATGACACGATATCATGACATTTTTCACTTTGTCTTTCTCTCTCCTCTATGAACCACGATTTCACATGTTGTGATATCGCGACATTTTTCACTGTCTTTATCTCTCCTCTGTGAACCACGATTTCATGACATGTCGCGATATGGCGACATTTTTCACTTCAGCTGCATTTTTTGCTCTTAGCTGTGAAAACATGACATGTCATGATATCGCGACATTTTTCTTTCCACTGTACTTTTGCTATTTTGAACCGTGAAAATGCGACATGTCGTGATATCGTGACACTTTCTTTTTCTTAGCCATGATAGAGCAACATGTCGCAATATCGTGACATTTCTTCATTTTTGGCCACGATAGATTAACGTGTCGTGATTTCGCAATGTTTTTCATTTTTGGCCGCGACAGAGCAACATGTCACGATTTTACGACATTTTTCATTTTTGGCCGTGACAGAGCAACATGTCACGATTTCACGATGTTTTTTATTTTTTGCCGTGACAGAGCAACGTGTCGTGATTTTGCAACGTTTTTCATTTTTGGCCGTGATAGAGCAACATGTCGCGATATCGCGACATTTTTTCATTTTGTTGTTTTTCTTTGATATTTAACATCTGAATAAAAAGGCCACTGTAGTCTTCTTGGAAAGCATGTAAAAAAAGGTGGGTCCCCAATTTTGGGGTGTGTTGTGGAGTAACAACAACACAATCCTACACGTCAAAATAGAGGTAATATTTCATTGGTGAGATTCCAAAGTGTTTAAAAAGAAGATGTTGCTTTTGAGAAAATTGATTAGCTATCCTACTGCTCTCTCATAACAGTCTAGAATAGAATTGACATATTGAGCATGGAATATCGAAGTGGCACAAGAGATAAGAGTATCATAAGTGAATTACTAAGTGGAGATCAGACTAAATTATAAATCCATTCTTAAACCAAAATTAATATTGTGTCTGCTAATAGACCAACCAAGAGCTTTCACCATAAGAATGAAGAGGAAGGGGAGATGGGGTCTCCTTGGTGAATCCTAAAAAAATAGTTAAATAAGCCAGCAGGAGACCCATTAACCAAAATCGATAAGCACATCGAAGAGACAAAGGCTTCGACCAAAGTAACACAAGAATTACTAAAACTAAAATTTCTCAAAACACTAAAAAGGAAATGCTAGGACACCTAATCATAATTCTTATTAACATATATTTTAAGGAAAAAGGCTGATCTACCACTCTTCTAGACTGAGTGCATGAGTTCATGAATGACAATGGCACCATCCAAAATATTTCTCCCTAGAACAAAACCTCTCTGAGCCTAATCAATTAGAAGAGGGAGAAGGGGTTTCAACCTATCGTCATAACTTTGGAAAAGATTTTTTATATCATGTTACATAAACTTATGGGTCTAAAGTCACTGAAAGAAGAGAATAACTCTTTCTTAGGAATGAGAGTGATATAAGTTGAATTTAAGGCCTTCGAGAAAACCAGAGTTCTAATTATGATGGATCACACTATAAACATCCTCCCCACATATATGCCAAAATTATAAAAAAAAAGTTGGGGGAAGCTTTTTGGACCAGGGGCTTTAAGAGAACCCATAGAATTTAGATATTTTTTAATTTCATCATTATAGAAGGGGGCAAGGAGACCCGCGTTCATTTATTTAGTAAATAGACTCAAAATGGCCTCCAACACATAATGACAATCTCTTTTATTATGTTACAACCCCTTCGATGCAAAGTGGAAGAATGGAAGAAACACGAATTATGGTCTCCTTCATTCAACTAGAGCTCTATGGATTTTTACTTCTAGAAAAGTTCTTCTTCAGATTGCTTATTATGAAGGTGATAAAGAATGAATATTTCCTCCCTAAGAAGATGATCTAAATATCCTTAGGAATCAATCAAGGATTCAATTGAAACTAGTTGAGATTTTAAGTGTTCTTTTTCCCTAAAAATGCTCCCAAAGGTAAATTTATTCCAAAACTTGAGATGCATCCACAACTTCCTAAGATTATTCAAAATCTCAAATATGGCTACCCCAAGAACAAAATCATACCACTAATCAGCCACCTGAGCATCAAATTTAGAGTGAGAACACGTAATCTCAAAATAGAAGGACCTAGGAAGGAAGGGTAGACCATCAGGAATTTCCACCATAAAGGGTTATGTTCAGATCTAATCTTGGGGAGAGTTGACAAGAAAGCAACATTGAAAATATCAATATAGGATTTCAAAGCAAAAACCTTATCAAGCATACTTAGAACAAGACTATTTCCTCCTCTAAGGTTACTCCAAGTGAACTTTACCCCTTTTAGATCAATATCACAAAGCTCCACCTGGTTTGAAAATTCATGGAAATCAAACAAGCTCCGCTCGCCCACATCATTGCCTCCATTTTTTTTAGAGGGAAATAAGGGGGAGTTAAAATCACCAACTTTCCCTCATTTCAAGTAGAAGATGCTAAAATTTGAGTCTATCAGTGTAAGAATTTAGAGCATAGATATTTGACATAATCCATCTTCTTTGAGAGGATTTGCACCAAAAAATAATATTAATAACCCTACTAGAGGAAGAAATAATGTATCTGTGAAACTTGGAAGAGTCCCTTAATAAGAGGAGATCATCGACAAAGCCATAGGCTTCATAAGTGATAAAACTAGAGTCTTTACAAAATATTCTATGACCACCTCCCAAGTAAGAGCCTCCAGATTTGATTGCTAAGTACACAAAATTTGGGGATTTCTCCCTCCTTAATGAATCAAACAAACACTTTCTGGAGGAACTATTAAGCCCTCTAGTGTTTCACGAACACACTTTCATTGGAAATTAAAAGGATATTTTTTTACCAATCCCCCATGAATAAGAGGATTTAAAGCCATCAAGCTTAAGTTATCTGCTACTATTTTCTTCCTATACCACTAAGTTGGCCTGACCACCATTGGTGTAATGTTATTACTCTATAGGATGCATGGAAAGGAATATGGTTTATAGTCTTCTTCAAGTAGGGCAATAAAAATTTTAAATTCCTTTTCAGTTGGTTATGAAAGGAAAAAATAGTGATTATTTGATAATATTTATTAGAGAACCATTTATTAGCTAATATATTGTTGTTGAAACGCTCTTGGGAGTCTCATGCTTAGATATTCATAGGAAGAATATTTGAAACTTGACTTTGGTAGTTATGTTAGTAAGAGGATGGATCACTCTTATGTAAACCCCTTATCGAGTAATCCCTTTGTAACTAAAATTCTTGGAACTAGGTCTAATGAATCCACTGGGTCCTAAAAGGGATTGAGGCAATGATGACTCAATTGAATGTAGGTTGTGTTTTCATTATAAGTAATCAATGAATATACTTGTAAAGAATTGGAAGGCTTGGCATTGACTTTGAACTGGCTACTTGCATGTATAAACCTGAAGGAAGGAGTTGTAAAAGTTCCTAAAGAGCAGAATTCAATTAGCCAAAGGATAATTAAAAGTATGACCCTTAACATGTCTCTTATAGCTACGATAGAGAATGATCATGATCCTACTTCTTACCAAGAAGTTTCAAAACACTCTTGTTGGGTTGATGCCATGAAGGTTGAGATGGATTATCTTCTAAATAATAAAACTTGGGATCTAGTGCCTTATCCTAATAAGATAAATGTTATTAGGAACAAGTGGGTCTATATAATCAAGTAAAATTCTAATGGAGAGATAGAAAAGTATAAGTCTAGATTGGTTGCTAAGGATTATGCTCAAAAATATGACATTGACTATGATGAAACCTTTGCACTAGTTACCAAAATTCCCACCATTCAACTTCTCATTGCTATTGCTACTACTCAAGGTTGGTAGTTTTTTTAGCTTGATGTGAAAAGTACCTTTCTAAATGGTGATTTGGATTTGGATATCTACATGAGTCAACCACAAGGATTTGTTGTACAAGGTAAGGAAACACTTGTGTGTAAACTAAATAAAACCTTGTATGGTCTGAAGCAAGCACCTAGAGCATGGTACATGAAGATTTTAGGTTACTTCTTGTCTCTTGGTTTTATTAAATGCTATTCAGATATAGATCTCTATGTGCTTAGGAAGGATAACTTGGTCATTTTAATTGCTCTATTTGTTGATGACCTTGTTATGACTGGAAATGAGAATGAGTTCATTTTTAGTTTCATCTCCAAATTAAATCCAAAGTATAAAATGACTAACCTTGGTCTTCTACACTACTATATTGGCATGCAAGTTTATCAGCATGAGGAATGTATCTTTTTGAGTCTATCCAAGTATATTTGAGATCTTCTTAAGAGGTTTGATTTGGAGGATGGCAATCCTACTTCCATTCCTATTTCTATAGGGGTTAAGTTGGAAGTAAGGACATAATCTTAGTTAGTTGATGCTACATTGTATAGGCAGCTCATTGGTACTCTTCTTTATGTTACCATCACAAGGCTAGATATTTATTGTTTAGTTGGTATGATGGCTAGGTTCATGCAGAAATCTTATGTTGAGCACTTAAAATCTACTAAGAAGATTTTAAAGTACCTTGCAAGTACTAGAGATTCAACACTCAAGTATTCTAGGCTTCCTTCCTTTGCTCTTTTTGGCTATGCTGATTCTAATTTTTGGGGGGATAGAATAGATAAAAAGTCTACCACAACATATGTTTTTAGTATTGGGTCTGTAGCTATATCTTGGTCTTCCAAGAAGTAAGATACAATTTCTCTTTCTATAATAGAATCAGAGTATAAGGCTATGACAGTAGCTACATAGGAAGTGGTTTGGTTTCGTATCTATTGGCATGTTTGCCACATTGTGTTGATTGTTGATTATTCATGCTTAAGAAGTTGAAATTCTCACTTCTATACAGGTTTTGATGCAAAAAAGACTAAGTCCGTAGACTGTCATGAAATCACAAAAAAAAGAAGCATGAAGGGCACAGTAGCAAAACTGTCGTGATATCACAACATGTCGCGTTATCGTGGGTATTTCGAGGAGAGAGAAGAGAAAAGCCAAATGTGTCACGAAATCATGCCCTGTCATAGTTTCGTGGCGCAAAAGGGAAAAAAAGAGCAAATTCAGCAAACTATCACGAATCGCGATGTGTTCCAAAATTGTGGTTAGCACAGTCAACTGTAGAAGAGCAGCAAGGTTGTAGCAAAATCACGACCTGTTGGAGAATCATGGTCAAAATGGTCAATGGAGGTAGTGCGGCAAAAATGTAGTGAAATCGCGACATGTCACATTTTCATGACTTATAATGGGCATGGAGCAGAGCAGAGAAAAAGGTCACAAAATCGTGACATAACTGAGTAAAGGGCAGTGAGAATGAACTTTGTAGTGATATCACGATAGAATAGTGAGCAAGGCACACAAGGCAAAAGACGTCGTGAAATTGTGACGTGTCGTGTGGTTGCGACAGATTTGACAAAAAAGGCATCGCGATTTTGCGACACTTTTGAAAATGACACCAAGCACGAAGCAGATGTCATAAAATCATGACAAGAAGTGGTAACAGTAGAGAACGTAGGGAAATCGTCATGATTTCATGACACATTGGGCAAGAAAGACCAAGTGTAGATAGTGGTAGCAAAATCATGACATGTCGGATTTCATGACACGGAAGAGAGCATTGAGTAGTAGCAGAGAAACCGTCACGATTTTGCGACATGGTGTCATTTTCATGACTTGGAGAAATGATGAAGGCAGGTGAAAGAACATGTTGCAATTTCGCTACATGTTAAGGAAGGAAGTTCCAACAAAGGTGAATGTCGTGATTTTGTGATGTATCAGGAAGATAAAGTCAAAGACAGAAAACGTAGCGAAATCATGCAGTGTCATGTTTTTGTGGTTCAAAGTAGATAAGGAAAAACATAAATGAAAAGTGTAGCAAAATCATGCATTGTCGCATTTTCACAGAAACAGAGTGCAAGAAAGAGCATAATTGTATGAAATGTCATGATTTCACGACGTGTCGCATTTTCACGAGGCAAGTAGACGAAGAAGATAAAGAAGTTGAACCTGTAGTGTTTTTGTGACATGGTTGATTTTTGTGGTTCAAAAGTAAGGAAAGTGTATGGAGTAGAGATACGTCATGATTTTGTGACATGTCGCGTTTTCACGATCTATTATAGTTTCATGCCAGAAAGCAGTTCAAACGGCCCGATGACGCATTACGATTTTTGAGGATTAAAAGCACTCCAGAATTGAATGTTTTTCTGCTTTCCAATGCAGTCAAGGTAGAAGAACGTGTCCAAGCCACAAGAATTAAAGATTTCCATTATTCAAAGTGGTTGTTCGTGTTTTTCTAATGGTTCATGCATGTTTCAAGAATGACCATTAAATGAAGACGATCGACTCCTTTCATTTAAATTTTGGTTTTTTCAAGGCTGTTTAAGGATATCATTTCCTTGTTTCCATTGCACATTTTGTAGATCTCAAGGAGGTTTGTTTCATATTTTTAATGCTGCAAAGAGGCAAGACCTCTATATAAATCAATGTAAATCTCAAGAACAAGTATCGGGAGTTTGAGAGACATTTTGCTGGAAACATTCAAGTTATTTGTGTAAATAAGAAATATTTGGCCTCTGATTTTGCAAGTGTTTTTCTATGTAATGATTTCCTTCTATTCTATGTATTTCTCAATTATGCTCATCTTTCCAATCTGCTGTTACATTCAAATTCTACATTTGATTTTGAATATTGCTTAAAAGAAAGTGAGTTCTAGAATGCCATACTGGAGGTAGTCTGCATAAGGTCATAAGTGGATTATGCTATAGTTTTTATTATTATATGTTGTTCATATGCTTGAAGTTAAATTCTTGCTGAGTTTATTTCCCGATCTAACAAATTCGGCCTGCGGCCATATTTCCCATCTCTTTCCATGTATTTCCCGTTTCTTTCTGCACATTTGTAATTCCTTTCCAACAACTTTAATTTGAAATCAAACTTAGTTTAGTAAGGGAACCAGCCCTCTCTGGAGATTTGTCTGGGAGACATCTCTTTCTCCCAGCCTTTCAATAATGGCTGGGTCTAGGGTGCATAGTTTTTAGAAAATCCTTTTCTATGGCAGATTCATGACCAATAGTTTTGGCATGCTCGGTGGAACAAAATTCTTCTATCTCAGAAAGATCCCATAGTATTGAGGGTTTAATGTTCGCCTTCATGCCGTATAGTTAGAACATTTGGTGACTCTACAGTACCCAGAAATATTTGAACGTGGATGCAGTGAAACCTGTACTTCATGATCACGAGATCATAGTCTAAAAAAGTTGAAGATCTTGTTGAGTTTTTTGAACTTGATAGCACAAAAAGAGGTGAACAATCTAGGTTGGTTTCCCCATCGCTTGCATCATTTGCCATATCTTCACAAATCCCTGGTATTGTTACTAGTTTTCCATCTACACTACTCCCAATGGCCCAGTATCCTCCACCCAGGAAGTTCTTGGCATGGAACAGTTCAGGAGCCTTGAATTTGCAAGCTCAAAATCCAATTCCCCAGGATGCTTTGAAAGTTTTGCCAACCTATGATGGTACGGGTAAGACTGCATATGAACATATTAATGATGTAGCTTCTCTGGCGGCCATACACGATATAATTGATGAAGATGTGATGGTGAAGTTATTAGTGTTATCACTGAGAGGTAAATTGCTGTATTGGTACCGAACATTGCAACCAGGCACCATTACGTCATGGGATCAGCTAGGAGAATTGCTAGTGAAAAATTTTCATGAACAGGCTGACCCATTTTCATTGTTGCATCAGTTTAATGCAATCCAGAGGCATCCACAGGAAGAGATAGCTGATTTTAATGTTCATTTTACCAGAACCTGGCAAAGAATTCATGATGGTATTCGGCCTACTGATGAGCTAGCTACATTTTACTACCTCAGAGCATTCAACACAAACATTGGTTGGACTATCCGACAGTCCAACATGACTACATTTCTAGAGTTTTTCGAACAAGCATTAAAGGCGAAAGCTGTTATAATTACTATAGGTAGACTTCCTCCCAAGGTAACTATGTCTATCATCCCTAATCTGCCTAAGTATTTATATTCTGGTTCGCTTCCACAGCCCATGCCATCTATGTATCCTACCCCATCATGGAGTTCAAATGTGCCTCAGATTGCAACCATCCTAGTTCCTCAGCTTCCTGCTCCAACTGTTCCCTAGTTGCCTGCACCGAGCATTCCATGGTTAGTCCCTCCATTTCCAACTCTGGCATTACCTTCCCCATAGCTTCCATTACCTTTAATGGCACCGCCTGTGTCCTCAAGCCCAGATTCTCAATTGGTTATGTTATAAGAAATTCAGTCGGCTATGAGATCTCTCACTAATAAGGTGACATCTATGGAATGGATAGAGGCAGAAAGAAGCTATCAACCATGAAGATTTATGTTGGTAGTAACCATAGAACAACCTGCTCCTAGCAAGGCTATGGAGAAAGCACCTGAAAGGAACTTAGCAATTCTGGTAAGTGAAGAGGCTGGCCCCTCTGAAGTTTCACATGAGCCATCTTACTGGTGTTCTTCCTGCAATGACCCACATGATGAGTCCACTTGCATGGTCCACCAAAATTATTTACAAGTTATTATAGGGAGCCGTGTAAACATGATTTGAGAGGTGGATCTTACTTTCGTGGAGTCTCTAGAGGAACATATAGCAATACTGACACGCAGCAGCAAGAAACCAATGTTGGTAGATCTAGCTAATATGGAGCCATTGAAAGTCCCTCCTGTATAAGCAACAAAGTAGCAAATGCCAACAAAGGCTCATGATTCCCCAACGCAATGACAATCACCTATTTTGTTGAAGGATCCACTTCCATCACTAGCAAAAGACAAGGAACAAGCTTCTACTTCCTAGCCACAAGCAGAAACAAAGGAGCAAGCCAAAGAGACGTTGCGATATCCATCATTGACCAAACGACAATGAGTGGAGGCCACTTAGCAATTGAAGAGCACATTTGAAGCTGCTAGTGGTGGAAAGGAATAGATCTCCATGCAGTACAACATTGTTGAAGAACTTAAATGAATAATAGCTAAGGTAAGTCTGTATGACACCTTACAGTTGCCTGGACAGATAAATCTCTTATAGGAATCTCTAAAGACCAAATAAAGTAAGGGGAAAGCTCCAGCCTAGGTGGTTATGGCTCAAACATTAACTTCTACAGCCACTGGCAGGAATAGACCACCCTTGTTTTATCTGTCATTGCAAATGGAGGGTTGGATCGTACATAATTGCTTGATCGATTCTGGTGCCACTACAACTGTCATGCCTAAGGTAGTCTGTGAAGTAATGGGAATGGAATATACAAGAAGTAGCCCTGGGGTCTTGAAGTTAGATGACACTCCTATGAAAATAGTGGGTGTAATCAAGGATGTCCTGATTTTTTTGCATAATATGCCCCAGATTACAGTCATCCAGGAGATAGTTGTGGTCGATCTAGAATCGTATTTTAGTATGTGCTTATCTAGAGAGTTTACTACAAAGTTGGGCGGTTACCTTGCACTGGATTATTCTCACTTGGAGATTCCTTTCAAAGGAAGACGAGTCCGGGTCTATAATCAGAAACCTTCTACTTTTCATATTGAGAAGATAGAAGAAGAACATGCTGTTCATATGATAACTGAATATTTGGAGGATGAGTTTTCAATGCTCAATTTAAATGCTATGTTGGAGACTAAGATTGGACGTTATTCCATTATGCAACCTGAAGAGGTTGAAGTCAAGTTGCTTCCTAATCAAGTTGGACAAGATTCTCTACCAGATTAGCTCTATTTTGCTGGAGCACAATACAGAAATGGTGCTAACACTGGGACTAAGTGATCATGCCTAGGTTTCAAGACAGCTGGGACACTTGGAGTGCAGCAGTTATAGATCTTTAGTGACTCTGAGCTAATCATAAACCAGGAGTCAACTGAGTGTTTGTCAAGGGTATGGGATCCAGGAGACAGAACCGTGTTTGGGTTCATGTCTTTCCCGAAAGTTCACATCTAATTTAGGAGTTACCTTGTACAAAAAAAAAAAGAAAAAAGAAAAAATAGAAACACAAAAAGGAAAAAAAAGTGTTGTTTTCCTTTGTCAAACTTCAGCTCTTTTTGCATGCGAGCCCGTAGGTACATATTTCTTTCTTTTTCTTTCTTCTTTCCCAGCAGTTAGTGGCTTCCTCTCCATTTCTTCCTTCCTTTCTATTTCATCCTTCCCCTCTTTATTCCCTTCTTCTCCTACTCCTTTTTCTTCTACAAGTAATTAAGCCACTGCTGTTGTTTCTTTTCCCTTTCTAATATTCTCGCTTCTTCATTTCCACTTTCTTCTAATCCTTGTTTTCTTTTCAGCATTTATTCATAGTTTATACTGCATTTGTCATATCTTCCACTTCCATTCCCATTCCACAACCTACACATTTTCTGGTCATCATTCTATTTATTCCATTCACCTCCATTTCCCATTCACCTCCATTTCCATTTCATAGCAACCGGTAGCACATAAACACTCTATTATTGTATCTACCACATCACTCCCTCCATTCCATTATTCCATAATTTATCATTTCCATTCCATGGTCAGTTCATCCAAATACATAATTACTTGAAGTGCATTCATTTAGCCAAAATTGTTGCAATAGTCCGCTGAGATGTACCCCATCAGCCAATTTTTTGTTCTCAGTTTTTCTTGACTTTGTTTCCTAATGGATTCAGGCCTAGGATTCATGCATACAACAAAACTATATACCCCGTGAGCTGCCAAGAATGTTGGCATTTTTGCCACATTGTGTTGATTGTTGATTATTCATGCTTAAGAAGTTGAAATTCTCTCTTCTATACGGGTTTTGATGCAAAAAAGACTAAGTCCACAGACTATCGCAAAATCATGACAAAAAGCAGCATGGAGGGCATAGTAGCAAAACCATCACAATATCGCGACATGTCGCATTATCGCGGGTCTTTCGAGGAGAGAAGAAAAAAGCCAAATGTGTCACAAATTCATGCCTTGTCATAGATTCGTGACGTAAAAGGGTAGAAAAGAGCAAAGTCAGCAAACTGTCGTGAAATTGTGATGTTTTCCAAAATCACGGTCAACGTAGTCAATAGCAGCAGAGCAGCAAGGTTGTAGCAAAATTGTGACGTGTTGGAGAATCGTGGTCAAAATGGTCAACGGAGGTAGCACGACAAAAAGGTAGTGAAA
This sequence comes from Wollemia nobilis, assembly GCA_028583015.1. Classification (NCBI taxonomy): domain Eukaryota; kingdom Viridiplantae; phylum Streptophyta; class Pinopsida; order Araucariales; family Araucariaceae; genus Wollemia; species Wollemia nobilis. The sequence goes on from JAQPPZ010003709.1 coordinate 93,461, forward strand.
CCGCGACATGTCATGTTTTTGCGACTTATAATGGGCATGGAGCAGAGCAGAGAAAGAGGTTGCAAAATCATGACATAACTGAGCAAAGGGCAGTGAGAATGAACTTTGTAGCGATATCACGACAGAATAGCGAGCAAAGAACACAAGGCAAAAGACATCATGAAACCGTGACGTGTCGTGTGGTCACGGTAGTTTTGACAAAAAATCTTAAGACACAAAAGGCGTCGTGATTTCGTGACACTTTTGAAAATGAGACCAAGCACGAAGCAGATGTCGCGAAATCATTACAAGAAGTGGTAATAGTAGAGAACGCAGGGAAATCGTCATGATTTCACGACACATTGGGCAAGAAGGACCAAGTGCAGAAAGTGGTAGCGAAATAGTGACATGTCAGATTTCACGACACGAAAGAGAGCATTGAGCAGCAGTAGAGAAATCGTCACGATTTTGTGACATGGTGTCGTTTTCATGACTTGGAGAAATGATGAAGGTAGGTGAAAGAACATGTCGCAATTTCACTACATGTTGAGGAAGGAAGTTCCAACAAAGGCAAATGTCACGATTTCGTGACGTATCAAGAAGATAAAGCCGAAGACAAAACGTAGCGAAATCGTGCAGTATCATGTTTTCGTGGTTCGAAGTAGATAAGGAACAACATGAATGAAAAGTGTAGCGAAATCATGCATTGTCGCATTTTTGTGAAAACATAGTGCAAGAAAGAGCATAATTGTACGAAATGTCACGATTTCGCGATGCGTCACGTTTTTGCGAGGCAAGGAGACGAATATAAAGAAGTCGAACCTATAGTGATTTCGTGACATGGTTTATTTTCATGGTTCAAAATTAAGGAAAGTGTATGGAGCAGAGATACGTCATGATTTTGCGACATGTCACGTTTTCGCGACCTGTTACAGTTTCACGCCAGAAAGCAGTTAAAATGGCCTGATGACGCATTACGATTTCTGAGGATTAAAAGCACTCTAGAATTGAATTTTTTGCTGCTTTTTGATGTGGTCAAGGTAGAAGAACATGTCCAAGCCACTATAATTAAATATTTCCATTATTCAAAGCGGTTTTTCATGTTTTTCTAATGGTTCGTGAATGTTTCAAGAATGACCATTTAATGAAGATGACCGACTCCTTCTTTCATTTAAATTCTAGTTTTTCTGAGGCTGTTTAAGGATATCATTTCCTTGTTTTCATTGCACATTTTGTAGATCTCGAGGAGGCCCATTTCATATTTTTAATGCTACAAAGAGGCAAGACCTCTATATAAATCAATGTAAATCTCAAGAACAAGTATCGGGAGTTTGAGAGACATTTTGCTGGAAACATTCAAGTTATTTGCGTAAATAAGAAATATTTGGCCTTTGATTTTGCAAGCATTTTTTTATGTAATGATTTCCTTCTATTCCATGTACTTCTCAGTTATGCTCATCTTTCCAATCTGCTATTAGATTCAAATTCTGCATTTGAGTTTGAATATTGCTTAAAAGAAAGTGAGTTCTAGAATGCCATACTGGAGGTAGTCTGCGCAATGTCGTAAGTGGATTATGCTGTAGTTTTTATTATTATATGCTGTTCATATGCTTGAAGTTAAATTCTTGCTGAGTTTCTTTCCCGATCTAACAAATTCGGCTTGCGGCCATATTTCCCATCTCTTTCCATGTATTTCCCGTTTCTTTCTGCACATTTGTAATTCCTTTCCAGCAACTTTAATCTAAAATCAAACTTAGTTTAGTAAGGGAACCAACCCTCTCTAGAGATTGGTCTAGGAGACATCTCTTTCTCCCAGCCTTTCAATGTTGGCTGGGTCTAAGGTGCATAGTTTTTAGAAAATCCTTTCTTATGGCAGATTCATGACCAACAGTACCGTCATGAAGGAAATTGGCTTTGAGCAATTTGGTCCTTCATGTTTGCTCTCCAATAATCAATCAGCTATTGCCTTGGCTAAAAATTTTGTAATGCATCAAAAGGATAAAGCATGTTGAAATCCAAGACCACTTTATCAGAGAGAAGGTATTGGATGGGACTATTCAGTTGGAGTATTGCCCATCATCTTCTATTTTTGTTGATTTATTCACCAAACCTCTTTCCAAGGAGCAGTTTTGTAAGCTGAGAGACTCATTTGGTTTGGTGAAGTTGTCCTCAAGGGGGAATAAAGTGTAGTTACACTTGTGTGATGACAACTTCATCCTTATGAGGTGTTTTGTGTTATATATATGAGTTGATCTTTGGTGGTATAATTACCTTTTGCATATCTTTTGTACATGGTACTTTCTTGTTTGCCTTGTGCAACTTTTGTACATGTTACTTTGTAGATGGAATTATGCAATTATGGTATATGATGCAATTTATTTATGCAACTCTTTTGCATGGTATTTTCTTGTTGCCTTGTGCAATATTTGTACATATTTTTATGTACTTGTAATTATGCAATTGGTTGATCATGGTACTTTCTTGTTAGAATTTATGCTACTTTTTTACATGATATTTTATGGTTGGATTTATGCAAACGGTGTGCAAACTTTATTATTTTCATATACCTTATGCAAATCTTGTACATGGTACTTTTTTGTTAGCCTTGTGCTACTTTTGTACATGGTACTTTATAGTTTGCATTATCATGGTACTCCTTGTTTGATTTATGCAACTTTTTACATGATATTTTTTTATCAACTATATAGCACGTGACTATAAGTATGGATTGGCATCTTTTTGTGATGACTTATAGTTCACTATTTGTTAGATTAGTTTTGTTACCATCTTTGGTTATTCATATATGTTGTGGTGAATATATTTATTATGATGTATCTAATTGATCATATGTTGAGTTGCTTGTAGCTTGGAGATACTTCTTTTTGGGGTTTTGCAGGCTTACTGAAGACACCCTTGTGATGTTTTCTTCTTGTCATTTGCAACCACTTGTGGTTTATGGATGGCTTTGTAAGTTGCTTGTAATGCATGTAATGCAACATTGTGTAAATTATTCTTAGACTAAAATATAAAGTCTAAAGAATAATATTTGAATTACAAAATAATTCTAATTTATGTAAAAATATTCCCACCAATTAATAAATAAAATAAGGGTGCTAGAAATATTTAATTTGTGGGAAAAAGTTATTTCCCCTTTTCTAGCAAATATTAAAATGTAACTAATCACTTTTTTAATATTTGATAGATGCCACTTGTCACACATCTCAAGATTAGATTGTGATAAGATTAGGGCAAAATTAGGGTTGTTCTAGCAAATATTAAAAAGTAACTAATCACTTTTTAATATTTGATAGATGCCACTTGTCACACATCTCAAGATTATATTATGATAACATTAGGGTAAAATTAGGGTTGTAGTAGAAATGCTTCTCTTTCAATAGGGGTGTTGTCTACTACATCTTGTCATATATATTATTATTGACTTGTGTTGTAGTTGATGTTGATGAATATTGTTGCATAACATTGAAGCATTCTTGTATTGTTGAATCATTGAGTAATATAGTGAGCTTCATAGTGGATGTTTCCCTTCTTCCTTTGAAGTAGGGTTTGACCACTCAATATTTGTGTTGTGGGTTTTCCTCTTTTGTGTGTGATTGATCTTGTGGAGCATTCTTTGATCTTGGGGAGACTTGGCTTGTCTCACAAAATATACCCTATAAAATGTGTTTTATGTTTATGGAACTATAAATAATCTAATTTCAATGTGACAATGATTGGATAGAGGAAGAATACTAGAATTAAAAATTATCAATGACAATAAAATATGTCTTCTCATCAGATTAAAAAAATCATAGCTATTGTGTATTTTAAAAGTGGTATATTTTCTTTGGATTTAATAGCACTTGCACAAAAAGAGTTAGACCAACATTTACCAAAATAATGATATCAAAATAAGTATTTTATTGAGCACAAAAATCTTATGGCAAAGGAACATAATAAGACATCCAAAAATTTTAAACTATGTTCTTTTATGACTTACTCAAATGTATAAGTGATACATTAGAGGGATATATTCAAAATCTAAAGCAAAATTAATACTAGTACCAAAACAAGCCAAAATACATTAAAAGCACTTGAAGGCAAAAGGTCTTCATACCAAATAATGTAATACAAAGGAGTGTTGTATGTATTACATTAATTGGTACCTTGCAATATTGATGCAAGGACCTTGTAAATAATTTTCTTGTAGGATGTGTTTAATAATTACATTTGTAGTAGGTGCCATGTTATTAAGTGTGACTTTTATGTCATGTAAACAAGTATGAAATTATGTAGGTGAGGTGTCATATTAGTAAGTGCAAGTTATATAAGTGAAGTGTCATGTTTATAAGTGAGGAGTTGAGTTATGTGCAATCATGAGAGTTTTTATATTTATGTAAATATATGGTATTTATTATTTTATATTAATAAATATGAAATATTAGATATCCTACGAGTATGAGGAGATGAAGATTGTATGTAAAAGCAAAGGTCAAGATTCATGTGAATATGAAGAGTCTCATGTATGTATATACTCAAGACAAAGCTTTTTAATATACATTGAATAGGTATTACATTTACGTATTTCTTAGAGTAGGTATTATTAATGATATTATTTAGTGAATTTAATGTTTGTTATTGGTATTTTGAATATTTGTTCTTGAAATATTGTTTGATCCTAGAAGATTTTTTTTTTTTTATGTTCGTTATTGGTATGTAAGGCAAAATTCAAGATTAATGTGAATATGAAGAGTCTCATGTATATATATACTCAAGATAAATCTTTGTAATATACACTGAATAGGTATTGCATTTATGCATTGCTTAGAGTAGGTATTATTAATGATTATATTGAGTGAATTTTATTTTTTTTATTGGTATTTTGAATATTTTTTCTTAAAATATTATTCTATCCTAGAAGATTTTTTTTGTAAGATTGAAAAAGGAGAGGGTTTTAACGGGATCCCACAACCACTACAAAGAAGGCCACATGGGTGAGTAAAATAGAACAAAACCTTAGAAGACAAACATGAGGTAGATAAAAAAAATAGCAAGCTCCCAATCCTCAAGGCACCTAATAAGGGAGAACTGAGATAGTTCTACACCAACTTATCCAATCCCTGAGAGACATAAGCAACTAAACATGAAATATATTTATTTAGATCTAGATATGACATCAACAAGCTCCAAAATTTATGTTTATTTACATAAATTAATTTCAAATCATGAATAATTGAATGCTTTAATGCCATAGAGGCCTTCGGTGCATAAAATTCCTCCATAAATTTCTCATGAGTGCAATCCCGAGGAAGAATATCAAAATACATGAGAGTAGACATATGAGGGAGATTGTCACTATCCCCACATTTACACCACATTCACTTGGATTTATGATGTCCTTCATCAGTGACAAAATTAGAGGGCTTCAGGTCTAGTTCCATAGTATATTCCATGTAGGTTAAATTTGACAATGGGAACCAAAAAAGGAGAAATGACTTCCTCATCCATAGTCTTCCCCAAGACTCCTTTAGAAGAGACTTGAATTTTTTTGGATACCTTCCTGGAATTAGAGTCAAAGGAAAAGGAGTAAATATCTTCATTGTACTTCGAGTCCATACTAGAGACCAGATGAGAGTCACCACTAAGATATCAAGGGGACTCCACCAAAAACTTGGAACCACCAGCCAAGGGACTAGGAAGATCTGTAAAATATTTAAGAAAAGGATTAGCGTTTAAATTATGTTTATAGGCATCCTATTCAAACACCAACAATACCAGATCTTGGTGTATAAAGGCTTGACCACAACTACCTTGAACGTTCAGGAAGGATTTATTCAAGGAATGGAAAAGAAATAGGGAAATATTCATACAAGCTTTGCATCTCAAATGATTGAAAAACATACATGAAAAATCCTAATAATTCATAATAAGGGTCAACCGTAAAATAGTCCATAACAACCCTAACAACATGATTCCAGAGAGGAGGTAGAGCTGCAATACTAAAACCATTCTAGATCCTAGGAAAATATTCCTCCTTGTCTAAAAAAAGACTAATATACTACAATAGAGAATGTCTATCATGGTTGTGATAGGTTCCATCAAGCATCATTCCAGTAGTCCTACTTATGAGATTCATCATAACCTAAAAATACTAAGATCCAACAGTAACCCAACTATCATTCCATAAAAAAATCATCCACTTAGAGAGCACCAGAATATGACCATGAAACTTGTAGATACACTCCAAAAGATCCTCCTATGCCATGATAACCTTATCCTCCTCATCAAAGGAAATAGACACAGGCTCAATATGGGGTTTACACAATTTAAGTTTAATCGTATAAATCTTAGCTTTACCCATACTAAAAATGCACCAGGTAAAATTAGACATAGAACAAAAATAAACCCAAATAATAGCAGTTCCAACAATAAGAAAAACTAATGAGTAACAATCCTGAACATAATATTTTACATGATAAAAAGTCTTGAACCATAAGTCAATATTTGAGCACCAAATAAGGGCTTGGGAGGCACAAACGGGGAAAAAAAGGAGTCTTGGGAGAAAACACCAAGGGAAATTGACCATCATCAATATGGTCACGGGTAGGAAGACAAAATCCATCACGGTAGTAAGCATTGTAACTAGTAAGAGAGTGAGATCAATATTACCAAGCAAGTTCTCAAAAGGCAAAGGAAAAACCCCCAAAGCCCAAACGAGGAAAGCCTTAAAGGACTCCAATAAGGAACTAGGTGTTCTCTCGATAGACAAGAAGGTAACATGTGTGACATTACTCTAAAACATCCTAACCAAATACGGGCACCAACTCAAAACACGTGATCCTAGAATATTTATTAACCTATGAGAATATTAATGATTTGCTAACATTATTTTATTTAAAATAGGTAGAAGTAGACAAAATTTTTGAGGGAGGTCTTATGTGTGTCCTTCATTATACCCGTCAAACATAGACATCACAAATCAAACATTCCTCATCTTCTGAATGTGCATGTGTATGTGTGTGTAAGTGATAGAGAGAGAGATCCCTTATTTGTATCTTCACAAATTATAAATTTTTAATACAACTCAACAGTCAAAAATGCATTTTTTGCATCCATTATATGAACATAAAGAAATGCAATATTTATATCTATTTGTTGAACCTACTAGTTAAAATGAGTAGCCAAAGCAACTCAATTGTAAATTTTGTATGCAACAAGAAATGTATTCTATGCATCCATAATAGGGACATAAAGAAATGCAATATTTATACCAATTTGATGAATCTACAGTTAAAATGAATAGCCAAAGCTAACAACTCTAAATACAAATATTTCACTAAATCAAATTTTATAAACAAATACAAATATTTCACTAAATCAAATTTTAATACATACATCAAATCTAGACTTGATCTTATAGACCAATTTATTGCACACAATATTTTTACTTGTTAAAAGCTTTGATTTTCATTTCTTATTTTTTATAAGGAGTTATAGTCATCTACAATTGCATATTCCTACTCTTTGAGAGTTTGTGCCATCTCTATCTTCGTAACAAATTAATATTTAACATAATAAACTTTATCTATGATTTCCTTACTTTTATAAAATTTTAAAGACGTCTAATAATTATCATTAAAAATATTTTTCTTTATCTCCAACTTGAAAAATAATCCAACTCCTTATTTTGGAGAGAACAATTCTACTTTATATATCGTTGATCTTATAGACTCATTTATTGCAAGAATATTACTACAACTTTTTAGAAGGCCTACAAATCATTAGTTTTTTTTAAATGCATAGATAAAAAAAAGATGAAATGCTTTAACATAATCTAAAACCATAATAGTTACTTTAACTTGTACAAATAAAATACTTAATAAAATAATATTTATAAATATAAATATTCAATTTTAATTAATTTAATTATTATTATTATTTAAATAATAACGTAGCTACACTTATTATAAATTTGATCACCAATTTTATAGTAAAATGCATTTTTGGAATAAGCTCTCTAAATAAACCATACCCTTATCACTTCTTTTTATTCTTTTAAAGAAATTACAGGAGTAGACGTAAACATAAAATGGACACCTGTGTTGGCCTAACAGGCTAGGCCACACAACAGCCTACGCACAACTAGAACGAAGTACTTACGTCGATTGATCATTTGTTTCTGTATTGTAATTTTTCTGTCTCAATCTTGTTAGGTCTGTTACAAGTGTTTCATATTTATTGGGTCCATCCTCAGTCCATTTTTGACTTATTTGTCCAGTGGCCTTCCCCATTTTTGAATAGGCGTCTTAGGTATATGTGGAAGATCTGCCTTCATCACTACTTGTGGCAGATATGGTTGGAAAGGAATCGTCGGGCCTTCTTGGATAAGGTTTCTCAGTCATCCTCTGTCCTGTCAAAAATTTTAGCATATGCTAATGAGAATACTTGTTTAGTGCTTGCAGCATCTAGACCTCCAAATCCTTTTGAAGCTTCATTAGGCCAGTCATTAAACTTACCTCTCACTGATGGCCTCAATCATCCTCAAGTCTCTCCTAGAACCATGATCACATGGACCCCACCCCCCCTAGGGTGGATTAAGTTAAATTTTGATGGGGCATCTAGGGGCAACCCGGTGAATGCGGGGCTGGTGGCTTACTTAGAGACCACAAGGGTGAGGTGCTTGTAGCTTTTGCAGAACATCTTGGAGCTCAAACTAACAATGTGGTTGAAGCAAGGGCAGTTTGGAGGAGCCTCAAGGTGGCAGAGAATTATCCAGGGAAACTCTTGGTGGAAGGTGATTCTCTTATTATTATAAATCTTCTAAAGAACACTAAGAGAGCTCCTTGGAGATTTGATGACTACATCCATGAAGCAAGGGCTCTAATTCATGACCGACCTGAGGCCATAATTTTGCATACCTTCCGGGAAGCAAACATGGCAGCTGATAGGCTGGCAAATGAAGGCATTGTAGCAGCAAATTTGATCACGTGGACTGAAAATCTTCCTCATGCAGTCTCAATGGTGATAGATAATGAAAAACTTTAGATTGGAAGGCTCAAAGTGGATCAATGACAGAAAATGGGGGCATTTTTAAAAAAAAAAAATTTTGAACCTTATAATGGATTTTGTCATATTTGTTTTTTTTGTTCATGTGACTAGTGTTTTTTGCAGCTGGTGGGGCACTGATATAGGTTTTTTATCTACAAATTCATGCATGGGAAAAATCTGCTTTGGCCTCAAGTATTTCCCAAGGTGTGTTTGGATTCGATGTCGCAAAAAGGCCCTAGCAAGAAATAACAAAGTGTTGGAGATCCCTGACAATGAGGCACCAGACCCCACCATAATAGTCTTGGAGAAGATGACAATTTCATCAGCCTCCAACAGTATCAACCAGTTGAAGAGTCTGTCTGGCCTCATCAGTGCAGCTGTTGATTTGTGTGATTCCTTAAATCTTCTGTTTTATAGCCAGCAGTTCCAGGGGCACAAGGAGTCAAAGGCAAAATCTAAATATGATGGCAAGAACGATGATAAGAAGTTAGATGAGGACTACAAGGAAGACTGCTTGGCCTCTTGGCTGTCCATTCTATGGGATGTTTTTTTTTTTTTTTTATATGGGCACAAGCTACTCTGCATGGTGCTTGCATGATTAGTTTTTGTCTTTGTTAGTTCTTTTTGCGTCTTTCTTTTCTGATGGCCATAATATTAGGCTTCCATAGTTTAGTTTGGCTGTATTCTAATGGAAGAGTAGGTCTTGGCCATTTTTGTTGTCAGTTTAAACTTTTAGGGCTTGGCCTTTGTCCAGTTGGTCAGTGGACCCTATTTTGTAAAATGGTTTTGGGTCAACCAGTTAAAACCCGGTGTTAATTATAATATTCTCTTACTTACCAAAAAAAAGTACTTACGTCGATTGTTTATTTATAAATAAACACTCACGTTTAGTGAAACTCCCAGTCCCCTCAATGAACACTTAAAGCTCAAAGGTTGTCGTGTAAGAGAAATTTATCATCAAACCAGTAAACTGCATCACCGTCCGTAATCAACTGTACTCAGTCTCCATGCAAGGCGAGCAACGAGAGGAAATTTTCGTGAAACAGTAAATAAAGTGAAGGCATCGGACAGCAAGGAATGAGGAAGCAGCTTCACCCTTTATGTGTAAGGAGACAAACCGTATGACGTGCAATATTTAAATTATTATGATTATATTTATAATTACATTTGAGGCGTTGCAACCTCTCCAGACTTGCTACAGTAACTCAGGAATTTCTTAAAAGTAGATCTACAGTAAAGCCTATGCTATCGAGACTTGTAACGGTAATTCTTAAAAATAGATCTACAATAAGGTAATAGTTGGTGAGTGGGGTCTTATTTTTTTTGCCTGTCATGTTTTGGTAATTTGAAAGCATTCTCCCATTATATGTGAGAAGATAAATTACTATGATTATATTTATAATTAGCCTCTCGAGACTTGCTACAATAACTCTAGAAATTAACTCTAATTTTTTGTTTTTTAAAGTAAATCTAAAGTAAAGCCTCTCTAAGCTTGTTAGATTAACTCTAGAAATTTCTTAAAAAGTAGATCTACAATAACTTAAGGATAAGGTAATAGTTGGTGAGTGGGGTCTTATCTTTTTACTGTGGGACAATGTCTTCCATTAAATAAATTGTGCAAAGGTTTTTTTTAGTGGTAAATGTTGAAATAAAAATTACATCTAAAAGTGGATATTCCATATAAATAAGATGGAATCTTTTTTATTTAGTCATTAGTGAAATACTTATGTACATGATACTTTTCAGCTAGAGGCCAACAATTTTTGCAGCTAGCTATTTGTAGTTATCTTTTCAGGATTGGAAATTTCTTCTTTTAACCATGTAGTTATCTTTTCAGGATTGAAAATGTCAGGTTGATTGTTTGGCATTTGTGTGATGAAAAAAATTGAAATAAGACTTCCATGTTTGTGTAGTTACAACTGGTTGTGGATTAGTGAATGTTCTCTTTTTGTAGTGAGACTATGTTCAAAGTATTATATTCATTCTATATCTTTTTTGAGTGAGTGAATTTGTTAAAAACTGCATGTTGATGTTGTTTCTAATTTTGTGAATGAATGTGTTGAAATTCATTTTTGGGTGTCAACCAACACAGACATCATTTCCTTACTTATTGCATAATGAATTTATTTAAAATGAATTTGTTAAAATTCATTTTGGGTGTCATGAAACAATTACCTTATGTGATACGCTTGGAATGTTCGATGACACAAAATGACCAAAAAAATATAATGGATGTTACAGTTTGAAAGCTTGGAAAAAGTTTTATTTGAGAAATTACAGAACCTTAAGAATTAAGGGGGATATTATTGGATAATATTAATTGATTGTTTTATTTGTAATGCTTAAGGATTTGATCAGATAAAATAAGCAATAGTTAGGTTCTCAATGACATGCATTTATAGAAACTACATCTAACTATTTTGTACTCCTATAAAATGTATCAATATTCTTGAATGTATTATCATTAATATCATCATGATCATAATCAAAATAATCCTTCCTCCACAATATTGAGTTTGGGTATTTTTTTTAATAAATGGATACTATTTCTTTTAGTGTTCTATTTTTGCATTGCTTTATTTTAAAAATCTTGTTTTCAACAAATATATCACAAATCAAATATTCCTTATATTTTGAATGTGTATATGAGTGTTAGAGAGAGAGAGAGTGAGTGAGAGAGATAAAGATATATAGATAGAGAGAAAGAAATATATCCCTTATTTATCTCTAATAAGTAAGTTTTACATGCAACTCAATAGTAAGAAATGCATTCTTCACATCTATTATATAAACTTAAAGAAATGTATTATTTGCACTTATTTGATGAACCTACTTGTTAAAATGAGTAACCAATGATAAAAAATGTAATTATATTCATTTTATAAATCTATACAAATGTTTCACTAAATCCAATTCCTTATTTTTTAGAGAACAATTCTATTTTATATATTTTAATACATGCATGAAATTTAGACTTAATATTATAGACCCATTTATTGCGCATAATATTTTTACATTTTAGAAGCTTTAATTTTCATTTTTTATTTTTATCAAGGAGTTATACTCATCTACAACTGCACATTCCTAATATTTTTTTCATAAGATTTATCTTTGTAACTAATTTATAATTAAGAAGATAAGTTGTGTCCATGACTTTCTTACCTTTTCATATGAATTTTGAAGACTTTTTTTCATTATCACTAAAATATTTTTCTTTATCTTCAACTTGAAAAATAATTCAATTCCTTAATTTTTAGAGAACAAATCTACTTTATATATTTTACTATATACATCAAATTTAGACTTTACCTTATAGACCCATTTATTGCACACAATATTTTTACTTGTTACAAGATTTGATTTTCATTTGTTATTTTTTATCAAGGAGTTATACTCATCTACAATTGCATATTCCTGCTCTTTTTTTTTTCTTTTCATAAGATTGAGAGTTTGTACCATCTCTATATTTGTACTTAATTCATAATTTTATAAGAATTTTATTTTTTCTTATTTTTATAAGAATTTTATTCATCATCACTAAAATCATATTCTTTATCTTTAAAATGAAAAATAATTTGAGGTTATTCTCCTATATACTTTTGATAATACCCTTAATTAAAAATGATATCTCTACTAATGATGAATTTTCTAGTCTTAAGATCATACAACCTATAATCCTTATATTATTCACTTTAGTCATAAAAATGTATTTTGTGCATTTCACATTTTATGCATTTCATTTTTTTAGCTTAGTAGGAACATGGGCATATGCATAACATTCAAACACTCTAAAATATTTAATGGATTATTTAGTCAAATCAAATTAGTACCAAGAAAGAATACATATGGATATGTGGATGCCTTATCATCAATGGTTCATCTTTGTATAAACTAAACTACTTTAATATGTATAAAAAGATTAAATTTAGTGAGAAAGAATGTTGAAAAGAATATTTAACAATTAGTAGAGTTGAAGATAGGTAATAGGGACATACAAATTACCAAATGTTTAAGTAATACTATATTAAAGATAAATAGCATAAAAATGCATATTATATAACATTCCAGAACTTTTATGTTACAAGTGGTCATAATACTCAAATTAAAAGATATCCTAAAAAAAAATTAACAAATAAAAATATTTAAAAATTTGAAAGTAATATTATATATAATCATTGTTGGATAAGTTCATTATCCGATATCAATTGTACTCAGTCTCCAAGCAAGGCAAGGAACGAGAGGAGATTTTATTGAAACTATGATCCCAAAAGCTTCCTCCATATTCACATCACCCTCCACACTCCAATCAAATAAATGCAATAGTTGAGCGAGAGCTAACTCTACAACCTTAAGCCCCTAGAAAATTCTAGGACATCATCTTCTTCATACTTTGAAGGGAACCAATTCAATGTGTTGCTATTTCGCATCAATATATTTACCTATAAATATCTTTGGCTTGAATTCCTTTGCATTTTCCTAGAGAATTTCATCTCTTCCCATACCCCATTCGTTAACAAACAACCTTGTTTTTGGAGGAATGTAAAATCCTCCCATAGTTGAGCCCTCTCTAGACTCATAGGGAACAAGAAATGGTAATTCCAAATGTAATCAAAAAGTTTCATTCACTACACATTGTAGGTATTTGTAGCTTTCCACATCACATCCTTTACCCAACAATGGCTACCCATGGTTCCTCAGTTCACTCATTGCCCATTCTATCGTTGTGGTCGACATGTCTATGTCATCATTCCATGAATTTTGCACGGTCCATTAGTGACTAAATAAATATTTTAACTTGATCTTAAACTTACAACTATGATTCCTTTGATATCGGCCCTCATGATTTTCATTTGTTCTCAACTCTAACATGTTCTCAACTTGTTTTTCTAGCAAGCATTCCTCATTCCTTTCCTTTTTGTAAAATTCCATGAGAGCAAGAGGAAATTCAATTTACCAATCCTGTAATCCTTAGAGACCCAGTCCCAAGTTTATCATCTAGTCTATAACTTTATTGTATTTCCACTAAATGTGTTAGATCTTAATTTGTTCAAGCTTCTCTAGATTTAATATACTCTTCATGATCAATTATATAGTTGCTCAGTTTGCTTCATGCTCTTGATTAATTCCCTTAATGATGTTTAGGGAGTCCTCTTCTATTATCACATTAGATCCTAATTGAAATACATATTTAGTTCCCAACATTATGTCCCTATCCTCTACAAAATGCTTTTGTTGCTTTCCTAGAGGCTAAACAAAGTCTAGAAAAATGACATCAATCAAATCATGAAGAACACCTCCATCCCTAGCCACTCAAGGTTTGCCCTTAGTAGCTCCACAAAAATTTAGTTTGATCCAATCTATTAGGGGAATCCCAACAAACCTTGGCCTTTTATGGTTTCTCACAAAAAAGGTGAGGGGCCAACATCTATGTCCCAAGCTTTAAATTTTTTTTGTTATTGATAAAAAATTAGATTTTCATGTTTTTAAAGATCTTCCAATTCTCTACTAGGGCACTCTCAATGTAGGTACCAATTAATCTTGCATCCCCTTTCTTATCTTTGAAAATTTGGTTGTTGCACTCATGCCATATCCCCCAAAGGAAGTGAGGGAGACATTATCACAAAAGGAGGCTAAGCTATTTATATTTGAATGAGGAATGCAATTGAAGGTAAACATATTCCATGTTGTCTGGTAGGGCACAAGAGACTTTAAACTTGAAAAGAAAAAAATAAAAAATCTAGAGAAAAGTGATAGCAAAAAAAAATGTGGTATACAGATTCTAATTCCTATTCATATGGGACACATCTATTGATGATATTGAACCCTCTTTTAAATAAATTTTATATGGTTAAAATTTTATTCTACACCACAAGCTAGAAGAAAATGGTGATTTTAGAATTTAGGTTCTTTATCCATATCTTATGCTAGGTATCCTTCCCAAACTCTCTTTATAAATTAGTGAGTATCATGTCTTACCATTGTATATTTTTAGAGGCCCTTGTTATCCTTAATCCATATCAAAGAATAATTACCTCCAATAGGGTTAATAGAAAATATTCCAATCAAGTCTACCAATATATTCTGGTCTTTAGCTTGGGATTCTAATAGACCTGGTAGATTCCAAATTTTACAATGCTAGCTACCATATTTGAAGATAATAAAGTCTTTGATCTTGTTTTTGATAGCTATTGATAATCACTATATACAAAAGCATAGAAAATAATTGCATTCAAGAGGGGAATTAGTCAACTAAGCATCTTTCCAAAAATCTACATTTTCACCACTTTCTATATGACATTTTATCTTTATTTTCAATACAGATTTGTAGTTTAGCAATTTTTCTAAAAAGAAGAGCCTCTAGGGTGGATATTTGAGTTGAGAAAGTTTTTATTATCATGCATATACTTAGCCTTAATAATTGTAACCCATCATAATTGGATATTCTTCAACAACTTCCATATCATATTACTAATCAAAGCCTTGTTTATCACTTTTAAATGCTCAAAGCCTAGACCTCTAAACTCCTTTTTAGAATAGACATGGTCCTAGGCCACACATGATAGTATCTTTTTGTCCTTGAATATAGACCATTAGAAGGACTTTTGGATTGTTCCAATCTATTCCCGATCTTGGATAAGAGTTTAAAAATTGACATGAAGTATATATAAATACTTTGAAGGGTGGATTGAACCAACTAGAATTTCTCAACCTGGCTTAGGAGGCAACTCCTATAACCTATAATTTTCTTGGAGAAATAATCAAAAATTGGGTTCCACATCTTGAACTTCATCAATCCCTTTAAAAGTGGCATTCCTAGATAAGAAACTAGAAGGTCTTCTATTGCACGGTCAAAGATTCATGATATTTTTTTGCTTGACCTCAAGAGTATTGATGAAGTAAATGTAGCTCTTAGAAAAATAAGCTTTCTACACTACTTCCTCTTCATATATATTCAAAATTAGTTGGATTTAATGTGCTTGAATAACATAATATTTGGAGATAATTATTGTGTCATCATCAAACTATTAATGAGACATTGGATTAGTAGTTGAGGTAGGCTTGAAATTCCATAACCCACCATTGGAAACTGCTAAAGATATGCTTTGATCAAGTGCTTCTGATGATATTATGAATAAATAGGATGACAAAGGGCCACCTTGTCTCATGCCCTTATTGCATCAAAAGTAGTATGTTGCTACACCATTAACCAACATAAAGAAATTGGTTGTGGAGATGCACACAATAACCAAAGTAATCAATTCTTGATTAAACAATAATTTTTATAGGATCTTAGCCAAAAAATCCTAGAAGACCCAATCGTAGGGCTTGTTCATGTTGAGATTTAGTAGCATACCAACCTTCTCACTTATATCCATCAAGTGGATTACCTTGTGTATGATGAATATCCCACCTAAAATATTCCTACATCTTACAAAACCACCTTGGTTAATATTTATTATTAAATAAAGAATAAATTTGAGTCAATTAGCAATGGAATTCATCAAGACTTTAAGAAGAGTATTAAATATTTTCATAGGTAAAACTACTTGAATTCTCTTACACTAGCTATTTTAGGAATCAAGACCAAAACATTAAGTTAACATCCAAGGGGTATACTAGGTTACTTGCATTTATTGAATGGAAGCCATCACACTAAGCCCTATAATATGCTAAAATGTTGAAAGAATGCATCTGAGAAGTTGTCTAGCCCTGGATCCTTGTCCATCCTAAATCAAACATAACCTTCTATATTGCCTCCTCTATGAAGGATTTGAGGAGGTACAAAATAAGGTCTTCAAATATTAGGCTAGGAATGACTCTCAAAATAGATTTCTCTTTAGCTAGTAGTTCAATATTTGAATCTCCCAAAAGATCCTTAAAGTACTCAAATTCTTCTTTAAATCATAAATATTATCCATTAGTCATCTCTTTTAACAATTTATATGATATTTTTTCAACTTTAATGACAAAGGGTAGAGATATTAAAGAACATAGTATTCTAGTCCCCCTCCTTCAACCATATGATTCTAGATTTTTGACACCAATAGGTTTTATGTTCAATATAATGAATCTCAGATTGTAATTCCTCTTTTTTTAATAGGATACCAAAAGTGGTCCTATTATAGGCTTGTATGTTTTGCTTTATCTGTCTCAATTTATTGGTAATTTGGATCAACTTGGGACATCAAAGATTTCTCACACCATTTTTCAATATTTGAAGATAAATATTCATGTTTGAGCCACATCTATTCAAACCTAAATAGGATATTATGTTTTTCTATCTTTAACTACCTTCCAAACAATTAGGCTATGATCATAGCCAATTTTTGGTATGACCATGAGAAAAGAATCACCAAATATTGTGAAGACCTATTGGAAGACCAAAAACCTATCATGATAAATTTGGATCAACTAGTCTCCCAACCACCTATTAATCCATGTATAGTGAAATATTATTAGAGAAATATCCATGAGATCATTGGAATTAATAAATGATCAAAATTATTGTATACTATTTGAAGGGATAAGAGATCCCCCTTTCTTGCAAAATGATTAAGAGGGGTGTTTAAATCCTCTACTAAAATCTATTGAATTCCTCTAAACGTGAATCTCATTTGGCTCAGGTTCTCCCAAATTTTCCTTTTTCTAGTCGATGTGTTTGGAGCACAAACATTTGTTTCCTTTGACTACCAATTATAAAAAAATAAGGTAATGAACCGTCTATAACTGATGAATAATATTCCTTCTATAGAGTTGTTCCAAAGACAAATAATACTCTTAGATTAATTCGTTGGCATACTAAAAACAACTTTTATATCTCTCTATTTGAGGTTTTTAATTATTTTTACCTTACTATCATCAAGCTTAGATTCCTAATGAAGTAACACATCTAGGTTATGGTACCTTATCAAAGCATAAACTACTCAGTACTTAGAGGGGGTTTTAATCCCCCTCATATTACAAGAGATGATATTATTATTTTATGTCTAGTTCCCTAGATATTTTATCAAAAATGTAGAATAGTCTATGTCTTATTGGCAACTTTTCTAGTAGTCTCTTTCTAAAAAACTACTACCATAGAAGGCTTGTTAGATTTACCTCTCAAACCAACATCTACTAAAGTTTTCGAATGAATGTGAATGATAATTTTTGGCACCTCAACACCTTCCCTATGGGATATTCATTTTGGCTAGGTAAATATTCAATCAAAGCCAAAGACTCTAAATGGAGGATGCCTATGTTAAGACCCTCTTCCTTCGAGATTTTTCTTGATGGTAAAGTTTAATATTGAGAGGAACTACACAAACACTCCAAAATTTCTACAATTGGATTCAAGTAAGAAAAGGAATTTGAAAGAGAAATCACACCATTTTAATAGGTTTTTACCTTGGGAATTTGTCTCCATGGTGTTTGGGATGAATTTTTCTTCCTCTTCCTATTTCAAAGGCTATGAGATCGGTTCTTGCCCATTAATAGTCACTTCTACAGGCTCTATATTTCTCTCATTCCTTGTCTATGAGTTTATATGATTGTGGTGCTATACCCACCTCTGGCTATTTTGGGAGGTATTCCTTCGAGACCTTTACTTGGAAGTCAATTTACTCCATATTGTCACAAATACCACATTTTACAGCCATTTTTTCATATTCAAAACATTGTGTCCAATAGCTATACTTGGAATTCAAATTAATTTACTTGGGGAGATCTTGAGTTTAATTTGCATACATGTAACATGTATGTTTTTTTCAGCATAGCAAGGTCCACCACCACTAGCTAACCTATATTCCTAGAAATCCCAAAGAGGATTTCCTCATGCCAAAAGTGAATCAAGAGCCTTGGGAGGCACACCCAAATGGGTTCCAGATCAATACCTATAGTGTAAGAATTAAAATACAGGATCCATCTCTTTAGGTAGAGGTCTTTACAACCAAACAATTGTGCCCCCTATAGAATCCACTTGTTGTCCATCGGGCAACTAAATTTAACCTAAAAATATTATTTTGTAAAGGGATAATATTCATATGCCTAATGGACCTCCATTTTGCTCACACCCATTTTTGGATGGCATCAAGTTCTAGCATCACACCAATTAATTTTCCAACTAGAGACATCTTGCCCTCATCAACCACTATATTTTCCAAGATCTCTTTTTAATTTTAATATATATTCTTATTATTTTACAATATGATACATATATCATTGATTTTTAAATACCTTGAATATATTTTACATTCTAATTAAATGTATGAGTTTTAATATGATACACATTTAAATTTTATACAACTTTCAAAGTAAAGTGTACAACTATGACAGGATACATGGTCACTAGTGTTGTATTTACACTTTATATATAAATTGATATCTTAAAAAATAAATTAAAACACACACACACACACACACACACACACACACACACACACACACACACACACACACACATATATATATATAAGAAAAGATGAATATGATTTTGAAAAAGTTTTGATAAGGTAGCTAATTTTTCGATCGTTACCAAAAATACACCCTTATAAGTTTCTCCCGTTATTGCAAAACATGTTGTAATGGAATTTTTGCAAGTGTGACTAAGATGTTGGTTGCTACCAAAAATGCACCTTTATAAGTATTTCTTCCTAGAAAAAAATTATGTGAAGTAGGAAATAAATATTTATCCTCCCTTAAGTGCAAAAGATATGCAACTCATGAAGCTTTTTAAGGCTTTTACAAAGATTGCCTCCTAGGCAAATTTTAAAAATTACACCAGAAAACTCTCCCTTTTATTACAAGTACTTCAATTTTTTTTTTTACTTATTTATGAAACCTAAAAAAATTTATAATCATCCCTTCATTGCAAGTACTTAAAATAAAAACTAATGCTATTTATGAAACCTAAAAAGAGGGTTGGAATGGTGCTTACATAGGGTAAAAAAAAGAATTGCCTTACAAATTTTTATGGGCCATGAGCACCATGTGTGCTCTTTCTAAACTAGATTCAGAATCAGAACTAGACACTTCACTAGCAACATGGCCTCTTTGTTTTCTATTTTAACTCTATGATGTGCCTTTGTCATTTTTGTTTTACTTGTTTTTAAACAAACACCGATTGTTGTCATGGTTTTCCTTTTTACAATTTGTGCAAAACTTATTTTTTGATTGAGGTTGTTTGCCCTTATATTTTGATGATGATCCTAAAGATGATACTCCATTATGAAATTTACATTTCTTCTTTCCACCCTATTTGTGTGACTAAAGAGCATTGTTTGACACTTCATCACTTTAGAGCTGATTTGCTTCCTTGGTTTGAAGCAAATTAACTAACTCCACAAAGGTGATAGTTCTTTAAGATACATTAAGGGAATTTATTAATATCTTATAGGATTAGAGAAGATCCCTCAATATTATTGAAGTCAATATATTATCTTCTACTTTTGCTCCTAAAGCATTCATCTTTGACTCCAGTTCTGCCACTCTGTAGAGGAATAGTTCTACTATTTCTCTTGACTTCATTGAGAGTTTATGAATTTGTGTTTGAAGGTTTAGAATATTAGATTAATTCCCACAAAATCATTAGAAGATGTATTTGCATTTGGACAAGTCATGTCCACCTCATCAACTTGTCCAAGGTGATATTCTTGGCCCCCATGTTTAGGGGGTGCATCAAAAATATTATCAATGGATGATGATTTTTTAGGAGGATGACCTAGGTCCTTGATTGACTTGATGATAGAAATAAATGTAATATTGGATATTATGCACTCATCAAGTTCTAGGTGGGTCAATTTAACTATGCCCTCAAGTGTGGTGGAGGAAAATGATATGATATAATTTGATTCATATGTATCAATTGTGGGTTCCTCCTTGTTGATAGGAGTGGGAAGGTTTTCTAATGATGTGTCAAATATGGTTATTGGAGACTTTGTAGTTGGTATTTTTGACTGTTTCTCACTTGGAGAAATTGAGGATGAAGAGGGACTGGCAATTGAAACTGATGATACCAATGGTGATGAATATAGGTTCACAATTAACCATGGGATTGAATATGTACTGTGAATAAGCTCATTGGGTTTAGTGTCCATGTGCATGGGCAATACCGTTTGCTCCTATGGATGATCTACCTTTTATTAGACATGAAGGAGTCTGGATCAGTAGGTACCATATAGACCTTACCTTCATCAATATATTTAATGCATTGGTGTATTATAGATAGAACACATTCCATGGTTCTTATCCATGGTCTTCCAAGTAGTGTGTTGTATTGTATTAAACCCTATATAATGTAGCTTAATGTAGATATAATATTTTGTTCAACTTGGATGGGTAGGACTATTGTACCAAATGTAGGAGATAAGGCATCGTTAAATGATTACAAGGTGAACATTTATGCTGCAATGTACAAATATGGAAGGTTGATATATTTCAATGGAGTTGTGGTAATAATATTTATTGAGAAAATTGTGTTAACCAATACTCGCTTATAAAGAAGACTATTGATACTCACGATAATGTGCACAACAGGGTCTAATAAATTAGCAAATATGGATTTGATCTCATTATTTTGAAAGGATATAACAAGATATTTGTACATTTGTATGTATCCCATAAATTTAGTGAAAGCATCAATATCATGAAGTTGTAACTTGATTGAATTCCAAACCTCCATGAGAGTTTCTTAATGTTTGGAGGATTTTTGTAGAAGCTCACTCATGGTCATATTAGCTGATGGTGCATGTGAACTTTGCACATGCCTACTATGGATTGCTAACACTTATTGTATGAGAGTTATGGGTGGTAAATACCACAATGTAGAGGGAGTATAGACCTCCCTACTAGGTCACGTGGTAGGCTGATTATGTCTATTTTGAGCCTGGAATCAGTCTTAGCTAACAAAATAATTCACTTGATCATGTGGAGAACCTATTTTTTTTCTCTTGGTAGAGGTACCTTGGTGGTCGGGTCCTTTGAGTGAGGGATTGACCTCACGATGACTTTTAGGGCATAGTGTAGGAATGATGAGATTCTCAAGAGAGTAATAGATGCAACTACTATGTGGGCAATGTGCAGGAATAAGGATATCCTCGTACCTATAATGATGATGCTTAGGGTTACTCCCTAAGTTTTCAACTTTTTTGGCTCGTGATCGAGCTCGGCTATACGTGGTTGTCATGATGTGGTGACTAGGTAGACCCTAAAGAAAACCCACACTAAATAATATTTTGACTTCCAAGAAAAGGTTATGGGTGTTATACATCAGAAAAATCAGTGTGATGAGATTATCTCAATGGGCTAGGGCTCCAAAAAATGACTTCCTAGTCAAAAATTGTATTTTTGGAATATTTGGACAACCAAGGCTCATGAAAAAAATACCCAATTTAAGGATTTCTTGGGAAATTTTGAGAAATAAAGATTTAGAACTCAAAATTTCTCTGAAAAATGCAAATGGGTCTAACTAATACAACAAAAACAAATTGGTATTTTTTGGATTGTCTAGGGATTTTTATGACTATATTAGTGCAGTTTTCCCCTATTTTTGACTTGAAAATCACTCAAAATAGAGTAATCATAAAACCAACATAATTTTTTTGTTATAGCTCCAATTTGCACGATTTTCAATCGGTTGTATGTAGAATAAAAAATTAACAATTTACCCAAACATAAATTTATAAATTATTTTTAGGG
Organism: Wollemia nobilis; assembly: GCA_028583015.1. Taxonomy (NCBI): domain Eukaryota; kingdom Viridiplantae; phylum Streptophyta; class Pinopsida; order Araucariales; family Araucariaceae; genus Wollemia; species Wollemia nobilis. Next base: position 116,159 of record JAQPPZ010003709.1, read on the forward strand.
TTTGGTACTAGATGGTATGAGCTTATGTTTATTACCCAAACAAAACACACAAAGTAGACAACATGATTATCTCTTTTAAATTTTATAAATACATAATCAACCCATAAAGGAAGCACACAAAAAAACAATGTGATTATCTCCTTTAATTTTTAGATGTGATTCTGTAAGTTTTTTTATGTATTTTGATTTTTTGTTCAATAAAATTTGAATCCTTATAATGCTTTGTAATGGTTGATGTAATACTCAAACTATTAAAGTGATTTCATATGTATACTCGTAGCTTGAAAATTGGCAATGAAAGTCCGATCATGTAAACCAATCATAGTATGGAGATGAAGCCCATACCTAATCAGGGAGCATAGGTCCTACCAGTCCTCACCCATATTAACCATGGACAATGATACACCCTCTTAAGAGGAGTGCATGCTATTTTCCATGGCTAAAATGGTTCTTGAAGATGGATTTGGCAAAAAATAAGGTTTGTAGGATTCGATCCAATGGGTGGAGATGAAACCCACCATCATTGATCTCTATTTTTGGTTGTATATGAAATTCCAACTCATTAACGTTCAAATGTGACGTGGTGTGTGTGGTTCCTTTTATCCTTAAATAAAGTAAACAAGAGAGTATTCAATGCTAGTTCACCAAATGCACAATGAACATTTCACTTTTAGAAATATGTGCATGAATAAAGAACCTACAAAATATTTATCCTATATGAAAACCTAACCCTTAGGTAGGTCACACATAGACAAACCATTCAAGTGCATATTTAGACTATTCTTTTTCTTGTTTTTATTCTGTTCATTATTTTGAAATTTTGAAAAGGGGAAATCTACCTTTCAACCAACTAAGAAAATACATGAAAACATAATTAATGCAATGTGAAGGTTTAGGCACATACCTTGTCAGTCTAGGAGGTTGTTGTTTCTAGAAATTTGGGCTAAAAAACCCTTGATTTATTGTTGTCCTATGTGTAGATGAATGTAAATTTTGGGGTCATCCCTAGGTGGGATGGTTGATGTGGCCATCCCTGGGTATTCCAATTAGAAATTCAAGGATCGTTTCAGTATAGAATGACCAGAACCTGCAACATCTAAATTGCAAAAATAAGGTTAAAAAAACAAAAAATTAAAAGGGACAAGGGTCCCATCACGATCTCCATTATAGAGTGAAAAAAATGGTGCACCTAGCAATGGAAATTGAAATGCATCTATCTTTCTATTTAAGCATTCAAAGCAACATGAAAGTAATCATACAAATTACAAATGTTTGAATGAAATGGAGGGTTCTCTTTATTTTGATAAATATTTCAAATAGATGGTTACAAATTGTCCCCTTGAGGGATCTTGAATGATACAATTCAAATTACAATGTTGAAGGATCCAATCCTTTCACAAACTTAAGGTGTAATTTCAATCTTCTTCTCGCACTCACAATCAAAGAGCATGCTTGCACTACTACTAATTTGATCTATCTATCTTCAAATCCTAATCTCATTCCTAATGCATCAAAATACTTGTTCTTACACACAATAAATTGAAATGGGTTAATAACATGTATGGATTAAGATAAAATCAAAGGAATATATGCAATATTAAATGTTAAAAGTGTAATCGACATGGCTAAACTACTCCAAATGCTACCAAAACTTAACATGATGCATATTAACTATTTTTATAACAATATGTACATAAATTAAAGTGAGATTATGAGTAGAATCAGTGGTCATACTAGGGTGAGCCATTTAGGAATGTAATCACAAAAACCCTAATTAATGATTCAAAATTGCTTTAAACTTCACCAAAATGAAGTATGATGTATATATTATTCTAAAATTGATATATACTAAAATTGATCCAAATTTATGAACCAATTCATGGCCATCCGAGGGTGAGCCATTTAGGACTATTAACCGTCTTAGGTGACGGCGGTCACCAATTCTAATGGGATCTAGTCCAGAATCCTCGTAGGGGTGTTGTCATAAAATTTTATGATTATAATAATAGGAATGGATAGGTTTTGAAAAGGATATGCATATTTAAGGATGCCTTGAAAATACCTTCGATTGATGAGGTTTCCAAGAATAAATATGAGAGCAAAATATTAGAGCAAATCTTTGTAGCACTTTGTGGTGAATACTTGCAAAGGTCTCTCTTTGAAATTTAGTGAAAAAACTCCAATGTATAGTGCAATAGGGCAAAGGGAACAAAGAGACAAGTTGGGGCATGCAAGGTAGATGTCACCACTTTTCAACGCTTCCATGCATAGGGTGGAAGAGGTCTCCAATTTGCAGTTCCTAATTACCTAGACAATCTCCTAATATGTCATAAGACATTGGGTAGGATAAATGATAGAAATTATTTTCCATTTGTACCCCCTTTCCTTTTTAAGTAGCCTAGACCATGGTCATACCACCCAAGGATGGTTGCTTATGGACTTTCTTATGTGGGAAGACCATGAACTATGGTCATCTTGGGGTGGGATGACCATGAAAAATGGTTCAAAACCTCCCTAAAGTGGGGTAAACCTTTCGAAAAGTGGTTAGAACACATAATTAACCCCTGAGGGTTACCCAATGGGGCTATATGGTGTCGATAAGAGTGGCATCATGGCAATATTATATTATTTACACAATTTTAGTGTCTACAGGTGCATTAAATCTATTGCACTATTTCTCCTACCTCCAACTACTAAATTTTCTAAATAGTTCAGAATAAATTTATTTTCTAACAACTTCTAGCTTGCAAGATAACTTTTTAACACCCATTATATATGTTTCTAGCCTTTTTAGAAATACATAAGAAAACTTATAAATATAATCCTATTTATATCTCTCTTTGGTTCTAATACATACAATGTTTGAATTATATATTTTTCTTTATCTTTAACCATTTCAACATGAAGAAAAATATATCATGCCATTTTTTTCAAATTGTTCATTTATATTTCGTAATATTTTAAGAAGTTTATTTATTCAAAATACATATATTCATAGAATTATCAATTTTTATAATGTTAATAATTTGTACTTTTTATATATTCCTTCATATACTAAAATAAATCCAAATTAATACATTGTAAAACCTAGCCAAATCATAACCTATGAACATTGTTTTTTATGAAATCACAAATTCAATGTGTTAAGTGTCTTTAATATCATAAACATTAAAAGATATATTTTCTTTACAAAATATTTATACCATATTTAGGGGAATTATTCATTGGATAAAGGCCATATTCTCAATAATAATAGTTGATAAATAAAAGAAATTTATGTGATTCTATAGTGATTTTATCACTAGATAAATAGAGCAATTTAAAAGTATGTATTTATGAAGGTTTCATGCCCATAGTTTTAATAAAGGTTTTCGGTCAAGCATTGGTCTCAACAAGACAAAAATACAATCAACCGATCAAATTATATTTCAAATACAATCTCAAGTTAATGTGATCCACTTATAATAATAAAGTCAGTATTTTTAAGAATGTATTAGATGTAAGAATAAAAATCAATTCATAAAGCCTTATAGCTTCTAAAAACCAAAAACTTTTCAAGGGTTCATAAATTTTTAATGTATGGTGAAGATCATGCATTTAAAGGTAAACTTAAACATAGTCATCAATTGGAGACCCTTTTATAGGTCAAAAATACAAAATGCTTTCACCAAGCATGTGCAATAAATACATATTGGCTACGATAAAAATTATATTAATGTGATAACTATGTACATACAATCAAGAATCATGACTACCCCTATAACCTATAAATACAATCAACTTATAAATACCCCTATATAACTAGTAATTTATGACATGGATTTCATAACATTCCACCTCTTATTATGTCCATATCTTATTATGTCCAATTCTCAATCAAAGTACATTTATAAAAACCTCAAAAATATTTATATTTAGCAAGTGCATTAGACTTCATGAAAATATTTACACAAATTTTTATAATAGGACAAAATTGAAGCTAGATTTATCATGACCATATTACCTCGCAGACACCTCCTCCTACAATGCAATGTGTTGTCTTGAGAGAATATCAAGTAACAAAATTTATTTATTGCTTCCATAATAAATAAAATTGGTATCAAGAAAGAATACATATGGATATGGGGATGCCCTAGTATCAATAGTTCATTTTTTAATAAACTAAACCACCTTGATGTATAGAAAAATATTAGAATTAGTGAGAAATAATGATTATAGGAAGCTTTAACAATTAGTAGAGTTGAAAATAGGTAATATGGATATATTTAATGCCTAACGTCTACGTAATACTATATTAAAAATAAATAGTATGAACATAAATATTGTCTAGAACCTAAAAAATACTATGTTAACCTTATAAGAGGTCATAATTCTCAACTTAAGAATATCCTAAAATTTCAAAATAAAAATGCAAAAAATAAAAGGATTTAACAATTTTAAAGGAATAATTTACACAATTATTATTGCATAAGTTCATTATGAATGAAGATTTTTAAAAGTCCTAAAAAACCAGATTCTTGATGAATGCATAGATAAAAAAGATGAAATGCCTTTACATAATATAAAAAAAATAATGATTATTTTTAGGTTCACAAATAAAATACATAATAAAATAATGTTATAAATGTTTATATTTAATCATAAACTTTTATTTTTTTAAAAATATTAACTACACATGTTATAAATCTGATTAACATCAGTAAAATTAATTTTTTAAATAGGCTCTCTAACTATACTTAGAGATCATAAACTCCTTTTATAAGAATTATTGTAAATATACTTTAAAATGATTCTATTTTTTATAAGAATCATTCTATATATATATATAACCTATAACCTAGTAAATATTAAAGGAATTATTAACCAAACATTTCTTATACGAGTAAATGTAAACATACCAACAACAATGAAATAAAATGGACACCTATGTTGGCTTAACAGGCGAGGGCACATAATAGCCTATGCACAACTAGAATGAAGTACGTACATTGATTATTTATTTATAGATAAACATTCACCTTTAGTGAAACTCCCACTCACCTCAATAAACACTTAGAGCTTAAAGGTTTTTGTGTAAGAGAAATTTATCATCAAACTAGTAAACTGCATCACAATACGTTATCAATTGTACATAGTCTCCATGCAAGGTGAGAAACGAGAGGAATTTTTATTGTAACTGTAAGCCCAAAAGCTTTCTCCATATACACTTCACCCTATGCACTCTAGTCAAATCAATGCAACAGTTGAGTGATATCTAACTCTATAACCTTAAATGTTGATAACATTCCAAGGTATTCTCTTCTTCCCGCTCTGAAAGAAATCAATTCAAAGTGCTGTCCTTTAACATAAATATATTTACTTATAAATATATTTGACTTGAATTCCTCTGCATCTTCCCATATTCTCGAACAATTTCATCTATCTCCATAGCCTATACTTTTACAAACACCCTTGTCTTTGGAGGAATGTAGTCACGAGAGTATTTGTTTTTATGTAAATATGTGAGATTTATTATTATATTTTGAGAAATATGAAGAGTTAGATATCCTATGAGTATGAGAAGTAGAAGAGTGTATTTAAGAGTATATGTAAAGAGTCATGTGAGTATGAAGAGTCTCATATATGTATATACTAAAAACAAAGCTGTGTAATACACAATGAATATACATTGCATTTACGTATTTCTTAGAGTAGATATTATTAATAACAATATTTAGTGAATTTATGTTCATTTTTGTTACTTTGAATATTTGTGTTTGAAATATTGTTTGATTCTAGAATATTGATGAACCTATGAGAATAGTACTAATTTACTAACATTAGATTATTGAAAAGAGGTAGAAATAGACAAAATTCTAGAAGGAACTCTTAGGTATGTTGTTCATTTCATTATGCCCATCAAACACAGATATTGTTGGAGAATATTAATTGGTTGTTTTATTTGTAATTCTTAAAAATTTGATACAAGAATAGAAGCAATATTTATATGGTCAACAACATGTGGCCAGTTAGATTTCGTTATAGAAATCACATATAACTATTTTGTACTCTTATAAAATGTATCAATATTCTTAAATATGTTATCATAAATATCATCATGATCATAATAAAAATGATCCTTCCTCTATAAAATTGAGTTTGGGTAACATTTTTTTGTAAATGGTTGCTATTATTTTAGTGTCCTATTTTTGGATTGCTTTATTTTGAAGATCTTATTTTTAATAAATGGTATTAGAGCCATTGTTGAAGGAAAGGATAACCATTATAAAACAAAATAAAGCACAATTATAGGAAGACAATGTAATAGTATCGAGAGAAGTTTTATGAAAACATAGCGTAGACATCAAAATAGCACCAATCCAATTATGTTATTACAAGCACTAATCGAATTGGCATACATAGCCCCTAGGGTAGTCCCTAGAGGTTAAACAGTGGTCCTAACCACTCCCATAATAGTCTTGGAAAGTTAGAGGTCAATTTGGCACCTTTCAGGCACACTACTCCCTACTCGTTCCACCCTAGGATGATTAGAATCCTATTTGCCCCACCCTGGGGTGATTAGTAGCAATTGCTTCAGGGTAGGGCGAATAGTAGGTTTGATGGGAAAAAAGACAAACCTTGACAAATGATAGCCTAGATCCGCCACTTAAATCCACCTTCAATGCATGGGAGTGTGAGTGAGAATTTCAAAGCTCAAAGGGGTAGTCATAGAGGTAGTCATTGATCCCTTAATCAAGGAGGAATATTCTATACCCTTGCAAGGCATGATGGCCAAGTGGCACACCTGCATGCACATTCAAAGCAGACCTTTAGGTCTATAAAATGGTGAGTCTTCTCACCCCAAAAAAAGAATAGAGTAGGAAAATTTTGGAGCAACAGAGTGTTACCGAATTATACCCTCAGCCCTCGTTTGTGCTTCCTACATCCTTGATCTCTCTTTTGGAAGGGAGGTTATTGGGTGAACATTAGGAGCGTAATCCGAACCCAAAACCTGAACAATCAGCCACAATACCACACCCAATTTTTTGACACAACCCCCTAGGATGTTTTGGACCCATCCCAAGTGGATTGGTGTCAAAACCAAGCCCCAAACGGTGGGCGTCCTACCCCCGGGCACCCCCTGTACTGTTGTAGTCCTAATCACTCCACCCCAGAGTGATTAGAAATCTATAGTAGATTTATTTATTGTTTTTCTTGCATCTTGTTTTATGTCATCCATATATGCTTCTAATCAAATTTCAATGCATTCTTACTTGTTTTGACTATGTTTTCATTGTTTTACGCTTTCACTAACATACATGAAGAACCTTCAGATATAGGGCGATCGGGGATTGATCTGTAAAATTTGAACTTTTGGGTTGTCTCAAAATGCCCCATTTTGCCTAACCCCAAGCTTGCAGGTGTTTTGGAGGCTTTTGGATGGGACATTTGGGAGGTCACTCTTATACATTTTATGACAGTCCTAATCGTCCCACCCCGGAGCGATTAGAAATCCACAACATATTTCTTGACTGTTATTTTTGAAATGTGTTCATGATGATGTTTACATGTTTCTTTCCAAGTTTCATCTTATTCTAACATGTTTTGATCACTGTTTTAATTATTTCATGTATGCATTAACTGGAGGCCTTGGGGATTGCATGTTTCCCTCCATCCGCATGTGCTATTAATCGTTTGATGTTTCTCTATACATAGGATATCAACACCATAGGGGTAGTAAGGAATTATAGACACATTCACACAAGCGACAGTGATGTTTGGCCCGCCCATTTTTAATGTGGGCATGCGGAAGATCCTGAAGGGAAGCATACCATCCGTGGTGTAACAAAATTGTATCGAATGCTCTGAGCCCCTGAAAATGGGGGGGAAGATGTATTGTAACCTGATCACAAGAAAAATTAATAAAATAGGCTGCACTTTTCTTTTGATTTACATCTCGTTTCATTTCGCTTGCTTTCCATTTTTACGCACTTTAGTTATTTGTTCATTCATAGGACTTAGCGTTACATCTGCTTTTGTTTGCATCGCACCCAATACGCCTGTGCTTCCGTAGAAATGCTTTCAGTGGAAATCATAGTGGGACCCTGTGCCCTAATTTTTGGATCAAGTTTTGATAAAAAAATTGTTTTTTTGCTTGCAGGTGTTAATCCTTCAGGCACTGGACTGTTGCTTGTGCCACCCTGTGACGAATACAAAGCTGGAATTCATGTCACCCATGGAAAAATAGGCATTCATCCCACCCTATGATGAATATAGATCTGCTATTCGTACCACCCATGGATGATTAGCTCTCTGTGCATTTTCTGAGTAGAAACTCAGGGGCATCTAATTTGGGCAGAGAAGAGGTAGGTTTTTGAACATCCTCTATAATTATTTGTCTCTATTTGTATGATTTTTCTATTTTATTTGCTTGCATATGTTAGTGTACTATTATATTTTGTTAATTTGTTAACAAAACATAGCAACTAGTTATCTTAGTTGCAGCGGCATCCTGTTGAGATGCGCCCATTCTAAGCTAATCCAAGAAGTCCGTTTATGCCTACTGTGTTATTTAAACTCCCCAGCAATAATACAATTTTGTTCGTTGTTCTAACATGGCATCAGAGCCATTCTGAATTTTTTGGGCGAGGTGATTGCAGACGAGGATTTTTTTGCGGGCGTGATTTTTTTCCCTGCCCGTGCGCTATCTCCTCTCCCTGCCGCGCAGCTGAGTGAATTTAAAAAAAAAAAAAAAAAATTTGTGTCACGCACAGACGTGTGACAGTCGTCGTGCATCCACGTGTGACTGAGGAGAGGGGCGCAGGCCGCTGGAATGTAGTGCTGACGCTAACATCCAGCGCACCCCCCCCATCCGGTGAACGTGCTGCGCATCCAATGTTCAGCGCCCCCCACCATTGAACGCGCTGCACGTCCAACGTCCAGCCCCCCCTGGGTTGAATGCGCTACGCGTCCAATGTTCAGTGCCCCTCCCCCAATTGAATGCGCTGGACGTAGTGCTGACGCTAACGTCTAGCGACCCCCCCCATGCGTCCAACACTGGAACGCAGCGCCGACGCTAACGTCCAGCCCCCGAGAAATAAAAAAAAAAATGTAGCGGAGGAGAACACGAGACTACGAAGGAGGAAGCCACGACCGAGAAAGTAGCAGCGAGGCCAGTGCCCAGTCGGAGGCTACTGCAGAGGAGGAGGCACAACCAGGGATTGAAAAATGAGGATCTCCCTGATCCTTTCGGATCAGCCCACTGGCTCACGTGGTCGTGAGCCGTGCGATAAGGCTCTGGGAGCCTGCAGGTCGGGGGTTCAAATCCCGCCGACTTCCCCCCTTTCAAAGGTATAATTTTTTTTTCAAAGTTTTTTTTAAATTATTATTTTTTAGTTAAAATTTTTAATTTTAATTTATTTTTTATAGTTTTTAAAACTTTATAAATTAAAATTTAATTTTAATTTATTTTTTCATAAGTTTTTAAAACTATATAAATTAAAATTATTTATTTTAACTTTAAATACATAATAATTATTAAAATGCTTTGTTAAAGAGAATTTTTTTAAGGGGGGGATATTTTTTTCAAAAAATCAAAGGGGGAATGTGAGTAATTTTCTTAAAAAGAAATTTGGCAAATTGTAAAAGGTGCATTTTCGGCTGTGACCGACACCTGCAGGGTTAATTCTTATGGGCACTTTTTATGTTGTATGTTGCATATTTCATTTTTGCACTACTTCATTAAAAGTTAAAAAAAATAAAATACACTCCCTAAGTCCCCAGAATAATTAAAACCCATTCGTGCAATTTATTGCACTGCAGCATTCGGTATTTGTGATACCTCTGGCCAGCACTTACAGGTAAAGTTGTCATGATTGGGCTACTGTATCCGCCACCTAATATAGCTGCTACAACGACGTCTGAGCTTGTTCTCTATAAATCGTCGGGGAGAGATAAGTTTGCCATTTTTGCATTTTTTTACTCCATCCACTACCCTTAATCGCTCTTGTGTTTAGGCATAAATCCTGACGAAGTATTCTTCATAGTGTTTAGGGGAAGTTACGCCCCACACATGAGAAGAATCTTCTATGGTAGGTGCCATCAACAAGGTGATTCCCTTTCAGTACTGCTTATGTTCCACGTATCGTATGATCTCTAAAACTCACCTATAGTCTCCCTCACATAAGGGCGGGTGATTTTTGTTGATATTTCTAAATACCTATAGTTTCCCTCACGTAATGGCAGGTATTTTGTACGGTATAATGGCCTAGCAAAAGGTATATTGAAAGGGGGACCAATTGGTGTTATAAGGAACCTTCACTATGGCCGTTGTTGCAAAGTTGATGACTGATCCTCATCAGTTATTGAAAGGTCCAAATTATACACCATGGAAACATAAGATGAAGGCAATTCTCCAAATGGAATATTTATGGGATATTGTTACTGGAGTAACACCTAGGCCTTCACCAGCATCAGGATCCACAGGTCCTTCCGCAGATCAGATAGCTTTTGACAAGAAAGACAGTCGAGCAAAGGTGCTCATTTTGTTTGTTGTTTTAGATGAAGTGCAACCTCATATAGCTGACAAAGCAAGTGGTAAAGAGGCATGGGATGCCCTTAAAACCATCTATGAGGGAAAGAATGATTCCACCATTCTTCATCTTCAACAACAACTTCATAACCTGAGTTTGAGACAGGGTGAAATAGTTGAACTCTTTCTGTGTAGAGTGTCTGAATTGAAAGAGAGATTGAATTCTTTGGGAGATTATGTGGACGAAAAGCTTCTCATTTCAATTGTGATGAGAGATTTACCTTCTTCATTTGATATGTTGATCACCTCCATCCAGGTGTCTCAACGACAAATTACCTACATCGAGTTGGTCAATCTGCTTCAACAACAGGAGGCATGACAACTTCACAAGGATGATTCTTCCAATATAGCCCTATACACCAACAGGAAAGGTTCTAGGAAGAAAGGTAATGGGCAAAAAGGAGGCAAATTTTAGAAAGGAGGAAATTCTCAACAAGATACGAAAGGAAAAGGAAAACAACCTCAATAGAAGAAGAGGTGGTGCAAGATCTGTGAGAAAGACAACCATGACACCAACAGGTGTTGGCATAAGAACAAGCAAAAAGGCCAAAAAAAACCACAAAATAAAAACAAGTAACCCCAGATGAATGTTTCTGTTGAATAATCTGACTTAGATTTTGAATGGGCACACAAGGTGCTCATGACTACCACATATTCCACACAAAGGGATCTTGTTTGGTATATCGATTTTGGAGCTAGAAAACATATGACTGGTGATAGATCATGGTTTGAATCATTCGTGGCCAAAGAGGGAAAACCTGTCACCATTGCTGATGATAAAACCTATAGGGTTCAGGGAGAGGGTACAGTTTCAGTCACTCTTCCTGATGGCAAGTGTCAGATTGAAAAAGTCCTCTATGTTTCGGGATTGGCTAACAATTTGTTGTCAGTCACACAAATCCTGGATAGAAATATGGTTGTCAACTTTCATGTTGAGAATGGCAAGAAGTGTTGTACCATTAAAGGGTAAGTAGATTGCAACATCTTCATATAAGCATGGCTTATTTGCACTAGATGCTATCTCTACTCCACATGTTGCCATGACTGTCTCTACCAAGGAGGCAACTTCCCTATGGCACAAGAGATATGGGAATCTTAGTTCTGGCTACTTACTTGAGCTCAGTAAGTTTGATATGGTAAATGGTCTTCCTTCCCTTTCTGCTACATTGCCAGTGTGCTCTGACTGCTTGGCAGGAAAGCAGCATAGAGTACCATTTGAGAAGAGCTCAACAAGAGCATGAAAACCTTTGGAGTTAATTCACATCGATCTATGCGGTCATTTCACACCCAACAGTTGTGGAGGGAAGAGGTACTTTCAGTTATTCATAGATGACTACTCATGAAAGATGTGGGTTTTCTTTCTCCAACTGAAATCCGAAGCTTTCACATTCTTCTAGCAGTTCAAGAAATCCATTGAGGAGTCAGGAGCTTCTATTAAAACCCTCTGCTCAGATCGAGGGGGGGAGTTTACCTCTAATGAATTTTCTGCATTCTTAGATAAGCATGGAATCAAGAGACAGTTAACAACTGCCTATACTCCTCAGCAAAATGGAGTTGCTGAGAGAAGGAACCATTCTGTCATGGAAATGGTTCGTTGTATGCTCACAGGAGCTACTCTTGGGCAACAATATTGGGCAGAAGCTGTCACCACTCTAGTATATCTATTGAATAGGGCACCCACAAAGGCCCTAAAAGGAATGACTCCACAGGATTCATGGAGTGGTCGAAAACCCTCCATATCTCATCTACATATTTTCGGATGTCACGCTTTCATGCACATACCGAAAGAGAAAAGGAAGATGCTAGATGAGAAAACACTGAGATGTATTTTTCTTGGTTATGATGAGCACTCTAAAGGATATCGTTTGATAAATCCTTTGACCAAGAAAATTCATGTCAACAGAGATGTTGTCTTTGATGAAGCTTTCACATCACAGAGCACATCTAAAGTACACCTAGATATTGTGGAATCTAAGGAAGAGAAGATTCCTTCGTCAACACAGAAAGGAGGTCCTTCTACATCTTCTTCACCACCACCGAAGAAGAACCCAAAATGGTGTACAAATACAATCAGAGACACAAATTTATCCACTCCTCCCAATTTGAACTTGGATAGACCTCGTACATGCAGTATGGCTCAAAAGGAAAAAGAAGCCAAAGAAACTGGTGAGGTTGATGATCTTTGTCAATCTTTTGAGGAACTTTCTGTAACTCCACGTAAAAAAGTAGAGGATATGGATATTGATGATGACAGGGCGTTCATGTCTACCATAGATAATATTGAACCTACATCAGTGCAAGATGCTCTCAGTGAGCCTTAGTGGAAGGCCGCTATGGATACAGAGTATGAGTCTTTGATGAAAAATAAAACTTGGAAGCTTGTTGATCTATCGCATGGAAAGAAACCCATTGGCTACAAATGGGTATATAAATTCAAGTACAAGGTAGATGGAAAAATTGATAAGCATAAGGCCCATCTTGTTGCAAAGGTCTATGCTCAAAAGGAAGGCATTGACTATGAGGAAACTTTTGCACCTATTGCTCGGATGACCACAATTCGAGTTATGTGTGCTATGGCAGCATAATATGGGTGGAAAGTTCACTAGATGGATGTCAAAAGTGCCTTTCTAAATGGTGATCTCCAAGAAGAAGTCTACATGACTCAACCAGAAGGATTTGAAGTGGAAGGCCAAGAGCAGAAGGTTTGCAAATTGGTCAAATCCTTATATGGTACGAAACAAGCTCCTCGAGCTTGGTATATAAAAATGGACAATAACCTTATGCAACATGGATTTAAGAGATGTCCGTCAGATGCAAACCTCTATTTCAAGAAATAGGGTTTTGAGATAGTGTTGCTTGTACTCTATGTTGATGATCTGCTCATTACAAGGAGTTTAGAAACTATGATCTCTACTATCAAAAGAAACTTGTGTAAATATTTTGAGATGATAGATCTCGGACTTCTCCATTACTGTCTTGGTCTAGAATTTAGCCAGAAGGAGCACTCCATCAAAGTGTCTCAGAAAAAATATGCCAAGACATTGCTGGAAAAATATTGCATGACTGATTGCAAGCCAATGGCAACTCCGATGGAGAATGGATTTCAGTTATCACGATATGATGATTCACCTCAGGTATATGGTACTCTCTATCGATAGTTGATTGGTAGTCTCATATATCTGACCAATACTAGGCCAGATCTCGTATTTGCTATCAACTATCTTTCGAGGTTCATGCAGGAGCCTAAGACCACTCATTGGAAAGCAACAAAACGTGTTCTTCACTATGTCCGTGGTACTATGGAATATGGCCTAGAATATAAGAGGAACAAAAAATTCTTCTTGTAAGGATACATGGACTCCGACTATGCCGGATCATTTGATGATTGCAAGTCAACTTCTAGATACATTTTTCATCTGGGATCTGGTCCTGTCTCTTGGCACAACAAGAAGCAACAGGTGTTTGCTATTTCATCAATAGAGGCAGAGTATTGTGTCACACGTGAAGCTGTGTGCGAAGTGATATGGTTGCATCGCATTCTGACAAGTATGGGCCATCCATCAAAATCTCCAATACACTTGTTTTACGATAATCAGGGTGTTCTGAACCTCGTCAAGAATCCAATCCATCATGAAAGAAAAAAGAACATTGACACACAATGTCATTTCATTTGAGATGAAGTTCCAAAGCACCGAATTTAGCTTTAGCACATTCCCACCGATGCTCAAGTTGCAGACATATTCACTAAGGCACTTGCACGTGTCAAAATTGAATTGTTTCACAGCTCTCTTTGTATTGCAAAATGATGTAAGGGGATGTTAGTATAGCTATTAGTTATTACATTACCCAAATAATGTAATAAATGGGGATGTTAGCGTACTATTATATTTTGTTAATTTGTTAACAAAACATAGCAACTAGTTATTTTAGTTGCAGCGGCATCCTATTGAGATGCGCCCATTCCGGGCTAATCCAGGAAGTCCGTTTATGCCTACTGTGTTATTTAAACTCCCCGGCAATAATACAATTTTGTTTGCTGTTCTAACAGCATAGAGAATTTTGCTGCATGTTTTCTTTCTTTGTGCAAGTAAAAAGAACCACACACACCATATGATAATATAAACATCAAGGAGTTGGTTGTAAAACCCCAACACTTGATCAAGACCAACGGTGGATTTCATCACCAAATTGGCTTGAATTTTGCATACATAACCCTAATTGCTACTGTTGCTAGACGTAAATCCTTGTGAAAGTTGACCAAGTGTAGCGGGGGTGATTCCCCACACATGAGGATAAGTCTTCTATGGTAGGTGTCAAAAATAGAATGATTTCCCTTTCGTACCGCCTATGTTCCATGTACTATTCTGCTCTTGTGTACTAATAGTTTCCCTCACGTAAGTACATGTATTTTGAGAGGTTCGGTATAATGGCCTGGTAGTGATATATTGAAGGGGCGACCATTTTGGGAGATATAAGAGCCCTCATATTGCATGTGCAACAAAATTTTCTTTACAAGGCTTTCAAAACAAAATTCAAAACACACTGAACTAGATTTAGGGCACACATTTAATCTTTAAATGAGATAATCACTTCTTTGTTTGTGTGGCCCCTTTTTGTTTAGTGTAGCATAAAAAATCATAAAAGAAGATAAAAATCTATGCATCTTTTAGAGAACCACCACCATGGTGTACACTCATAGCCAAGCCCAATCACGGGCAGAGGCTGTGGAAAGTGTACAAAGAGGCACAATTCACCTCCGTTATAGCCCCAAGGACTTGGTCATACCACCTTGGCGGCCTGACCCACAACATAGTCCACATCATGCCCTTACAAAATGGGACTATAGAGGCACCCCTTCGAGGGGCACTCCCATTCAACATAGACCCTTTCAGGAGGAGTACATACATGGGAAGGCCCCCTTAGACACTCATTATGAGTGAATACCGTGCGATGAAGTGCTAGAACAGCATAGGGTTCATGAGGAAGGGCCACATGATTATATCATACCTCCTCTACCCCTCATTACTGTTAGAACCAATAGACCAAATCCAGAGCGCAAGGCTCTTCAGACAAGGCAAACCAAATTTGATCACCCCTTTCATGTGTACGAAAGGGAGTACAAGGAAAACCAAAATATTCCTCAAGAGCAATATACAGTTTGGGAGCAATGTGCCTCTACACCTACTAACTATCAATATCACCTACTAAGTCTAGAGCCTCAGGTGAATGTTGCTAACCTCGACAAGGGGAAGTGACCTATAGAGATCTCGGATCATCAAGACTGAGATAGATATGTAGGGGAGGCATCTAGGCCTCCTAGACCTAAGATGACGAAACAAATTGACTTGGAATTTTCCAAACATGTCACCCACCAAGCACAAATCACGTAGCTTGAGCAAGATCAACAATAGTTAGAGCACCTGTATCATCTTAGCAAAGAGCACATACAACATCAAATAGACAAGTTGCTCCAGAACACTGTTCTTGAGAGGGTTCCAACCCCTCGCATGCATAAGATAGAATTATATGAGAGGCACAACCCCATGGTTCGAGATAGGTCTCCATGACCTTATCAAGAATTGCCTCCAAGACCTCCTAGACCTAAGCGAGAGGCCACTCCCAGAAACAATGATGGATACCCTCCTCAGGCACCTACCCATGTCTATAGGTCACACCTAGGGACTCCTCAAGAATCCTATGAGGATTTTGAACAAGAAGAAGAGTGGGTTGAAATGCCCTACCAAGGCATGGGGGTACTATCTGGCTACCCCTCCATAGGCCTCAAGTTCCTTGTAAATTGCAACAGTAACAAACCAAGGAGAAAGAGATCAAATCTTTTGATGAATACAAAGCACTGCTATAGCGCTTAGAGTCTATGGAAACCAAGGCTTTTTGGCCCCAAAAGCCCACTTTATGCCAGCTCTATAGTCACCCTATGCGTCCTTCAGTGCCAACACCCCCATACCCTAAACACTTTAAAATGCCTCAGTTGGCAATATTTAGAGGGGATGAGGATGCCAAGAACATGTGACAATATTATTGAGTCATTGCTTTGGCATTAATGACAATGATGCTTTGCTTATAAGAATATTTATAACCACATTCACAGGCCCTACTTCAGATTGGTTTACCCAATTGCCAAAGCATAGCATCAGTAACATAGACCAGCTAGTGGATGCATTCCTCAAATGTTTGGCCTTCAACACCAAGAATAAGGCATCATTAAGTGACCTAGCTAGCCTCAGGAAGTATTAGGAAGAGACCATGGTGGTTTATGGAAATCAGTGGAGGACATTGCTCTCAAAGCTTCCTTACCTCCCTCCCATGGCCAACCTGACCCAAATGTTCTTGAAGAGTTTCCTAAGGTCGATCTTTGTGCTATTACAGTTGCAACAATATGCCACTCTCGAGGAAGCCCTGGCGCAAGCCAGAATAATCGAGGAGATCAAGATACAGGATGGTGAGATTTCCAAGCCACACAAGTAAGAGTGGCCCAAAAAATCCAAAATTGGGTCAACGCAACCAAAACCCGCCATGGTAAATCAGGTTGTCTTAAATGTACCAAAGCTTGCACAGATGATACAACCCCAAAAGGCTAATTATCAGGAAGTTCATCTTGACAACTATGAAATGGAAAATCATAGGCAAGAGCAAAATTAGTAGCATCGCCCTAGGCGATAATTCACACCCTTCATAGAGTCTAAAAACTCCCTATTTGATCGCTTTTCCATGAAAAACTTGATAAACCTACCAGAAAGTCGACCCGTAGACCCCAACATGCCAAAACCCAAGGGCTATAGGGAAGAATTGTACTGTATATTTCACTAGTAGAAAGTACATGACCTTTACGCATGTTGGAAGTTTAAAATATTAGTGTAGGACCTAATAGACAAAAAAACTCTAGTGGTGGATAATACCATAGAACCAAGCAACCAACAGATGGAGGTCTTCAAAGTCCACTTGCCTGCCCATGATACGTAGGCAAAGACTCTACAAGTCAATGAGGTGACACAAAATTGCCCCATGCAAGGGTATGTAGGGATGATAAGCATAGTGACATGGAACAAGAGGTACCAAAGCACAACTGCCATCGCTGTAGCTATAGGAGAGGTTCCATCAATGTCACAACCTCAAAAACACCCTACACAACCTCCCTCGCCTAGACCAATGGTCATTATTCAGACTAAACTTACCCAAAGTTTAAGGACCACATCGGCTAGGCTCTCCATTTATGAGCTCATACAACAATCATCGCCCCATCAAGAGGCTCTGATGGAGATACTCAAATCCATCGAGCTATAGCCCCATGAAGCAAATTCTTTCAACAACTTTGTGGGACATGTAAAACGATGCATAGAACCAATCATCACCTTTAGAGAAGATGGGTTGAAATTGATGACTGGTGATATGGTGGATCCACCCCTACACATCATTGCATGGGTCAATGGGATTCCATTTAAGAGGGTGTTTGTGGACACTGGCTCCTCCAGCAATATAATCATGAAAGTGGCATTGAAACATCTTAAGCTGCTAGCATCCCAAATAGTGGCATCCACTTACACCCTCTGAGCATTCAACAATGTGATATTCTTAACGGTTGGCACAATTGTCCTGCCCATCCAAGTGGGACAAAAGACTATTCCTATGTTGTGCCACATCCTTGAAGGTGAGATGGCCTACAATATCTTGCTGGGCCAACCTTGGATTAGGGACATGAAGTATGTCCCTTCGATAGCCCATAATTTCCTAAAGTACACATATGAAGGGAATGTGCATGTAGTCCCAGCAGACTTAGAGCCCTTCAAGTATTACAATGTGATGCAGCCAATGCCACAGTCGACCCTCGCATCGACACATTTGGAATTTTAGTTGAATCCATCCAAATAGGGTTTGATTATGTATACATCCCTACTATTAAGTCCCTCAAATCACCAATCAGGCCCATCTTCATCATCTGGTCCTTCACCAATGATGCCACCTACGATGGCCACACCGAAGGACAATGGGAAGAAGCCCCTAGAAGAGCCACCGCCATTAGTCTCAACCATCTCTATCGAAGAGGTGCCCAACTGAATGGAAGTCGAGATGCCTAGTTCACCCGACATGGAGTGGACTCAGGAAGAACTTCCATTCCCTCCCCCTCAATTACCAATGATCACCATTGAGATGGCCAAGATGGGACTGGGGGAGTACCTAGTGCAGAACATTGTATAAACACCTGCACTTGAATCCATGTAGGACATGGGGAGACCTTGCTTCCCCATTGACACTATTGTCCCTTTAGGCTACCCACCAAATTAGACAAATTTTGTATATGGGGGCCTGGATAATGGCATTGAACCTTACCTGTAAGAGGAAGAGGATGAAGAGCCCTTTGATGAGAATGTCAACTATTTGTCCAACCTGAACTTCACTTTGAAATATCTTGGCCAATGTAATTGGCATGGATATGGATTAGGTAGATATGAACAGGGAATGCGCGTTCTTTGTCAACCAAAATATCAGATGCCATATGACAAATCAGGAGTAGGGTTCCACCACCCTTTGCCCCTTGACATCTTGGTAGAAAACATGCAAGGCCTAGGTCTAGGCAACAAGGATGGGTTGGCACAAGATCCATGTGACAATCCTAACACAACATACACATTGGGGGATTATCTCACATTGCTAACCAACCTGGTGGGCCTCAATAACTCCTTCCATTCGATTGAGAAATGGTAAAGTTCCTTGAACTACCTCAAAGAGGGATATAGACGAGGTTAGGAAGGATATTTTGAGGACGAGTCATAGTAGAGGTAGCACCATGGGACCCTTTCAAGTCTGATAGCAATCACTCACAAGTGACCCCCATAGATGACTATCAAGAAAACTTCTTGGCAATGTTCCCATTGAATTCTCCAATCGAGCAATTGCCACCTTAAGAGAATCAGGCCCTTTCGCAGAGAGTGAAACAACCCCGATGGGACCAAATCAACTTGCTTGAGAAAAATGAGCCTCACATGTCGTAAATAGTTGTCAAAGCCAATGAAGGCCTATGGATCTTCGATAGCGATTATGAAGATGAGACTGAGATGGCATATCTCAACCACATGTGACAACAACAATGTGAATACCCCATGGACATTGACGATATGTTTGTATAGGTAAACATGGGGCCAAGGCATAGGCGGCACCTAAAACAAGCATAGTTGGACCAAGTGATGCATCTGCCACTTCAGGCATACATAGAACACTTTCCTCCCAGAGACCCTCTAGAGCCATTAGTGCCAAGGGTAGACCTTGTCCTTTTATCCACACATAGGGCCGATCCATTTGTGCCAATACCCACAGAGCCAGATCCGAAGCACAAATATCACCAAGGATGTCCAAGTCACCACCTGCATGGTAATGGAGACCAAATTCATTCCATCAACATGATCTCTATTGACTTAACCACCCACATCCATAATCCAGCCGATCCAACACAAGCATTGTATCTATACCTAGATGCCATAAACTAGGATTTTGCTAACTCTCCACCATCCCCATCAAAGTACTGGCCTTGCGGTGAGATGCTTCATTTCACCCCAAGACCAACTCAAGATATCTTCCATGCTAAAGAGGAACCCGACATTCCCAACACAGATCTAAATTCAGCAAATGATATCCACTTGATCCCAACTCCACACTAGTTGGAGGATGGATCCCACATGTTAGTTGAAGAGACGATTGACATAGAAATTGACTCAAATCTAATGAATCCACAAATTATCAAGCTAGGGGTAAGTCTATGCCCCAAAGAGCATGCCAATTACATTGCCCTTCTCAAAGAGATGAAGGAGGTCTTTGCATGGTCCTACAAAAACATGCTCCAAGGGTTCCTACAATCGCTTGGTCACCCAAAAGCTCCAAGGATTCCCACAATTGCTTGGTCAACCCCAAAAGCTCCAAGGATTCCCACAATCGCTTGGTCAACCCCAAGAAGCCCAAAGGATTTTTGCAATTGCTTGGTCAACCCTAAAAAGCCCCAATGATTCCCACAATCACTTGGTCAACCCCCAAAGCCCCAAGAATTCCCACAATCACTTGGTCAACCGCAAAAAGCCCCAATGATTCCCATAATCATTTGTTCAACCCCAAAATCCCCAAGGATTACCACAATCACTTGGTCAACCCCAAAAAGGCCCAAGGATTCTCGTAATTGCTTGGTCAACCCCAAAAGCCCCAAGGATTTTTGCAATTGCTTGGTCAACCCCAAAAAGATCCAAGGATTTCCACAATCGCTTGGTCAACCCTAAAAATGCCCCAAAGGTACCCATAATCCCTTTGTTCAAACCAAAAGCTCCAAGGATTCCCACAATCGCTTGGTCAACCCCAAAAATGCCCCAAAGGTGGCCATAATCCCTTTGGTCAAACAAAAAGCTCCAAGGATTTCCATAATCACTTGGTCAACCCCAAAAATGCCCCAAAGGTACCCATAATCCCTTTGGTCAAACCAAAAGCTCCAAGGATTCCCACAATCACTTGGTCAACCCCAAAAACACCCCAAAGGTGCCCATAATCCCTTTGGTCAAACAAAAAGCTCCAATGATTTCCACAATCTCTTGGTCAACCTCAAAAATGCCCCAAAGGTACCCATAATCCCTTTGGTCAAACCAAAAGCTCCAAGGATTCCCACAATCGCTTGGTCAACCCCAAAAATGCCCCAAAGGTATTCATGATCCCTTTGGTCAAACCAAAAGCCCCAAGGGTTCCCACAACCGTTTGGTCACCCAAAAATGCTCCAAAGGTATCTATAATTCCTTTGGTCAAAACCCCCAAGGATTCGAAAGAATCACTTGGTGCCCACCCATTCAGGTTAAACCGTCCAAAAATTAAAAAAAGAAA
This sequence comes from Wollemia nobilis, assembly GCA_028583015.1. Taxonomy (NCBI): domain Eukaryota; kingdom Viridiplantae; phylum Streptophyta; class Pinopsida; order Araucariales; family Araucariaceae; genus Wollemia; species Wollemia nobilis. Next base: position 137,595 of record JAQPPZ010003709.1, read on the forward strand.
GATAAAAATAATAAAATAATCAAAACTAACAAAAAATTGCATCTCACTTCCATGCATACTCTTAAAAATAAAAACACAAAAAAATAAGTTGCATTAGGCATTGCATACATACATTGCATATTTGTTGGTCATACAGGTCAAATGCACCATAGACTGTAAATACTCGGCAATTCCATCATTTTCCATATTCTTCCACTTTGTAAATAGTCCAACAAAAATAAACGCCATCCACATTTTTCACCATATCATAGTCAGTTGTCTTCCAATGTATCTAGGGTTTTTCGTCATTCAGCTATCGTTAGATTTCTAGCCAAAAATTGTACAAAGTCAGACAAATTTTTGCAAAGGTCGAGTTTTACTTGGATCACACCTTGTTACGTAGCATCCCAACACAAGTTAAAACACATAAAAAAATCCCAAGTTGTGTGAACGAAATACGAAACCTAAAAAGCAATCCAGAATACCATACAGTGAAAAGGTTATCTTGCTCATCCCCCTATGTGAATGACCCCAAGAATGCTGAGAGTTGGCAAAAGGACAAGCATCTTCCCTACCTATTTCCACAAAATCCCAAGTTCTCAAAAAGTCGCAAACATGAAAAAAAATTGCAAAATTACGAACTCCAAAAGTTTGATATCAAAACCCTCATAGTGCATACATCAAAAGGCACAAGAAATAGTGATTCTCATCACTCAAAATTCCAATCCCTTTCTCAAAATAAAAAACAAAAATAAACCGTGATTTTTATCACTATATAAGAGCTAGTATCCCAATAAAAGTGAAGAAAATAAGGGAGTCGAACTTGAATCCCTGGAACTCTTAGCATTCGGATGGTCATTGGTGATCCTCAGTACCGGTTTGGTGGATAGCTTGCTAGTCACTGGTGGCAAACCTTCTGCATGAAGATACATCTGTCGCATAAAATTGGGTACAAATCAATGTTTGTATGTGGATGAGCTAGCTTATGGTATTCTAGATTGCACCACAGATTAATCTTACTCAATACAACAAAGGAGATAGTGGAGCTAATTAGGTGATCCTCAGTACAGGTTTGGTTGATATCCTATCTAGCACTAGAGGTATCCTGACAAATGCCACAAAAATGAATTCAATCACACACATAGGGATGTGAAATAACTTGGTCAAACTCAAGTTTGATTCATACCTTGTTTGAAAGTCTCGTAAGATAATGTACAGTCTTGGATAGTTAGTTAAAATAGCTGAGTCTTAGAAAAACCTCAACTCCATTCTAAAACAACTGTGGTACATTCCATTTCTTGCATCACCGTCAAAAAATACAAAACAAAAAAATAATTACAAATACAAATTCATTTCATAAAGTAATCACATAGTACAGAAAGCCAGTAAATCTTGTACAGTCTATGGTGCCACTGCCTGTATACCAACAAATCACTCCATCCATTTCATATGCATACATCCATATCATATAACTAAGACCGTCCACATTCATAATAACATATGCATACATCAACATAAATAAATGTGCATAAAACAAAAATCAATCACGACAAGTGTATAATAATAAACAAAGTCATGTTTATATACCACCAAAAATGCCCGTAGGCTATAATAAGTTAGTCCTCTAACCTCACAAAAAAATCAAAAATTCAAAAACCCTAAAGCCTAGGGAGTCAGCCACCATGATCACGTAGGATTGATGAGACTGGAACTATCCCCAGTGGTGTGGGTCCTATGGGACCTCTCAGGGTGGCTGCTGCCTACCCTCGCATTATGCCCACTAGTGCTACCCTCACCCAGTTGCCTACGATGAGAGGATGCATACTGCTCAATATTACTACCTCTCATACCGCATGATGATCCACCTCCAATAAGCATAGGAAAGTGTCCACCGATGTGGATAATCTCTACCTCCAACTCCACCCGACATCAACTCCACTCCACATCTCGTAGGCGGTACATAGCCAGTGCGTCATCCCATTGCACCAACTGAGTTCGCATGAGATCCCTCTCCTACAAAACATCTATGTCCACATCTCGTTGATGTTACACAATGATTGCATTCTCCCGTTGTGCCAACTAAGTTTTTAGGAGATCCATCTCTTGTAAAACATCTATGTGCTCCTCATCTCGTATTTGAAGTAGATCCTCCAACTACGCTATCTCAGCACGAAGCCTTGCCTCCATACCCCCTGGGACTGCCTAAGGGATGGGCATCTCTAGGATGGCATGCTGCTTCGATACCCATTGCTCCGGGATGTCTTGTGTATTCGTCTGTTTCGAAACTCCTAAATCATCCCCATCAAAGTCATCAACCTCCACCATATCTGCATCATCGAGTAGAGCCCCACACTCCTCCCTTGGTGCCTCTACATCCCCACCGCCTACTGTTGTCACATCCAAACCTCCTAGAGGCCCCTCACCCTGCCATCATCGCATTGTCCACCACTGGTTGTACTCAATAGTCACCCCGACATTGTCCACATCAGGGACATAAATCACTACATCCAAATCCTCACCCAACGGCTCAATGATTGGCTAGGCCAGAGTCCTCTCATCACCCTGACGTCTATAGATCAAGGGCTCACCAAGCAATCCCTGGCAAACCCCAAACTATTGACTCACCAAAATGTACGGGAAGTACTCCTGCTTGATCTCATGTCGCTCGATCAACCATCTCCCCCTACAAACTTGTCGAAGCCACTCTCTAGCCTCAAGCCAAGCTGGATAGTCATGGTATGGCTGCTAGAACACCTCCCCTAGAGTAAGATGCGAGAAGGCATCAGTGTAGTGACTAACGTCACCTGCCCACTACTGACTATGCCCATGCTCCTTCAACCTCTGCCATAGATCAGCATACCCAATCTCCCTGTCCACCATCTCTCCTTAAGTGGTCCAAGGCAACCCCTATGGTTGCTCCATAGCTATGTGCTACCATCCCCAGCACTGCAACAGATAGCTGCACCCAATACCCTTTTGCCTCTAATAATAGACCTTGTATAGCTCATCATAAAGCTGTGCCAGTAGTGTTTGACCCCACCTCATAATTAGTGGAGCTGACATAGGACACTCCATAAGTCTGAACACTACCTCAAGTAGGTTCCAGGGGAACTTCGCACTTGATGAGTCAAGAAGCAACATATTGGATATGAGGGTCATAAGCAATGCATGCCTCACCCCCAACACGCCCTTCTCCAGCCACCACCACATTAGAATCCTACCTATTAGGTAGTCCCCCTCTACCCTCTCCATCGGCCTATCCACCCCCATCTCTACCGCATGCCCAAAGCACCGTGTCAACACTGTCATTTGCTAATCACAAGGAGTCATTCGAATGGGCATCTCGTTTATCAAAATTTGTAGAATCTGATACATGTCCCCTAGAGTCACCGTCATATCCCCTGTTGGGAGATGAAAGGTGTTGGTGCAGGAATACCACAAAATGATCAGGGCAATTAGATATGCCCGATCCCCCACCACAGGCTCCATCCGTGTCACCTGCTTGAGCGCAAGGGCATCAAGCCACTCCTAGTCCACCACAATCAATGCATCCCGTGAATCAAAAAATACTGTCGACTGACGGTACCAGCTCTTCACAACCTAAAGAACAAAAACACAAAAACATTAAAACACTGAAAAAATGTATAGTAAAAACATTAAAAAAATGTACAGAAAAAACATTCAAAAAAACAAAATCAAATAAACAACACAAAAAATACAAAATCACAACAAACTTTACACTAGGGTTTTTAATCCTAGTCTAAATGAACAAAATACAAAAAAACAAAACAAAACAAACCTAAATTAGGGTTTTTTTTATCGTAGTTTAAATGAAAAATATAAAAAAAAACAACAAATATGAAATCCAAACAAATTTTAACCTAGGGTTTTAACCTTAGTTTAGACGAAAAAACAAAAATAAAATAAATTTTACACTAGTGTTTTTAATCCTAGTCTAAACGAACAAATTACAAAAAATACAAAATCCAAACAAATTTTAACCTAGGGTTTTAACCTTAGTTTAAATGAAAAAACAAAAATAAAACAAATTTTACACTAGGGATTTTAATCCTAGTCTAAACGAAAAAAATACAAAAAATACAAAATCCAAACAAATTTTAACCTAGGGTTTTAACCTTAGTTTAAATGAAAAAACAAAATAAAACAAACTTTACACTAGGGTTTTTAATCCTAGTCTAAACGAACAAAATACAAAAAAAAAAAAACAAATTTTAAACTAGGGTTTTAACCTTAGTTTAAACGAATAAACAAAAACAAAAAAAATATTAAACTAGGGTTTTTAATCTTAGTTTAAACAAAAAAAAAAAACATACTACAAATAAAACAAAATAAATTTTAACCTAGGGTTTTAACCTTAGTCAAAACGAAAAATAAAAAATAAAACAAAATTTAAACTAGGGTTTTTAATCTTAGTTTAAAGAAAAAAAAAAACATACTACAAAAAAATAATACAAATTCTTAACTAGGGTTTTTAATCTTAGTCAAAATGACACAACGAAATAAAACAAAAACTAATTACAGTTTTAACTGTACTTAGAGAAAAGAAAAACAAATAAAGAGAAAGAGCACCTGCCTCAGCTTCACCACTCGAAGACCCGGTCCGTGCACTCATTATGTCCATGAGATTTCGATAGTGCTCCGCTATGCAGAATCAAACACCTCCTCCTCACAACTCCAAATCGCCAAAAAAAATAATTGCAAAATGAGCCCAAAACCTAGTTTTGGCCCTTAAATAGGCTCTTAGGCCTATAATCATTCTACCCTGGGTCGAGTGCTATAGTAAGCACTTGTCCCACAATGGGACGATTACAAAACTGGTATTCGTCCCACCCTGGGATGATTACAGAGCAAGATAATAAAAAACAACAAAAACTACATCCAAAATGCACCAAAAAAAGCAATAAAACTGCACAACAAAGGTGCCTTTGTGCCTGACATTCTTGGCATACAAAACTGCCATAGGGGTCAAAAATTATCACTATCCTACTCCCTAATAAGGCTACCATACCTGGACCACTCCATGGGAGGACGGATGACAATTTCATTCCCAAAAGGCATCACAAAATGGGTCAAAAACCCACCAAAAACAACAATAAAATTTTTGAACAAAGGCACCTTTTGTGCCTGACATTCTTGGCATACAAAATCATCGTCGAGGTCAAAAATTATCACTATCCTACTCCCTAAGAAGCTACCATATCCGGACCGCTCCACAGGAGGATGGATTTCTGACAATTTCATCCCCAAAAGGCATCCCAAAAAGGGTCAAAACACACCAAAAAAACATAATAAAACTGCCGAACAAAGGCACCTTTTGTACTTGACATTATTGGCATAAAAAACCGCCATCGGGGTCACAATTTGTCACTATCCTACTCCCTAAGAAGGCTATCATAGCCGGACCTCTCCATGGGAGGACGGATTTTTGATAATTTCATCCCCAAAAGGTGTCACAAAAAGGGTCAAAACACACCAAAAAAACACAATAAAACTACTGAACAAAGGTACCTTTTGCGCCTGACATTCTTGGCATACAAAAATTCCATCAGGGTCACAAATTGTCACTATCCTACTCCCTAAGAAGGCTAACATAGCTGGACCACTCCATGGGAGAATGAATTTTTGATAATTTCAACCCCAATCGACATCACAAAAAAAGGTTAAAACCCACTAAAAATCGGTTCGATTGTTGGGAAAATGCATAAGCATTTAAAGGAAAATAACTGAAGGCACCCTTACCAAAGTCATCTTGGGTCAAGTGAATCATCACTTTTCTCATGTCAGTAATTCTATCATCGATTCGTCGCATGAGGGGGTAGTCACACTTAGTCACCAATCAACAAATACACACCCAATCAAGGAAATGGCATGCATTCAAAGAATCATTGAGAAAGACAATCATTCCCCTGCTTGGGGTAGCAAACAAGCAATAATCACAAGCTAATAAAACACTTGGCATTCTGGAATCATGAACTCAAGGTTCCCATAGACAAAAGGTTGTGCCCTTTGCCTATTCATGACTGAACAATGTCTAAGATCAAGTAACACCTCAACAAAAAAAGTTAACACTTGAGTTAAACTCCTTAGCTTGTTAGAAGCAAGGATTCAAGAATGTGTGCCATTTCTATACTTAGGGCATAAAAATTTGGTTAGGTTACTAAGAAACCCTAATCATTAAGTGCTTTGGTTATCTATTTTTGCTCAACACTGTGCCACACATAGTGTATCCCAAAAATGGGCATCTATAGACACCAAAATAGCACCAATTCGATTATGTGATTACAAGCACTGATCGAATTGGCATACATAGCCCCTAGGGCAGCCCCTAGAGGTTAAAAAGTTGTCCTAACCACTCCCACAATAGTTTTGGAAGGTCAGAGGTCAATTTGGCACCTTTCAGGCACTCTGCTCCCTACTCGTTCCACCCTGGGATGATTAGAATCCTATTCGCCCCACCTCGGGGCGATTAACAACAATCGCTCCAGGGTGGGGCGAATAGCAGGTTTGACAGGCAAAAAGTCAAACCTTGACAAATGGCAGCCCAGATTTGCCACTTAACTCCACCTTCAATGCATGGGAGTGCAAGTGAGCATTTCAAATTTCAAAGTGGCAGTCATAGAGGCAGTCATGGAGCCCTTAATCAGGGAGGAATCTTCTCTCCCCTAGCAAGGCATGATGGCCAAGTGGCACCCCTGCATGCACATTCAAAGCAGACCTTCAGGTCTATAAAATGGTGAGTCTTCTCACCCCAAAAAAATAATAGATCAGGAGCATTTTGGAGCAACGGAGTATTGTCGAATTATACCCTCACCCCTCGTTTGTGCTTCCTACATCCTTGATCTCTCTTTTGGAAGGGAGGTTATTAGGTGAACATTAGGAGCACAATACAAACCCAAAACTTGAATAATTGGCCACAATACCACACCCAATTTTTTGACACAACCCCCTAGGAGGTTTTGGACCCATCCCAAGTGGATTGGTGTCAAAACCAAGCCCCAAATGGTGGGTGTCCTACCCCCGAGTGCCCCTGCACTACTGTAGTCCTAATCGCCCCACCCCGAAGCGATTAGAAATCTATAATAGATTTTTTTACTGTTTCTTTTGCATCTTGTTTTATGTCATTCCTATATGCTGCTATTCAAATTTCAATGCATTCTGACTTGTTTTGACCGTGTTTTCATTTTTTTACGCTTTCACTAACATACAAGAAGTGCCTTCAGACACAAGATGATTGGTGCATGATATGCAAAATACGACCTTCTGGGTTGTCTGAAAATGCCCCATTTTGCCTAACCCCAAGTTTGCAAGTTTTTTTGATGCCTCTGGATGGGACATTTGGGAGGTCGCTCTTATATGTTTTATGACAGTCCTAATCATCCCACCCCGAAGCGATTAGAAATCCATAGCAGATTTCTCGACTGTTCTTTTTGTAATGTGTTCATGATTATTTTTACATGCTTTTGTCCAAGTTTCATCTTATTATGACATTTTTTTATCACTATTTTAATTATTTCATGTATGCATTAACCGGAGGCCTTGGGGATTGCATGTTTCCCTCCATCCACATGTGCTATTAATCTTTTGTTGTTTCTTTGTATGCAGGATATCGACACCATAAGGGTAGCAAGGAATTACAGACACATTCACACAAGCGACGACGATGTTTGGCCTGCCCATTTTTAATGTGGGCACACGGAAGATCCCGAAGGGAAGCGTACCATCCGTGGTGTAACAAAACTATATCGAACACTCCGAGCCCCTGAAAATGGGGGGAGACATATTGTAACTTGATCACAAGCAAAATTAATAAAAGAGGCTACACTTTGCTTTTGCTTTACATCTCGTTTCATTTTGCTCGCTTTCCCTTTTTATGCACTTTAGTTCTTTGTTCATTCGTAGGACTTAGCGTTACATCTGCTTTTGTTTGCATCACACCCGATACACCTATGCTTCCATAGACATGCTTTCAAATAGGTAGTTATCGTGTCAAAGTTGAGAAAAGTATTATTACAGCATAGGCAAAACCAAGGGAAAAAACACTACAACACATGCGATAAGCATGATAGAGCTAGAGAAAGCACCATTAGAGATGGCCTAATACAGGAGCGAATCCTGCTTGAGCAAGGGATGCAAAGCATCAACTCAAGAACCATTCGGATGATGAAGATGAAGTTCAAAAGGTGGATAACTAGAACACTAGCAATTGGAGAGTCAAACACTAGGGTTTGAAAAATTGAGTGCCAACTATCAAAGAGCCAAGCACCATTGAACATGTTCGAAGGAGGAAGACAAAATAGTAGCAAGTGAAGCATTTCTTGGCATAGTTGGGACAATAAAATACCCGAGGATCATTGTGAATGCACATCGTCTGATTCACATCAAAAAACCACAAATAGATAAAGGTGACATTCTAAGTTTGTTAATAATTTCAATATTTTCTAGAGTTAAAAGGAGGTATAAGGTATATGAATTTATATATATATATATATATATATATATATATATATATATATATATATATATATATAAGTTTAATATGGAGGTATAAGGTTTGTTTTTTATTCAAATTTGAATTACATCTATGGTTAAGCTTAATAAGGAGCTATAAGGATTTTTAATTTTTGTTGAATTTTTATAAGTTTTATTAAGGAAAAAATGTAAAAATTAAAAAAGGTCATAGGAGAAAATTTTTAACTATATTTTAGAAGTGAGTTAGAAGGCTTTCTACTTCAACAAAAAAATAAATCAAAAGGGAAAAAGACCAAGAAAAAAATGAGAAAAGGAAAGAAATAAGATTTTCTAAAAGAATTTTTTCAAGAAGCTAAATAAAATGAAAAATATGTCACATAAAGTATGGAAAGATTTATGTTCCATTATTAAAGAAGCCCAAAAAGGAGAATATTTGATACTTCAACAATGCATGCAATGAATCCTTAATGATGCTAATGATGGTAATGATAATTTTATCACTATATCTATTGATTTATGGCAAGGAATATATAAGGGGATAATTACTCTTAATGTTTCCAAAATCAAAGCACAAGGAAACAAGCCATTTATGAAAGATATTTTTTGTGATACTAGTGATTTAAAGGCCATGATGATGGACAAATTTTGTGGCACTAATACTTTAAAATCCATGATAATGGATGAATATTGTGATACTTGTGATATTTGTGAGTAGGACAAAAAGTCAGGTTGTGATCCCTTTCCAAATGAACGTGACTTGACCATGGTTCGTGATTGTTCAAAGAGATCCTATGCCATTTTAATTGATAAGGAAATACACTCACATGATGATAGACTTATTGATGCTAAAATTTGTGTTGAGCAATGTGATGATGGTTTTGGCCATTTTGAGAAGCACACTAAGAAATTGGTTCCAAATTGCTACATAAAATGAGTTACAAACAAAAATGCTTGGGAAAGCATGAACAAGGTATGACATAACTATTTGTACCAATCATAAGACCAAAATATGAATTTCTTGAATATACAAGAGAGGTGAATCCACATGATTCAAGCATGAAATTTGTAACAGGTAATAGTGATGACAAATTGATGACAACAAATAGATGTGACCATTGTGGTAAATATGATCATTGGATAGAGAAATATTGGAATCTCTATTATTGTAAATTTTGTGGAGGAAATAACCATTCACATATGTTTTGTCAAAAAAAGTAAATAATGTAGATTAAAAATGAATTGTGGATGGATTGATATGCATGCTTGGGATAAGCTAAAAGATATGTTGTATGGTTTATTTAGAAGGAAACCAAGTGTGATAAAAAATTGATTAGATATAGAGAATGAAGATAATTTTTATGAAGAGGGGAAAGATAGAAGAGAAAGAGGAGTATACCCAAAGGAAAAGGGGAGAGTGATGGAAAAAAATGAAAAAATACCTTTCATGTTCATGTATTTACAATTGGATGTGGATTTTTTAATGTTATCTTTTTATAGTGAGACTATGTTCAATGTATCATATTCATTCTATGTCTTTGTTAAGTGAGTGAATTTGTTAGAAACTACATGTTGATGTTGTTTCTAATTTTATGAATGAATATATTGAAATTCATTTTGGAATGTCAACCAATAGAGAAACCATTTCCTTAATTATTATAGAATGAATTTATTTAAAATGAATTTGTTAAAATTCATTTTGGGTGTTAGAGATACAATTTTCTTGTGTGATTCACTTGGAATGTTTGAGGATACATCATGACTAGAAAAATAGAATGGATGTTACCATTTGAAAATATGGAGAAAGTTTTATTTGAGAAATTATAGAACCTTAAAAATTAAGGGGAAGATTGTAGGAGAATATTAATTGGTTGTTTTATTTTTAATTCTTAAAGATTTGATAAAATAAAATAAGCAATACTTAGGTTCTCACCAATATAAATTATAAAATGTATCAATATTCTTGAATGTATTATCATCAATATCATCATGATCATAATCAAAATGATCCTTCCTCCGTAACATTGAGTTTGGGTATATTCTTTTTGTAAATGGTTGTTATTATTTTAGTGTTTTATTTTTTGGATTGCTTTATTTTGAAGATCATGTTTTCAACAGTATATCACAAATCAAATATTCCCTATCTTTTGAATGTACATGTGTGTGTTAGAGAGAGATATATATAAATAGGGAGTGTGTGAGTGAGAGAGACAAATAGAGAGAAATAAAGAAATCAATATTTATCTCTAACAAGTTGTATATTTTACATGTAACTCAACAATAAGAAATACATTCTTCACATCCATTATATGAACTTAAATAAATACATTAATTACGCCCATTTGATCAACCTGCCTATTAAAATGAGTAGCCAAAGCTAACAAGTAAAATTATATTTATTTTATAAATGAATACAAATGTTTCACTAAATCCAATTCCTTACTTTTGAAAGAGAACAATTTTATGTTATATATTTTAATGGATACATCAAATTTAGACTTGATCTTATAGACCCATTTATTGCATACAATATTTTTACTTGTTAGAAGCTTTGATTTTCATTTGTTATTTTTATCAAGGAGTTATACTCATCTACAATTTCATATTATTAATCTTTTTTTCATAATATTGAGATTTTGTACCATATCTATATTTGTACCTAGTTTATATTTAACATGATAAGTTGTGTCCATCATTTCCTTACTTTTTTTATAAGAATTTTGAAGACTTTTGTTCATTATCACTAAAATATTTTTCTTTATCTTAAACTTGAAAAATAATTCAATCCCTTACTTTTTAGAGAACAATTCTACTTTACATTTTACTATATACATCAAATTTAAACTTGACCTTATAGACCCATTTATTGCACATAATATTTTTACTTGTTACAAGCTTTTATTTTCATTTGTTATTTTTTATCGAGGAGTTATACTCATCTACAATTGCATATTCCTACTCTTTATTTTCATAAGATTGAGAGTTTGTACCATATCTATCTTTGTAATTAATTGATAATTAACATAATAAGATTTGTCCATGATTTCCTTATTTTTTTATAAGAATTTTGTTCATCATCACTAAAATCATTTTCTATATCTTCAACTTGAAAAATAATTTCTGGTTCTTTTCCTATATAATTTTGATAATACCTTTCATTTAAAACAATATCTCTACTAATGATGAATTTTCTAGTCTTAAGACCATACAACCTATAGTCCTTAGGTTATTCACTTTCACCATAAAAATATATTTTGTGCATTTCATTTTGTTTTATCTCAATAGGAACATGGACACATGCATCACATTCAAACACTCTAAAATATTTAATAGATTATTTAGTGAAATAAAACTAGTACCAAGAAAGAATACATATGGAGTTGTGGCTGCCTTATCATCAATGATTCATCTTTGTATAAACTAAACCACTTTAATAAGTAAAAAAAGGTTAAATTTAGTGAGAAATAATGCTGAAGGAAGCTTTAACAATTAGTATATTTGAAGACACGTAAGACAGATACATTTTTTACCAAATCTTTAAGTAATACTATATTAAAAATAAATAGCATAAACATGCATATTATACAACATCCATGAAATTTTATGTTGCATATGATAATGCTCAACTTAAAAATATTCTAAAATTAAAAAAAAAAAATTAACAAATAAAAAGATTTAACAATTTGAAAGTAAGATTATACACAATCATTGTCAGATAAATTCATTATAATTGTTAGATAAATTCATTATAAACAAAACTTTTTAAAAGGCCCAAAAATAATCAATTTTTTTTGTTAAATGCACAGATAAAAGAACGGGATACTTTAACATAATCTAAAAATATTCACTTATACAAATAAAATTATAAATGCAAATATTCAATCATAATTTTATCTATATCTATAATAATTTAAGAATAAAAAATAGCTGACAAGCTATACTTTTTTAATCTGATCACCAGTTTTATAGTAAAATTCATTTTTGGAATAATCTTTCTAAATATACTTTAAACTGACCATACACTCATCACTTCTTTTTATGAAAAGGATTTTACATAACTGATAACCTAGTAAAGGAATTACCAACCAAACAGTACTTACAGGAGTAGACGTAAACATAAAATGGACATCTGTGTTGGCCTAACAGGCTAGGCCACACAACAGCCTACGCACAACTAAAACGAAGTCCTTACATCGATATTGTTTATTTATAAATAAACAATCACCTTTAGTGAAACTCCCAGTCCCCTCAATGAACACTTAAAAGAGAAATTTATCATCAAACCAGTCAACTGCATCACAGTCCGTTATCAACTGTACTCAGTCTCCATGCAAGGCGAGCAACGAGAGGAAATTTTCTTGAAACTGTGAGCCCAAAAGCTTCCTCCATATTCACTTCGCCCTCCGCACTCCAGTCAAAGCAATGCAACAGCTGAGCGAGAGCTAACTCTGCAACCTTCAGCCCCGAGAACATTCCAGGTCATGCTCTTCTTCCCGCTCCGAAGGGAACCAATTCAAAGTGCTGCCCTTTCACATCAATATATTTGCCTATAAATCTCTCCGGCTTGAATTCCTCTGCATCTTCCCAGACAATTTCATCTCTCCCCATAGCCCATACGTTCACAAACACCCTTGTTTTTGGAGGAATGTAAAATCCCTCCACAGTTGAGCCCTCTCTGGACTCGCGGGGAACAAGAAATGGCAATGCCGGATATAATCGAAAAGTTTCCTTCACTACGCATTGCAGGTATTTGCAGATTGCAACGTCACTCTCCTTTACGCAGCGATGGCTACCCACCACCGAAATCATTCACTCATTGCCCATTCTATCGTTGTGGTCGACGTGTCTATGCCAGCATTCAATAAATCCTGCACGGCATATTACATATTATATTTTAATGATTTGTTGACCAATAGTGACGACATTAAAGTTTTAACTTAATTCTTGAACTTACAAATATGATTCCTTTGATATCGGCTCTCGTGATTTTCATCTGTGTTTTGTCGCTCTCTGCCTCCGCCATATCCAGCAGCACATCTACTATGTCTTTTACACATCCTTCTTGCGCTTGCTTTTCCACGTTAGACGTCTTTCTCCGACTAACGTGGTCTTCAATAACTTTCTCCGCAAAGCCGTCAAATATTTTAGCAACGTTTCTCATGCGACGATGGAAACCTTGCAAATCCAACCAGTTGAGACTTGGAATGAAATCTCCGATGCAAAAGGCACCCAGAAGAACGAAAATCTCTTCAACCATTTCATTGAACCCATGACCTACGCTTAATTCATTGTCCAAGTATGTTTTGCTTGCAAACATTTTACAGATAATATTTGGTGAGAGAAAAGAGAGCCACTTGCTCACATCCACAAGATTCACCCCTCGCCCGCTCTCCACCCACATGGACCGGACCATGGCGGATACCTCTTCCTCCCTCACGAATTTGAAAGACTCGATTCTCTTGGCCGTCAGTAACTCCACTGTGCATAGCTTTCTCATCTGCCTCCAATACTCTCCATAGGGGGCCAATCCCACGTCTCTGTGGTCATAGCATAAGTATTTTCCAGCCGAGCAGTTGGGTCTGCTGGCGAATATGAGATCGTCAGTCTTAAGGATCTCTCTTGCCATGCCTCGGGAAGAAACCACAACCGTTGGAACGGAGCCCAAGCGTAGTAACATGATGGGTCCGTAATTTCTTGACAAATTTGCGAGAGTACGATGAGGAAGGATTCCCAGCTGATGAAGATTCCCTACAACGGGCCATGGTCGTGGTCCTGGAGGCAATTTCAATTTACTGCTGTTTCTCCTAAAATTGCATAAGATCCAAGCGAACACACAAAATATTCCAATTCCTGAAGTGAAGACCTCGGATAACAAGGAATGCGGAAGCATGCTGAAGCTCATGCTGCCAGTAAAATCCGACCGAGATCAAGCTCAATGTTGTGGGCTGCCGGATACAGACTTTATTTTGCTATATGTGTCCGTTTATAGGCAGATGAGGAGTGGGTACGCCACTTCTAGTTAGTGTCGCTTTGTCAATCTGGATAATTCTTCACCGTCCATGTGCTAGAAGACAAACCGTATGACGTGCAATATTTAGAAAACAAAGCATATCGCGTGGACTATATGGGCTAGAAGACAAACCGTATGACGTGCAATATTTAGAATACTCACATTACATCTAGAAAACAAAGCATATCACGTGGACTATATGGGCTACATAGAAAGGATTGGTGGCAGTGGATTGTCGTGTCAAGAGAATTGAAAATCCAATCTAATACAAAAACCAATGATCAGAAATCACGCGATGATTGAAGTTAGCTTTGCTTTATAGCCTCATATGGAAACAGAGAGGCTATCCGAGGACCTTGTTAAGATCAGAGTTGTGCCCACTTTATATAAAAAAATTGCAAATGTGGCCATGTCTACCGCATCTCCACATCTACCGATCGCCAAACATCAGTTCCGCAGACGTCATGGGAATGCCACCACAGTCTTGGCATCTTACGTGGGAATGTAGACCAACGTGGAGCGTGAGCATCTTGCTGCTCTATCTCCACCAGAGTCTGCATCGCACCGATTAATGCAATATTTCCATCGAGTGCACCTATCCTGAATGCGCGCCAGTTGGAGCTGTCACTGCGCTTGAAGACAACGGAGATTTGATTCATGTATCCTTTTATAAGAATTAAACTTCAATCTTTTCTTTCAATCCAAAAATCTAACCACTTTTTAAAAATTATAATTATATAGGAAACCTGCACAACTACACTAATCACGTCCTATTTAAGAAAGAGATTAGGGTCCTCATGCGACCGTCTCCTCCAAAAACCTTAATCACGGTAATTCTAATTTTATTTTGAAATTTGTTTTATCATTAAAGTGTACTTTATGGTCTAAAGATGTTTAATTAGGATTAAATTAAGATTAGCCTTGATTTTATCCTCACACATGTGTATCCATTATTTAGCTAGTATATTTTATAAAGATGCTTAATTTAATTTTAGACTAACCTAAGATTTGTTTAATCATGGTTAACCCCAACCTTTGCTTACACATGTGTGTACCTAAGATATTTCTTGAGGGCACATGAAGGAATGACTCTCATTTGACTTCATCACCCTAACTTTACCATGGTAGAATCTAACCCAGAGTTTAGGGCACCTCACAAGGGACACCTCACCCCCCTAGACTTGGCCCACTCTATAAATAGATGGCCATTTTCAACATGAAACTCTCTCTCATCCTTTTGGCTTACTTACTAAAACTTTGCAAAAATTACTCCAAAACCTCTTTTGCCACTTCAACATTCATCATACATCAAGTTACAGTCCTAGAATATAATCCAGATAGAAATCAATAGAAATAGTCAACCACAGCAAGGTTCGCATACTGCCATGCAAACCTAATCTACATCAATCCTACAACTACATAACAGGTAAATGTCTATTTTTTACTGCTTCTACAACTTCATCTATAGTTTTCAACATGTTTTATTTTATTTCAAGGTTATTTTTATTTGTATAAATATGGGGTCTGATATATGACAATTCTCCAAACATATTAATCCATTTTTGCAGGCCCTAATAGGTATACAAGACATATCCAAAAGTCTAATCAGTGGCACACATGCAAAGAAGCCCACCTACATTGAGGGCACCAAAAAGCATCAACAAATGCACCATATTCATATTGAAAAGAGGGAAATATTTCTTGAGAGAAAGTCCATTTTGTAACCCCTTTTTTGAAATCAATAAAAAGAACATTTAGCATATATTTCATTAGTTTTGAAATTGGTGCTCACTTTTCATGTGTTACAGATAAAAAAATCAATTTTTCCATCGGGTTGCTTGTTC
Organism: Wollemia nobilis; assembly: GCA_028583015.1. Classification (NCBI taxonomy): domain Eukaryota; kingdom Viridiplantae; phylum Streptophyta; class Pinopsida; order Araucariales; family Araucariaceae; genus Wollemia; species Wollemia nobilis. Next base: position 153,915 of record JAQPPZ010003709.1, read on the forward strand.
TAGGAGATAGATGAACAAGATGGAAGCTCTTCAAGATGAGAACACGTACTCATTTGATACAATCCTAGGTATGCATTTCCATTCAATGGATTATTTTTATAAATTGTTTAAGGAATGTATGGTGCAAGATGAGGAGGCTCGAAAAGAAGTTATTGTTGTCATACCCTCTATTATATTTGAAGAAGAAAATCAAGCCCTACTTAATCCCACTGATAGAGAGGAACTAAAAAAAGTAGTCTTTGGAATGAGTACGGGAAAAATACCAGGTTTAAATGGCTTTCCAATTGAGTTTTTTAGACCTTCTTGGATAACTTAGAGGAGGATATAAGGACTATTATAGAGGAGTCCAAAGGTAGCAAAAGAATGCTTAAAGCATTAAATCATACAATCATTACCTTAATTTCAAAAGGGGAGGAGGGGATGCATATTTCAGATTATAGAACTATTGCCTTATGCAATATCATATATAAGATAATCATGAAGGTAATGGTTGAGCAACTAAAACCTCTCATACATAGCTTAGGTTGATCCTCCCGTCCATCACCTCCACACCACATCTCCAGGTTATAATATTGCCCATGCATCTGCATAGTGTTGGAGGATACCATGATAGGGGTGCCTCTGTCCCCTCTCATGATAGTGGTGCCACCTCATTGCATACATAACTTATATGTCCCTAATATCCTTGTTTACCTTTCATGGTAGTCTAGTTGGCCTATCTACCTAAAATTGCTCCCATCCTCATATCTATAGAAGGAATCTCAATTCAGCCTGCTCAATTCATTTTGTTGATATTTGGACTAATTTCATTAATTTATTCAATAACAAATGTTCTTCTTCAAAAATTTACATATTGTGTGTAATTGTCTCGATTTGAGATGATCACATCCTCCCAACCATCCCAACCTGAGATGGTCATGTCTTCCTGATCATATCGATCTAAGCTAATCACGCAAAATCAAAAACTAAAAAAATAAATAGGCAGGTAAACTACTTGTCAGTGGTTTTGTGTAGGATGTCGATCATTAATCACTTTTTGGTAGTGGTATCCTAATCATAACAACATACCACTTGCAGCTAGTAGACCATCACCTGCATGTTGCGATAATAAATCACCTATAGTTGGTTGCCCTATTTTCCCTCACTTACCTCCTGCAATGAGGTCTATAAAATGGCACTCCCCTTGCTATAAAGAGAGACCAAATTTTAAATTCAAAACATCATAATTATTGAAAAAATAATCTATCGAGACCTCCTCACTATAAGACACCATGTTGCCAGATTACCACTTAGGATTTGAAGCAACACTCTTTCCCCTTGTGCAATTGCTCTGCTCATTTCAATTGGGCATCAAAATTTGTTTCATCATATTTCCACACAAAATACTTTAACCAAAACTTATCTACGCCATCACAAACTCTGCTTGCATCGGGTCATGATGAGACGTAAACCTACAATAGTTACTGTAGCAATGATTTCAATGAGTTGTTTTCTTCTCATGGGATCAAAAGGTAGTTTACTTTTCCATACACTCAACAAAATGGTGTTGCAGAGAGGAAAAATAGGACAATCATGGATATGGTAAGATGCATGCTTAGTGATCACTTACCTCAATTTCTTTGGGGTGAAGCAGCCAGTATAGCAATCTATATTCTTAACAGGAGTTCTTCAAAATCAATTGTGGGGAAGACTCCTTATGAGGTTTGGAATGGTAAGAAGCTAAATTTGTCACACTTAAGAGTGTTTGGATGTGATGCATTTTCATATATTCCTTCATAAAAGAGGAAGAAATTGGACAAAAAGTCTCAAAAATGCATCTTTGTTGGCTATGATGTAGAACATAGGGGCTACAGGTTATACTCACCTTCTTCATGCATTGTATTTGTTTCAAGAGATGTCAAATTCAATTAAGACCTTCTTGAGTTAGAAAAGGGTGGGCCTTGTGTGGAAAGGTCCAAGTGGTTGGATCATTCTAGGGGTCCTAAAGAACATAATTTAGTTAGCCAAAGGATAACTAGAAGTATGACCCTTAACATGTCTCTTATAACTAAGATAGAGAATCATCATGATCCTACTTCTTACCAAGAAGCTTCACAACACTCTTGTTGGGTTGATGGCATGAAGGTTGAGATGGATTATCTTCTAAAGAATAAAACTTGGGATCTAGTGCCTTATCCTAATAACATAAATGTTATTGGGAACAAGTGGGTCTATATAATCAAGTACAATTCTAATGGAGAGATAGAAAAGTATAAGGCTAGATTGGTTGCTAAGGATTATGCTCAAAAATATGACATTGACTATGATGAAACCTTTGCACTAGTTGCCAAAATGCCCACCATTCGGCTTTTCATTGCTATTGCTACTACTCAAGGTTGGTAGATTTTTTAGCTTGATGTGAAAAGTGCCTTTCTAAATGGTGATTTGGATTTGGATATCTACATGAGTCAAACACGAGGATTTGTTGTAAAAGGTAAGGAAACACTTGTGTGTAAACTAAATAAAACCTTGTACGGTCTGAAGCAAGCACCTATAGCATGGTACATAAAGATTTTAGGTTACTTCTTGTCTCTTGGTTTTATTAAATGCTATTCAGATACAAATCTCTATGTTCTTAGGAAGGATAACTTGGTAATTTTAATTTCTTTATTTTTTGATGACCTTGTTATGACTAGAAATAAGAATGAGGTCATTTTTAGTTTCATCTCAAAATTAAAGTTAGAGTATAAAATGACTGACCTTGGTCTTCTAGACTACTATCTTGGCATGCAAGTTTATCAGAATGAGGAATGTACCTTTTTGAGTCAATCCAAGTATATTGGAGATCTTCTTAAGAGGTTTGATCTGGAGGATGGCAATCCTACTTCCATTCCTATTTCTATAGGGGTTAAGTTGGAAGTAAGTACATAATCTTAGTTGGCTAATGCTACATTGTATAGGCAGCTCATTGGTACTCTTCTTTATGTTACCATCACAAGGCCAGATATTGATTTTTTAGTTGGTATGATGGCTAGGTTCATGCATAAACCTTAGATTGAGCACTTATAATCTACTAAGAATATTTTGAAGTATCTTTTAGGTACTAGATATTTGACACTCAAGTATTCTAGGCTTCCTTCCTTTGCTCTTTTTGGATATGCTAATTCTAATTTTGGATGGGATAGAATAGACAAAAAGTCTAACACAACATATGTTTTTAGTATTGGGTCTATAGCTATATCTTGGTCTTCCAAGAAGCAAGATATAATTTATCTTTCTACAATAGAAGCGGAGTATAAGGTTATGACAACAACTACACATGAAGTGGTTTGGCTTTGTACCCTCATGAAGGAAATTGGCTTTGAGCAATTTGGTCCTTCATGTTTGCTCTCCGATAATCAATCAGCTATTGCCTTGGCTAAAAATCCTATAATGCATCAAAGGATAAAGCATGTTGAAATCCAAGCCCACTTTATCAGAGAGAAGGTATTGGATGGGACTATTCAGTTGGAGTATTGTCCATCATCTTCTAATTTTGTTGATTTATTCACCAAACCTCTTTTCAAGGAGCAGTTTTGTAAGCTGAGAGACTCACTTTGTTTGGTGAAGTTATACTCAAGGGGGAATGAAGTGTAGTTACACTTGTGTGATGACAACTTCATCCTTATGAGGTGTTTTGTGCTATATATATGAGTTGATATTTGGTGGTATAATTACTTTTTGCATATCTTTTGAACATGGTACTTTCTTGTTTGCCTTGTGCAACTTTTGTACATGTTACTTTGTAGATGGCATTGTGCAATTATGGTATATGATGCAATTGCTTTATGCAACTCTTTTACATGGTACTTTATTGTTACCTTGTGCAATATTTGTACATGTTTTTATGTACTTGGAATTATGCAATTGGTTGATCATGGTACTTTCTTGTTAGCATTTGTGCTACTTTTGTACATGATATTTTATGGTTGGATTTATGCAACCGGTGTGCACACTTTATTATTTTCACATACCTTATGCAACTCTTGTACATGGTACTTTTTTGTTAACCTTGTGCTACTTTTGGTACTTTATAGTTTGCATTATCATGGTACTCCTTTTTAATTTATGCAACTTTGTACATGATATTTTTTTATCAAATATATAACATGTGACTATAAGTATGGCTTGACATATTTTTGTGATGACTTATAGTTCACTATTTTTTAGATCAGTTTTGTTATCATCTTTGGTTATTCATATATGCTGTGGTGAATATATTTATGATGATGTATCTAACTCATCTTATATTGAGCTGCTTGTAGCTTAAAGATACTTTCGTTTGGGGTTTTGCAGGCTTATTGAATACACCCTTGTGATGTTTTCTTCTTGTCATTTGCAACCACTTGTGGTTTATGGATGGCTTTGTAAGTTGCTTGTATTTGAAGCTACTCCATTGGGGGCTTGTAGTCTCATTTTGGCCCATTTTGTATTGGTGCTTTATTGTAGACCATTCTTGGTCATATAAGCTTATTGTAACTATATTACTCATTTGATTCTCATCCCTATTTGTATATTTAAGGGTAGAATATTTATTTGTTTCATAATTCCTTTCCCCAATATTGCATTAAGGGGAAGTGTTGGAATATGTAATGCGACATTGTGTAAATTATTCTTAGACTAAAATATAAAGTCTAAAGAATAATATTTGAATTAGAAAATACTTCTAATTTATGTAAAAATATTTCCACCCAATTAATAAATAAAATAAGGGTGTTAGGAATATTTAATTTGTGGGAAAAAGTTATTTCCCCTTTTCTGGAAAATATTAAAATGTAACTAATTTTTTTTTTAATATTTGATAGATGCTACTTGTCACACATCTCAAGATTAGATTGTGATAATATTAGGGCAAAATTAGGGTTGTTCTAGCAAATATTAAAAAGTAACTAATCACTTTTTAATATTTAATAGATGCCACTTGTCACACATCTCAAGATTAGATTATGATAAGATTAGGGTAAAATTAGGGTTGTAGTAGAAATGCTTCTCTTTAAATAGGGGTGTTGTCTACTACATCTTGTCATATATATTATTATTGACTTGTGTTGTAGTTGATGATGAATATTGTTGCATAACATTGAATCATTCTTGTATTGTTGAATCATTGAGTAATATAGTGAGCTTCATAGTGGATTTTTCCCTTCTTCATTTGAAGTAGGGTTTTACCACTCAATATTTGTGTTGTGGTTTTTCCTCTTTTGTGTGTGATTGATCTTGTGGAGCATTCTTTGATTTTGGGGGGACTTTGCTTGTCTCACAAAATATACCCTAGAAAATGTGTTTTATGTTCATGGAATTATAAATAATCTAATTTCAATGTGACAATGATTGGATAGAGGAAGAATAATAGAATTAAAAATTATCAATGACAATAAAATATGTCTTATCATTAGATTAAAAAAAATCATAGCTATTGTGTATTTTAAAAGTGGTATATTTTCTTTGGATGTAATAGCACTTGCACAAAAAGAATTAGACCAACTTTTACCAAAATAATGATATCAAAATAAGTATTTTATTGAGCACAAAAATCTTGTGGCAAAGGAACATAATAAGACATCAAAAAATTTGAAAATATGTTCTTTGATGACTTACTCAAATGTATAAGTGATACCTTAGAGGGATATATTCAAAATCTAAAGCAAAATTAATACTAGTACCAAAACAAGCCAAAATACATTAAAAGCACTTGAAGGCAAAAGGTCTTCATACCAAATAATGTAATACAAAGGAGTGTTGGAAGTATTACATTAATTGGTACCTTGCAATATTGATGCAAGGACCTTGTAAATAATTTTCTTCTAGGATGTTTTTAATAATTAAATTTGTAGTAGGTGCCATGTTATTAATTGTGACTTTTATGTCATGTAAACAAGTATGAAATTATGTAGGTGAGGTGTCATATTAGTAAGTGTAAGTTATATAAGTGAAGTGTCATGTTTATAAGTGAGAGGTTGAGTTATGTGCAGTCATGAGAGTTTTTATATTTATGTAAATATATGGTATTTATTATTATATTAATAAATATGAAATATTAGATATCCTACAAGTATGAGGAGATGAAGATTGTATGTAAAAGTAAAGGTTAAGATTCATGTGAATATGAAGAGTCTCATGTATGTATATACTCAAGATAAAGCTTTGTAATATACATTGAATAGGTATTACATTTACGCATTGCTTAGAGTAGGTATTATTAATGATAATATTTAGTGAATTTTATGTTCGTTATTGGTATTTTGAATATTTGTTCTTGAAATATTGTTTGATCCTAGAAGATTTTTTTTTTTTTTATGTTCGTTATTGGTATGTAAGGCAAAGGTCAATATTAATGTGAATATGAAGAGTCTCATGTATATATATACTCAAGATAAAGCTTTGTAATATACATTGAATAGGTATTGCATTTATGCATTGCTTAGAGTAGGTGTTATTAATGATTATATTTAGTGAATTTTATGTTTGTTATTGGTATTTTGAATATTTGTTCTTGAAATATTATTTGATCCTAGAATATTTTTTTTTAACATTAAAAAAGGAGAGGTTTTTAACGGGATCCCACAACCACTACATAGAAGGCCATATGGGTGAGTAAAATAGAACAAAACCTTAGAATACAAACATGAGGTAGATAAAAAAAATAGCAAGCTACCAATCCTCAAGGCACCTAATAAGGGAGAACTGAGATAGTTCTACACCAACTTATCCAATCCCTGAGAGACATAAGCAACTAAACATGAAATATATTTATTTAGATCTAGATACGATGTCAACGAGCTCCAAAATTTATGTTGATTTACATCAATTAATTTCAAATCATGAAAAACTGAATTCTTTAACGCCATAGAGGCCTTCGATGCATAAAATTCCTCCATAAATTTCTCATGAGTGCAATCTCGAGGAAGAATATCAAAATCCATGAGTAGACATATGAGAGAAATTGTCACTATCCCCACATTTACACCACATTCGCTTGTATTTATGATGTCCTTCATCAATGAAAAAATGAGAGGGCTTCAGTTCTGGTTTCGTAGTATCTTCCATGTAGGTCAAATTTAACAATGGGACCCAACAAAGGAGCAACGACTTCCTCATCCATAGTCTTCCCCAAGACTCCTTTGGAAGAGACTTGAATTTTTTTGGAGACCTTCTTGGAATCAGTGTTGAAGGAAAAGAAGTAAATGTCTTCACTATAGTCTGAGTCCATCCTAGAGACCAGATGAGAGCCACCACTAGGAGATCAAGGGGACTCCACCAAAACCTTGGAACCACTAGCCAAGGGACTAGGAAGATCTACAAAATATTTAAGAAAATCATTATCATTTAAACTACGTTTAGAGGCATCCTATTCAAACACCAAAAATACCAGATCTTGGTGTATAGAGACTTGACCACAACCACCTTGAACATTCAGGAAGGATTTATTCAAGGAATGGAAAAGAAATAGGGGAATATTCATACAAGCTTTGCATCTCAAATGATTGAAAAACATACATGAAAAATCCTAATAATTCATAAGAAGGGTCAGTAATAAAATAGTCCATAATAACCCTAACAACCTAATTCTAGAGAGGAGGTAGAGCCGCAATACTAAAACCATTCTAGATCCTGAGAAAATATTCCTCCTTGTCTAAAAAAAGACTAATCTACTACAATAGAGAATGTCTATCACGATTGTGATAGGTTCCATCAAGCGTCATTCTAGTAGTCCTGCTTATGAGATTCGTCATAACCTGAAAATACTAAGAGCCAACACTAAACCAACTATCGTTCCATGAAAAAATCATCCACTTAGTGAGCACCAGAATATGACCATGAAAATTCTAGATACACTCCAAAAGACCCCCCTATGCCATGATAACCTTAACCTCCTCATCAAAGGAAATAGACGCAGGCTCAAGATGGAGTTTACATAATTTAAGTTTAACCATATAGATCTTAGCTTTACCCATGAAAGCACGAGATTCCAGAAGTGAAAGGAAAACTATAACTATGCAATATAAGACGAATTGTAACGCTTTAATCCTATGCACAAAAATGAAGAAAGGAAATAATTTGGAAATGAAAGAAAAGATGTAAGGAAATCACAGCCCTCTTTATTCAAATCTCTTATCCTCGGTTACATAGACATCTCCTCCCTTTTTAGGGGATAGGAGCGTTAAATTGGTCTTTGTTACAATTTGTGACTTAGTCTTCCTCCTTTCGCGTGCCCACGTTTGAAATGGGTGGGCCAAATGTTGCCGTCGCTTGCACCAATGAATCCTCACCTCTCACTGCTCTTCCTACAATAAAAGAGACAAAAAAAGCGTTAGTAGCACCTACGATAAGAAGGAAAATTCATGCTTTGAAATTGATAAAAGACGCATAAGAACAATTGCTTAAAACAGTGAACAAAACAAACCTAAATGACCTAAAAACTTGACAGAGGGTAGAGGGAGTTACCAGAGGGCCACTGCCACTGAAACAATCATCCAGTCTACCCTCACCTAAAATTTGTCCCTGGGTAGGACGAATTCTGACTGCTATTTGTCCTTGGGTGAGACGAATTCCACTATGTTAAAGCGTTGAGTTGTTGCTACTCCAATGTCGAACCCCGGGACCTCCAAAACTCCTGCAAACAGAGGGGTTATGTAATTGGGTCCATTTTGGGATGACCCAGATGGTCGGATTCTCCCAATTTGGCTTCTATCCTCAGGAATTTGATGTCGCTACCTGCAAGTTAGAAGGAACACAAGGCAACAAAAAGCATGGTGAAATCTAATCAAAACATCATGGAAATATAGCTATGAATTAATTAAACCAAATAAAATAAAATGCAACATGAACTAATATCCTAGAATGCTTTTAGAACAAAACTTCAAATATGCGGGGTGCCCAAGTGGGCCTCCCACCGTTGGCACTTGATTTCGGCGCCAATCCACTAGGGATGGGCCCAAAATATCTTAGGATTGGGGTGTCGGAAAATTGGTTGTTTGAAATGGTCAAATGTTGAATTTGGGTTGGATTCATGCTTCCAAAAGCCACCCAATAACCTCCTTTGCGAAAGATATTAGTGGATGTGAGAAGGTGAATCAAAAGGATGCAAGTGGGTTATCAATCGGACAGCACTTCGTTGCTTGAAATCGCCTCCCATCTATCCTTTTTGAGGTGGGAAAGGCCACCATTTTATAGACCCATGGGGTCTCTTTGGAGAGGCATGCAGGGATGCCATGTGGTGGCCATGCCTTCCCAGGAGGGAGGAGACTTCTCCCTGACTTGGGCCTCCATGACTGCCCTTATGACAGACCATCAACTACCAACCTGCCCACCTGCATGCGCATGCATGGTAGGGGGCAATAATTGACTGTCCCTGGCTGCCACTTGGCGGCATTTTTATTTTTGCCCGTTTAACCTGGAATTCATCCTGACCAGAGACGATTTTAGAATTCGTCCCTGGGTGAGACGAATCCCAGTTAGTATTCGTCCCCGGGTGAGACGAATACTGGACAAAGTGCCAAAATGTGCCAAATTACTTCTTGACCTTACAAAATTGCTGTGTAAGTGGTTAGGACCATTGTTTGACCTCTGAGGGCTGCCTTGGGGGCTGTGTTTGTCAAAGCGATCAGTGTTTGTAGTCACATAATCGGATTGGTGTTGTTTTGGTGTCTACAAATGCCACTTTTTGGGATGCGCTGTGCATGGCGTAGCATCGAGCAAAAATAGATAACCAAAGCACTAATGATTAGGGTTTCTTGGTAACCTAATCAACTCTTGATGCCCCAAGCATGGAAATGGCATGCATTCTTGAATCCTTGCTTCTGACGAGCTAAGGAATTTGATTTCAAGTATTAACCTGTTTTGGTGAGGTGTGACTTGATCTTGGACATTGATCAGTCATGATTAGGCAAAGGGCGTAACCTTTTGTCCACAGGGGAACCTTGTGTTCATGATTCACGAATGCCAAGTGTTTGATCAATTTGATTTTTGCTTGTTTACTGCCCCAAGTAGGAGCATAATTGTCTTTGTCAATGATTATTTGAATGCATGTCGTTTTCCCTAATTGGGTGTGTGCTTGTTGATTGGTGACTAAGTGTGACTACCCCCTCAAGCGACGAATTGATGAGGGAATGACCTTCATGAGAAAAGCGACGAGTCGCTTGACCCAAGATGACTTGTGCAAGGGTACCTTTAGATGGTTTATTGTTAAGCATGCGCAATTTTTCCAACATTTGGACCTGTTTTTGGTGGGTGTTAACCCTTTTGGTGATGCCATAATAGGGTGAAATCATCAAAAACCCATCTTCCCATGGAGCGGTCCGGCTATGGTAGACTTCTTGGGGAAGTAGGAGAGTGACAATTTGAACCCCGACATCAATTTTCTATGCCAAGAGGTTAAGTGCAAGAGCACTTGTGTCCGACAATGCTTATTGCTATTTTTGTGTTGCATTGATTTTCTTGTTGTTTTTGAGTGGGCTTTGACCCATTTGTGACATCATTTGGGGGTGAAATTGTCAAAAATCCATCTTCCCGTGGAGCGGTCCGGCTATGGTAGCCTTCTTAGGGAGTAGGATAGTGACAATGTAAACCTCGACATCAGTTTTGCTATGCCAAGAGGTTAAGTGCAAGAGCACTTGTGTCTGGCAATTTTTATTGCTTTTTGTTTGTGTTTATTTGTTTTTTTTGTTGTTTTGATTGTCTTGTTGTTTTTTAGTGACACCATTTGGGGATTAAATTATCGAAAATCCATCTTCCCATGGAGCGGTCCGGCTATGGTAGCCTTCTTAGGGAGTAGGATAGTGATAATTTATGACCTCGACATCTATTTTGTATGCTATTGAATGTCAGGCGCAAAGGTGCCTTTGTTCGGCAATTTTATTACTATTATTTGTGGATATTTGCTGTTTTTTTGTTGTTTTGATTTTCTTGCTTTGTGTATATGTCATTATTTTACGTTATGCACAATGATTGATGTTGATGGATGCATGCTTATGGTAATGGATGTATATGGTATGATAAATGCAAATGTTTTTGATATATATGTGATATGCAAAATGTAATGGATGAAATGAATTTGTGTTGTTTGGTTAGGGCACCATAGACTATTTAGGACTTTGTGATTTTTTTTTTATGCGATTGCTGTGGTAGATGACTTTGTATGTATACATGTGGTTTTTCTCTTTTTGTATTTTCTGATGGTATTGTAAGGATGAAAAGCAGCACAGTTGGTTTAGAAATGTAGCTAAGGTTTTTTGAGACTCAGACAATTTTAACTCACTAGCCATGACTGTACTTTATCTTACAAGACTTTTGAACAAGGTATGAATTGGACTTGTTTTTGACCAAGTTATTTCACATCCCTGTGTGTGCAATTGAGTTCATTTATGTGGTATTTGTCAGGCTACCGCCAGTGCCAGATGGGCTTTCAACCAAACCTGTATTGAGGATCACCTAATTAGCTCCACTAACTCCTTTGTTGTATTTAGTTAGATTAATCTGCGATGTTATCTGGGATGCCATAAGCTAGCTCATCCACATGCAAACATTGATCTATACACAAGTTCATGTGATAGATATATCGTCATGCGAGAAGTTTACCGCCAGTGACCGATAGGCTATCAACCAAACCGGTACTGAGGCTTGCCTCATGACCTTTTAGAATGCTGAGAGTTCCAGGGATTCAAGTTCAACTCCCTTATTTTCTTCAATTGTATTGGGATACTTGCTCGTTTATAGTGATAAGATCACTTTTTATTTTGATTTGTTTTTCTTTTGAGCAAGGGATTAGGGAAATGGAGTGATGATAATCACTATTGTTTGTGCCTTTTGATGTGTGCACTGTATGATGTCAAATTTTGGAATTTTGATGTTTTGCAAATTTTTGATGTTTTGCAACTATTGAGAATTTAGGGATTCTTAGGGAATTGGGTAGGGAGGATGCTTGTCCTTTTGCCAACTCTCAGCATTCTTGGGGTCATTCGCACAGGGGGATGAGCAAGATAACCATTTCGCTTATGGTGACCTGGATTACTGTGCAGGTTTCATCTTTCGTTCACACAACTTGGGAATTGTTTTATGTGTTTTAATATGTGTTTGGATGTTACGTAACAAGGTGTATTTCAAGTATGACTCTACCTTTGTAAAATCTATTCAACTTGATACATTACATGGCTAAAGAGCAAAATGATGACTAAATCATGAAAACTCTAGATACATTAAAAGACCACTGACTCTAGGGTGGTAAGAACAATGCATGGTATTTTTGTTGTTTTTGTAAAATGAAACATTGTGGAACAGCATGGACTACCAGATTAATTACAGCCTATGGTACCTTTGACCTGTACGACCACAAATATGCGATGTATGGATGCAATGCTTTAATGCAGCTATGTATTTTTGTGCTTTTGATGGATTGATTTTTGTGAATATGAAGATGAAGTGCGAGAAGAGCTCTCTATTGATGAATTTGAGTATGCCTAAAATGAGATGCAAATTTTTGTTGTTTTTGATGATTTTTGTTGTTTTTGAATTTTCTTGATTTTTGACCAAGCGATTGGGGAAATCCTTGGAGCTTTTTGGGATTGACCAAGCGATTTCAAGAATCCTTGGAGCCTTTTGGGATTTACCAAGCGATTTCAAGAATCCTTGGAGCCTTTTGGGATGACCAAGCAATTTCAAGAATCCTTGGATCCTTTTGGGATTGACCAAGCGATTTCAAGAATCCTTGGAGCCTTTTGGGATTGACCAAGCAATTTTATGGATCCTTGGAGCATTTTGGGGTGACCAAGTGATTGCAAGAATCCTTGGAACATTTTGGGGTGACCAAGTGATTGTGATAATCCTTGGAGCTTTTGGGGTGACCAAGCGATTGTGATAATCCTTGAAGCTTTTTTTTTTTGGGGTGACCAAGTGATTGTGATAATCCTTGGAGCTTTTTGGGGTGACCAAGCGATTGTGATAATCCTTGGAGCTTTTTTTTTTTTGGGGTGACCAAGTGATTGTGATAATCCTTGGAGATTTTTTTTTTTTGGGGTGACCAAGCGATTGTGATAATCCTTGGAGCTTTTTTTTTTTTGGGGTGACCAAGCGATTGTGATAATCCTTGGAGCTTTTTGGGGTGACCAAGTGATTGTGATAATCCTTGGAGCTTTTGGGGTTTTGACAAAGCGATTGCGATAATCCTTGGAGCATTTTTGGTTTGGATTATGGCTCTTCTTAGGATTGAGGTACCCCCAGCTTGATGATATTTGCACTCTGGATCTGGCTCTATAGGGATGGGCACGAATGGATCATCCCTATGCATGGATAGGAGGACAGGGTCTACCCCTAGCACTGATGTTGCTATGGGATATCTGGGCGGAAGTTGATCTTTGTATACCCAAAGTGGCGGATGTAACGCTTGGTCCCACTACGGTGGGTTAACACGCCACTCATGCCCTAGTATTATGTTTATCTGTTGACATGCTTCCTCAATTTTTATGGGATGCCAATGCTGTCACATGTGATTGTTGTGGGCTATCTTTGTTTTATCTTCACCTTCAACCAGTGAGTACAACTCATCAAAATCTGGATATTTTGAGACATGGAGTACTGCATCATCAGGTAGCCCTACGATTAAAGGTTGATCTTCTTCGAAAGGAGCCTCATGTAATTTGGGTCTTAGGAGCCCCAAAATCTTGGTCTCTACAAACTCTAAGTTCTCTAGCTCTTTGCATGTATCGAGAGATTTGAGCTCCGCTTCTTTGGTTGGTTCTTGTTGAGGAATTTGAGGCTTATGGATGGGTAGCTGGATAGCACCCCCCATGCCTTGGTGGGGCTATTAATCCTGCTCTTCTTCTTTCTCTGATTCCTTAGAGGCTTCTTGATGAATTTCTAAGGGTGGCTCATAAGCCTAGGTGGATGTCTGAGGAAGGTACTCTTTATCGATTATAGGAGTGGTCTCCTACTCATGTCTAGGAGGCATTGGGGGTGGTGCTTCAGGAATCAGGAGAGTAGCCTCTCGCTCCTATCTAGGAGGTGTTGGGGGTAGCATTTGATGAGGTTGCGATGACCTGTCTTGCCCCCATGGGTTGTGCCCCTCAAAATGTTTTGTCTTATGCGTGTGAGGGGTTGGAGTCTTCTTCTGCATGGTGTGTTGGAACAACTCATCCTTCTGGTGCAGAAGGTGCTCTTTATTTAGAAGATACCATTGTTCTAACTATTGTCGTTCTAGCTCAAGTTGCACGAGTTGCATCCGGTGTGCGAAATGCTTGACAGATTCTAAGATAGTTGGTTTCACCACTTCATGTCTAAAAGGCCTAGATGCCTCTCCTAGATATCTATCTCGGTCGTAGTGATCCAAGATATCTATAGGCCGCATCCCTCTGTTGGGGGTAGCGGCATTCCCTCGGGGCTTTGGCCTCTGTGAGTGGTCCTGATAGATAGCAGGTGCGAAGGCGTGTTGCTTCCGCGATGTGTATTGTTTTTGAGGAAGGCAATGGTTTTCCTCATGATCTCTTTCATAAGTGAGAAAGGGATGGACGGAGCTAGCTCGACCTGCCTGAAGAGCCTTGTGCTCTAGATTTGTCCTTGTAGTCCTGACAAATAGAGGGGGTGAAGGAGGGATAGTGTAATCATGTGGTTCCTCCCGTCGAACCCTATGTTGACTTAGTGCTTCATCGCGTAGTGACCACTCATAGCAAGCATCTAAGGGTGCTCTCCTATGGATGTACCCCTCATGGAAGGGTGTGTCTTGAGTGCTATGCTGAACAGGAGTGCTCCTAGAAGAGGTGCCCCTATAGTCCCTTTCTGTTAAGGTGTGGAGGGGATTTCCTTGTGTGTTAGGTCACCAAGGTGGTATGACCAAATACTTGGGATTGTAACGGAGATGACTCGTGCCTCCTTGGACATTTCCCACAGCATCTGCCCATGATTGGGCTTGGCTACGGGTGAGCACCATGACGATGTCTCTCTAAAAAGCCCTAAAATTGAAAATGAGTCATATGGGGCCCAAAATTGGTGTGCACATCCCTCTTATAGTAGATAAGACAAAAATGAAGTTTCAAGTCCTAAATCTAAATACGTTAGGATATATTGACCTCCGAATAGCTCAAAAAGCGCAAAGAATTAGGTAAGCAATTTTAAAACCTAATTTCGAGACCCTAGATGATGGAATTTGGCCCTAAAAACTGGATTTTGTGTAAAATTATCCCAACTAACTCCCTGTAAAATTTCGTGTCAATTGGAGCTACGATTAAGAAGTTATGGCCCCGGCAAGATGCACTAAAATTTAGGGAAAAATATAAGATTTCCCATATTTTGTTGGATGGTCCTGCATCACTTATGGGCACCTTTGGGGTGCTTTTGGGTTGACCAAAGGGTTCATGGACACCTTTGGGGCATTTTGGAGTGACCAAGCGATTGCGGGAATCCTTGGAGATTTTGGAGAAAATGCGTGGATTTTTATCTTTTGTTTATGATTTTTTTTTATTTTTTTTGTTACACTAAGCAGAAGTGAACACACATACACAAACGGTGATTATCTCTTTTAAAGATTAATAGTGTGTCCTAAACTGGTTTAGTGCATTTTGATGTTTTATTTTGTTTTTGCAAGTTTTGAAGAGCGTTTAAATGCATAATGTTGGCTCATATGACTCCCATAAATAGTCACCCCTTCAATATACCATTGTCGGACTGATATACCAACCTCTCTATATACCCGCCCTTACGAGAGGGAAACTATAGGTACGTGAGAGAAAATGGTACATGGAACATAGGCGGTACGGAAGGGGGATTGTCTTGTTAATGACACCTACCATAGAAGACTTATCCTCGCGCGCATGGGAATCACCCCAGAGACACTCGATCAGCTTTCATCAGGATTTATGCCTAACAACAGTGACAATCGGGGAAATGGATGAAAAGCTAAGCCAAGGTGGTGATGAACCCACTGTTGGACTTGCTCAAGGGCTGGGGTCTTACGACCAGCTCTTTGGTTAAAAACGTTCCACGTGATGTGTGTGTGGTTTATTTTACTTAAAAAAAAATGAAACATGCAATCAACCACTATTTTCTTTAAGCACACAAGAATTGACAAAATTGAAAGCAAAAAATAAAAAAAATGACAAAGACAGTTTAGAACTTTACCTCTTTTCTGCCTGGACCTGCTGTTTTTGATCTTCTGTTCTAAAAACTTACAGACAGGAATTCGTCCCTCTGTGAGATGAATTGCAAAATAGAATTCGTCCCTGCCAGAGATGAATTTAAAATTCGTCTCAGGGTCAGACAAATTACAGTCAGATATTCGTCACAGTCAGAGACGAATAACAGTCTGCATTAAAAACTTGTACCTGTAAAGCACAAAAACACAAAAGGGATCAGTTATTTGGTCTAAAAATTAGGGGACAGGGTCCCACCGTGATCGCCATCGAAAGCACGATATTTCAAAAGTGAAAGGAAAACTATAACTATGCAATATAAGACGAAATGTAACGCTTTAATCCTATGCACAAAAACGAAGAAATGAGATAATTTGGAAATGAAAGAAAATATGTAAGGAAATCATAGCCCTCTTTATTCAAATCTCTTATCCTTGGTTACATAGATGTCTCCTCTCTTTTTAGGGGATAGGAGTGTTAAATTGGTCTTTGTTACAATTTGTGACTTAGTCTTCCTCCTTCCGCGTGCCCACGTTTGAAATGGACGGGCCAAATGTTGCCGCCGCTTACACCAATGAATCCTCACCTCTTGCTGCTCTTCCTGCAATCAAAGAGACAAACAAAGCGTTAGTAGCACCTATGATAAGAAGGAAAATTCATGCTTCAAAATTGATAAAAGATGCATAAGAACAGTTGCTTAAAATAGTGAACAAAACAAACCTAAATGACCTAAAAACTTGACAGAGGGCAGAGGGAGTTACCAGAGGGCCACTGCCATTGAAAAAATCAGCCAGTCTACCCTCACCTAAAATTCGTCCCTGGGTAGGATGAATTTTGACTGCTATTCGTCCCTGGGTGACACGAATTCCACTGTGTTAAAGCGTCGAGTTGCTGCTGCTCCAATGTCAAACCTCGAGACCTCCAAAACTCCTACAAACAGAGGGGTTATGTAATTGGGGCCATTTTGGGACAACCCAGATGGTCGTTCTATCCTCGAGAATTCGATGTCGCTACCTGCAAGTTAGAAGGAACACAAGGTGACAAAAAGCATGGTGAAATCTAATCAAAACATCATGGAAATATAGCTATGAGTTAATTAAACTGAATAAAATGAAATGCAACATGAACTAATATCCTAGAATGCTTTTAGAACAAAACTTGAAAAATGCGGGGGTGCCCAAGTGGGCCTCCCACCGTTGGCACTTGATTTCGTCGCCAATCCACTAGGGATGGGCCCAAAATCTCTTAGGATTGGGGTGTCGACAAATTGGTTGTTTGAGATGGTCAAATGTTGGATTTGGGTTGGATTCACGCTTCCAAAAGCCACCCAACAACCTCCTTTGCGAAAGATATTAGTGGATGTGAGAAGGTGAATCAAAAGAATGCAAGTGGGTTATCAATCAGACAACACTTCATTTCTTGAAATCGCCTCCCATCTATCCTTTTTGAGGTGGGAAAGGCCACCATTTTATGGACCCATGGGGTCTCTTTGGAGAGGCATGTAGGGATGCCATGTAGCGACCATGCCTTCCCAGGAGGGAGGAGACTTCTCCCTAACTTGGGCCTCCATGACTGCCCTTATGATAGTCCATCAACTGCCAACCTACCCACCTACACGCGCATGCATGGTAGGGGGCAATAATTGACTGTCCCTGGCTGCCACTTGGTGACATTTTTCTTTTTGCTTGTTTAACCTGGAATTTGTCCTAACCAGAGACAATTTCAAAATTCATCCCTGGGTGAGACGAATCCCAGTTAGTATTCATCCCCGAGTGAGATGAATACTGGACAAAGTGCCAAAATGTGCCAAATTGCTTCTTAACCTTACAAAATTGTTGTGTAAGTGGTTAGGACCACTGTTTGACCTCTGAGGGCTGCCCTGGGGGCTGTGTTTGTCAAAGCGATCAGTGTTTGCAGTCACATAATCGGATTGGTGATGTTTTGGTGTCTACAACCCATACTAACAATGCACCACGTAAACTTAGACATAGAACAAAAGTAAACCCAAACAATAGCACTTCCAAAAATAAGAAAAACCAATGAGTAACAATCCTAAACATAACATTTTACATAAAAAAAAAAAATCCTCGACCCATAAGCCAACATTTGAGCACCAAATAAGGGCTTGGAAGGCACAAACGGGGAAAAAAAGGATTCTTTGGAGAAAATACTAAGGAAAATTGACCATCTTCAATACAGTAAGTAGAAAACCACATCACGGGTAGGAAGACAAAACCCATCATGGTAGTAAGCATTGTAACCAGTAAGAGAATGAGATCAAGATTACCAAGCAAGTGCCCAAAAGGCAAAGGAAAAACCTCCAAAGCCCAAAAGAGGAAAGCCTTAAAGGACTCCAAGAAGGAACTAGGTGTTCACTCGATAGACAAGAAGGTAACAGGTGTGACATTCCTCTGAAACATCCTAACCAAATACGAGCACCAACTCAAAACACATGATCCTAGAAGATTTATTAACCTATGAGAATATTAATGATTTTCTAACATTATTTTATTTAAAAGAGGTAGAAGTAGACAAAAATTTAGAAGGAGGTCTTAGGTGTGTTCTTCATTATACCCGTCAAACATAGACATCACAAATCAAACATTCCTTTTCTTTTGAATGTGCATGTGTATGTGTGTGTGTAAGTGATAGAGAGAGAGATCCCTTATTTGTATCTTCACAAATTATAAATTTTTAATGCAATTCAACAACCAAAAATGTATTTTTTGCATCCATTACATGAACATAAAGAAATGCAATATTTATATCTATTTGATGAACCTACTAGTTAAAATGAGTAGCCAAAGCAACTCAATTGTAAATTTTGTATGCAACAAGAAATGTATTCTATGCATCCATTATAGGGACATAAAGAAATGTAATATTTATATCAATTTGATGAATCTACAGTTAAAATGAGTAGCCAAAGCTAACAACTCTAGTTCTATTAATTTTATAAACAAATACAAATATTTCACTAAATCAAATTTTAATACATACATCAAATCTAGACTTGATCTTATACACCCATTTATTGCACACAATATTTTTACTTGTTAAAAGCTTTGATTTTCATTTGTTATTTTTTATAAGGAGTTATAGTCATCTACAATTGCATATTCCTACTCTTTGAGAGTTTGTGCCATCTCTATCTTCACAACTAATTAATATTTAACATAATAAGCTTTATCTATGATTTCCTTACTTTTATAAAATTTTAAAGACGTTTAATAATTATCATTCAAAATATTTTTCTTGAAAAATAATCCAACTCCTTATTTTGGAGAGAACAATTCTACTTTATATATCGTTGATCTTATAGACTCATTTATTGCAAGAATATTACTACAACTTTTTAAAAATCCTAAAAATCATTAGTTTTTTTTTAAATGCATAGATAAAAAAAAGATGAAATGCTTTAACATAATAGTTATTTTCACTTGTACAAATAAAATAATTAATAAAATAATATTTATAAATATAAATATTCAATTTTAATTAATTTTATTATTATTATTAGTTAAATAATAACGCTAGCTAACAAGCTACACTTATTATAAATTTGATCACCAATTTTATAGTAAAATGCATTTATGGAATAAGCTCTCTAAATAAACCATACCCTTATCACTTCTTTTTATTCTTTTAAAGAAATTACAGGAGTAGACGTAAACATAAAATGGACACCGGTGTTGGCCTAACAGGCTAGGCCACACAACAGCCTACGCACAACTAGAACGAAGTACTTACGTCGATTGTTTATTTATAAATAAACACCCACCTTTAGTGAAACTCCCAGTCCCCTCAATGAACACTTCAAGCTTAAAGAGAAATTTATCATCAAACCAGTAAACTGCATAACCGTCCGTAATCAACTGTACTCAGTCTCCATGCAAGGCGAGCAACGAGAGGAAATTTTCTTGAAACAGTAAATAAAGTGAAGGCATCGGATAGAAAGGAATGAGGAAGCAACGCCATGCTGAAGCTCTGTGTTGCGCGCTGCCGGATACAGACTTTATTTCGTTTCATGTGTCCGTTTGTAGGCACATGAGGAGACGATACGTCACTTCTATTTACTGTCGTAGTCTGGAAGCAGCTTCACCCTTTATGTGTAACAAGACAAACCGTATGACGTGCAATATTTAAATTACTATGATTATATTTATAATTACATTTGAGGCGGTGCAACCTCTCCAGACTTGCTACAGTAACTCCAGAAATTTCTTAAAAGTAGATCTACAGCTAAAGCCTATCGAGACTTGTAACGGTAATTCTAAAAAATTCTTAAAAATAGATCTACAATAATTTAAGGATAAGGTAATAGTTGGTGAGTGGGGTCTTTTTTTTTTTTTCCTGTCATGTTGGTAGTTTGAAAGCATTCTCGCCTTACATGTGATAAGATAAATTACTATAATTATATTTATAATTAGGCTCTCGAGACTTGCTACAATAACTCTAGAAATTAACTCTAATATTTTTTTTAAAGTAAATCTAAAGTAAAGCCTCTCTAAGCTTGTTAGATTAACTCGAATTTCTTAAAAGTAGATCTACAATATCTTAAGGATAAGGTAATAGTTGGTAAGTGGGGTCTTATCTTTTTATCGTAGGACAATGTCTTCCGTTGTACAAAGGTTTTTTAGTCGTAAGTGTTGAAATAAAAATTACATCTAAAAGTGGATATTCCATATACACTGTACAAAATAAGATGGAATTTTCTTTATTTAGCCATTATTTTATTATTATTATTATTTGTGGAAAACATCCCAAAAGGGATGCCACTTTCGGGTAAGACCCAAGGAGGCAGGGGTATCCATTCCGCCAAAAACGCCCAGGACTCGGACCTGGCCTACCACCTTTGACATACTCAAGGAGCAAACAAACACACAAAACCAAATTAAAAAAAGTAAATAACAACAAAAATAATAAAATAAAATAAAAAACAAACTCCTTGAGTGTGTCAAAACCAAAAGCACAACCAAACACGCACAATAAGATAAAAGAAACCACAACACAAACCACATAGAAAAACACAAGAACCACATAACAAAACACAAACAAGACAAAAACAACAGAACACTACAAAGACATAACCCAAAAAAACATGAAAAATAAACACAACCAAAACCTAAAAAATAAAATAAATAAAATAAAAATAAAAACAACCAACAACAGACAATAAAAAAAAACAAAAAACATAGAAAACACTCACACATTAAAAAATGAAATAACACAAACAAAGAGAAACCCAAGAACAAGAACGAAAAAAACACAAGAACAATAACAAAAAACATAAAAAAAAACAAAACAACAAAAACACAAGAACAACAAAAAACAACACAAAGAACACAAAAACAAAACAAAACAAAAGAACCCACCCACCTTAAAAAACTAAACAAAAAAACAAAGAAGACAAAAGAAAAAAAAAATGAACAAAACAATGACCTATCTAGACCAGAAGACTATTAATGCAAGAATCAACGGAGGAAACAAAATAAAGAATAGAATGAGCTAGGGAACTAAAAAAACTGAATGAACCAAAGAGAAACAAAAAAAAAAACAAGAAGAAACTAGGTACCTTCAAAACTGGAGCCATCCAAAGAAATTATAGAAAGAAGAGCTTCCCTAATTTGAGAAGCCCACCATATAGGAGGGTGGCCATAACAAGTAAGATCACCTTTTTCCAAAGCCCAATTAGCTAAAGCATCAACACTCTTGTTTTGATCTTTGACCACATGATTGTAATCAACTTTCAAAAATCCCATCTGGATTAACTGAATCTTCTCAATAATTATTTTTATTCTCCAATCCACCTTATGATTCTTAGAAGGAGTCTTCAAGAGATTAATCATAAGTTGAGAGTCAGACTCAACTAACACCTTTTCCCATCCAACCTTAGTAGCCTCTTGAAGGCCTCTAAGGATACCATACCCCTCAAGCAAGGTTATTGGAAAGAATACCCAAATTCTCAGCAAAAGTAAAAACCAGGGAGCCATCCGAAAGTCTACCAATTCCTCCCACACTGGCTTTTCCAGGGTTCCCTCTAGAGGCTCCATCAGTATTGACTTTTCCAAAATCCTTAGGAGGAGGTTGCCAATTTCTAGTCCTATCCATCTTACTAATACTCACATTCCCTTTAAGTTGGTTGCCCTTAGAAGTTTTAATATTCAATCTTTGCATCACTTGATCCCATCTTTGGTGGGAGTTTTGGGGGTGATTAAGGAGATGATGGACTGATTCAACTAAGTTGGCTATGGTCTTTTGCCAAATATAGTGAATATCCTTCCTATCTTGATTGAAAATTTGGTTGTTCCTTTCATTCCAAATATTTCAAAGAAGAATGGTAGAACCCATCCAAACTAATTGCCTAATAAAATGATCAACACCCTCTTGATTAGGCCAATCCCTCCAAAGTTGTTCAAAAGTGAAAAAATTGGACCACTGTAAGCCAAGTAAAGTTGCCATTCTCCTCCATAGCTCAGAGGCTAAAGTACACTCAATAAAAATATGGTTGATATTTTCTACATTCTCTTCACACATTTCACATCTAAAAGGGCCATGAAAACCACGCTTCATAAGTTGCTCACCAAGAAGCACCCTACGATGCAATAAAAGCCAATTAAAGAACCTCACCTTAGGCCAGAGCTTTTGAGCCCACAATTGAGAAAATATGTCAGAAGAATGGTTGGGATTATTATGGCATAAGGTCAAATAACCTTGAGCAACTGAATACTCACCCTTAGTAGTGTCGTTCCATCCAAAACAATCTTTTTCATGGGACCAAGAGAGGGATCTCATATGAAGGATGCCTTGGATATCTTGTCTTTGCCTTTCTGGGATTTGAATAGGCCAATCCTCAATAGGGATCCAATATCTACCAACCTTTGAATTACCAGTATGGTACCGATAGTAATTAGCCACCTTTATCCAATTAGCTTGGTGAAGCTCCTCCATCCAAGGCCTCCAATCGGGAAACTGAGTTATCAAAGGCTTGTGACCATCCCAAGAATCTATCCAAAAATTTGCATGTTGACCATTATGAATGATCCAAAATAATTTTTTCTTTATCAAATCCTCACCGATCTTAAGAACTGCTAAAATGGGAGAACCTTTGGTAGGAAGTTGATAGCGAACAAGGTCTTTAGGACTTTTGTTCTCAGCATATTTAGCACGGAGATTATTGGCCCAAAGAGCATTGGGGTTATGCAACATCCTCCAATATAATTTAGCAGCTAAAGCTTTGTTGTTATTAATTGAAGACCAGAATCCTAACCCCCCTTCACTCTTAGGAAGACATAAAGTATCCCATTTCACCAAGGCCCATTTTCTTTTCTCCTTAGTACCACTCCAAAGGAAACGATGACTGATTTGATCCAATTCTCGAAGAACAGACTTTGGGATATTCAAAATGGAAGAAACATAAATAGGAAAATCTTGAAGGACTGATTTTACCAAGGTGATTCTACCCCCGTAAGAAAGCCACTTGTTGGTCCACTTTCCAATTTTCTTCTTGACTTTGTCCAACAACCAATTCCAATATTTATTTTTCTGCCTTTGAATATTTATGGGAATACCTAAATAAGTGATTGGAAGAGAGGTCTTCTTATATCTTAATTTATCCAAGACCATGGATTCCTATCTAGTAGAGTAGTGAAAGAAAATAACTTTAGATTTATCTTCATTGATCAACTGCCCCAGTAGCCTTAGAAAAATAGCTAATGATTTGCTTAATATTAGAAGCTTCCTTAATTGTAGCTTTACCTAAAAGGGTAGAGTCATCCACAAATTGAAGATGAGAGATAGGTCTAGCTCCATGAGCAATGGTAACTCCCTCAAGGGTTTTGTTTTCCCTATTTTTGGTAATAGTCCTACCCAAGCATTCAACAAGAATGATGAATAAATAAGGGGATAGCGGGTCACCTTGCCTAATACCTCTGGAATCTAGGAAATACTGAGAAGGCCTACCATTGATAAGAACTAAGTAGGAAATTGAAGAGATACATCCCATAATCCAATCCATCCAATCCTTAGAGAAACCAAATTGCCTCAAAAATTTGATAAGGAAGTGCCAATCCACTCTGTCATAAGCTTTGGATAAGTCTAACCGGATGAACATAGAAGGAGAATTTTGCATATCCATGGAATGGATGGCTTCTTGAGCAAGAACTATCTCATCTACTATTTGACGTCCTTCCACATATCCCCCTTGCTCTGGGGAAATAATCTTATGTAAAAGAGGCTTCAACCTTTCTGCCATGATTTTAGTAATAATTTTGAGAAGAACATTACATAAAGCAATAGGTCTAAAAGCTGAGATATGATCAACCTCTTGAGATTTTGGAACAAGAGTAATATAAGTTTTATTGATAACCTTCAAAATTTCTTTGGATTTCCTGGCTTCTTCCACCACCTCTAATAAATCAACATGAAGGATATCCTAGAACTCTTGGTAGAACTCAATAGGAAAACCATCAGGACTTGGGGTTTTCCCTTTTTGCATTTTAAAAACTACTTGTTGAAGCTCATTGATAGTAACAGGAGTAGTAAAAATAGAGTTCTCCTCAGAAGTGATAAGAGAAGGGATTGCTTGAAGAACATTTTGTTGAGAAGCTGAGTCAAGAGGAGTAGCAACAAAAATATTGGAAAAGTAATCAACAACAATAGAGTTCATGCCATCCCAAGTATAAACAACATCCCCGAAATCTGATTTTAAGGAAGAAATAAAGTTGTGAGATCTTCGAGCTAGAAGATACTTGTGGAAGAAATTTGTGTTTCGATCTCCTTCTTTGAGCCATTGAATTCTAGATTTTTGCTTCCATAATATTTCTTCTCTTTTTTCCCATTCCTCTAACTGAGTTGTGAGTTTAATTTCATCTACACTTCTCTTCTCTGTGAGGCCATCTAAATGGATTTTCTTATTCAAATTTTCAATATGAGCAATAACTTCATGTTTTTTTTTATGAACATCCCCAAACTCTTTCCAGTTCCAAGTCTTGATTTTGGATTTAATGTATTGCATTTTTTTTGCAAAACAGAACATCTTAGTCCCATGCCTAGGTTTACCTTCCTTCCACCATTGTTGCACATGAGGTCTAAAGGAAATGTCTCTAAGCCACATTAATTGAAAATGAAAAGGAGAGAAACTCACATTGGTTTTCCACATTTCCACCATGACTGGCCAATGATCCGAACCAACATTATTAAGAGTCTTCACTTTAGGAATGTGACCATGGATTAAGAAATTTTTAGAGAGCAAAAACCTATCCAATCTCTCCATTATACAAGCTAAGCCTTTCCTTCTGTTAGACCAAGTCATAAGGCCATTATCTGGTTGGATATCCACAAGATGGAGGTTTGCAATATATTCGCTCATGAGGTCAGTACTTTTGTCCAAATTTCTATTTCTCCCCCTTTTCTCATCCAGAGAGAGGATGGTATTGAAATCTCCTCCTATCAGGATCCAAGCTTTAGGAAAATGAGAGATAATATGAGTAATATCCTTCCACTGTCTTCTTTTTTCCTCCAAAGAAGTCGAGGCATAAACAGTAATGCAGAGCATAATCTGGTTGGAATGTCTACTTTGAATAGCTATAGCCAACAAACCCCAACTGCCAACCATATGGTGAATAACTACCTCTTTTGGGTCCCAAAGACAAGCAATGCCACCCGAAGTCCCTTGGGAACTAAGGGAAACCACTTTTCCAACTGGCCAAATTTTATTGGCAATTAAGTCCATATCCTCCATTGACATTTTTGTTTCTTGAAGGAAAACAAGATGTGGATGATTTATCTGAATCATTCTTCTAATTTCATTTTGTTTTGAAAGACTCCCTTTGAGTCCTCTAATATTCCAAGTGATGATCTTCATTAATACCAGGGCTAAAAATGTTGGTAAGGGCATTAATCTTACCTTCCTCTACAAGCTTTTCACCTTCTTTTACCATATGATATTGATTGGTCTTGCGACCTACTTTTTGATTAGAATCCATCTTCAATTTTTTTTCCCTATTTCTTGACTTATTCCAATTGAATCTGAGATGGCTTCTAACCTTGAAGAATGTTCATACACAACCAAAATTTTACTATATGGTTCAATGGAGTCTATATTGGGACCTGCATTATTTGAAGTTTTGACATTTGAAATATTGTTTTTCTTGTGTAAATTTTCTCCTTTTTTTTTTGTTGAAAACCTTTGATTTGTTGGTTTGTCTCTGGGTTCTTTCCTTCATATTTAAATTGTGTTTCTAAGATTTCAGTTTCCATTATTTCCTCTTCCTCACTTGGGACATCATTTGTGGAAAGGATTTCAAACATATTAGCAAATGACTTTGATTGATCCTTCATTACTGGTTTTTTCGAAGTGTTCTTCTTCTTAGGTATTTGGAAACCTCACTGAGTTTATATCTTCTTTCTTTTGATCAGGAATTTTATTTGGGCAAGCACCGGCCAAATGACCATATTCATGGCAAATTCTACAACGAAAAGGAATGTTCTCATAGTCCACTACTTGCTCCCAAGTGTCTTCCCCAAATTGTAATGTGATCTTTTTAGGTAGGGGTTTGTCAAAATCCATTAAAACACAAATTCGAGCATAAATAATATGTTCAAAATTTTGAGTACAATCAGCGATCATCATAAAATTTCCTAAAGAGTTTCCAATTGAAGAAAAAATAGTAGGATTCCAAAATTCAATAGGGAGGCCAAAGAGTCTAACCCACACGGGAGCTATAGAAGGCATCTCTTCTTTGGCTTTAAATTTAGTATGCCAAGGCTTCATGAAAAGCCCTGCCCTTCCAAAAAACCAAGGACCCCCTTGAAAATTTTTCTCTCTATCTTCATTATTAGCAAATAAAACAAGAAAATAACCATTTGGATAAATAGAGATTTGTAACTCACCTTTAGTTTTCCAGATTTTTGCAGCCCAAACTTTGAAAGTAGATAGACTCAGACAAAAACCCATGAACCGACAAATTAGTCCTTTTTTTCCAAATCTTCAATGCCAGTCTAAATGTTACCCATATCAAGCTTAACAATAGGAGTTCCATCAGCTGCTTTAAGACATCCTGACTCCGTTTTCCTGGGATCAATATTAGGCATTCTTAGAGGTTTATGAGAAGCCCTAATATTGATATTAGCATTGGGCTGAGGCTGTCCACCATGAAGGGCATCCCTAAAATTCATTTTTGGGACTAAGTCTTCAAAATTATTACCCTTGATAGGGGTTTTCATAGTAGAATTATTTTGTGGGTGCACCTTAGCACCAGATTCACTTGAGATATGAGCCATTTTTTGATCAACTACTTGAAACTTATTTTGTGGTCTCTTTAATCCTTGCCCTAGATGCCGTGGAAAGGTATGGTTTTCACTTTTCTTTTGTGCAGCAAATTGGAAGCCGTTGTCACTCAAGTTCACAGTATGATCTATTGAAAGACAAATTTCTAACCCATCTTGTATCCCCTACAACATTTCTTGCTAAAATATTGAGCATAAACCATAAAAATATTGGCCGCTAGGGCCCGAAGGCCCTAAAAACCAACCTCTGGAGCTTCTTGCACTCAACCGAGATGAAACCCTCGCATAGCCGCTTGCCAAATATATCGTTCACACATAGGGATGTGCTAGGATCTATGTTACTCAAAATGATATGAAAATTGGTGGAGATGTTCTAGGGTTTTTCAGGCATCTACCCTCAAAATTTTAGCTCAATCCGAGTTCGGATGAGTGAGATATGGCCGAAACGAGTTCCGTAGTTTGGGTAGTCCTGCGAAAAATGTCTCTACCATTCAGCTTAGTATTTCATTTTTCTCAGAAGCAGATTTCTTTAGCCATTATTGAAATACTTATGTACATGATATTTTTCAGCTAGAGACCAACAATTTTTGCAGCTAGCTATTTCTTGTTTTAACCATGTAGTTATCTTTTCAGGATTGGAAATGTTAGGTTGACTGTTTGGCATTTGTGTGATGAAAAAAATTGAAATAAAACTTTCATTTTTGTGTAGTTATAACTGGTTGTGGATTTGTGAATGTTCTCTTTTTGTAGTGAGACTATGTTCAAAGTCTTATATTCATTCTATGTCTTTTTTGAGTGAGTGAATTTGTTAAAAACTGCATGTTGATGTTGTTTCTATTTTTGTGAATGAATATGTTGAAATGTGTCAACCAGCACATACACCTTTTCCTTACTTATTGCAGAATGAATTTATTTAAAATGAATTTGTTAAAATTCATTTTGGGTGTCATGACACAATTACCTTATGTGATACACTTGGAATGTTCGAGGACACATCATGACCAAAAAAAATAGAATGGATGTTGTAGTTTGAAAGCATGGAAAAAATTTTATTTGAGAAATTACAGAACCTTAAGAATTAAGGGGATATTATTGGATAATATTAATTGATTGTTTTATTTGTAATTCTTAAGGATTTGATCAGAGAAAATAAGCAATAGTTAGGTGCTCAATGACATGCATTTACAGAAACTACATCTAACTATTTTGTATATGTATCAATATTCTTGAATGTATTGTCATTAATATCATCATGATCATAATCAAAATAATCCTTCCTCCACAATATTGAGTTTGGGTATTTTTTTTTTTATAAATGGATACTATTTCTTTTAGTGTTCTATTTTTGGATTGCTTTATTTTAAAAATCTTTTTTTCAACAAATATATCACAAATCAAATATTCCTTATCTTTTGAATGTGTATGTGTGTGTTAGAGAGAGAGAGTGAGTGAGAGAGATAAAGAGATATAGATAGAGATAAAGAAAGATATCCCTTATTTATCTCTAACAAGTAAATTTTACATGCAACTCAATAGTAAGAAATGCATTCTTCACATCTATTATATAAACTTAAAGAAATGTATTATTTACACTTATTTGATGAACCTACCTGTTAAAATGAGTATCCAATGATAAATATTCATTTTATAAATCTATACAAATGTTTCACTAAATCCAATTCCTTATTTTTGAGAGAAAAATTCTATTTTATATATTTTAATACATACATGAAATTTAGACTTGATCTTATAGACCCATTTATTGCGCACAATATTTTTACTTTTTAGAAGCTTTGATTTTCATTTGTTATTTTTATCAAGGAGTTATACTCATCTACAAGTGCGCATTCCTAATATATATTTTTTTTATAAGATTTATATTTGTAACTAATTTATAATTAAAAAGATAAGTTGTGCCTATGACTTTCTTACCTTTGCATACTAATTTTGAAGACTTTTGTTCATTATCACTAAAATATTTTTCTTTATCTTCAACTTGAAAAATAATTCAATTCCTTAATTTTTAGAGAACAATTCTACTTTATATATTTTACTATATACATCAAATTTAGAATTTACCTTATAGACCCATTTATTGCACACAATATTTTTACTTGTTACAAGCTTTGATTTTCATTTGTTATTTTTTATCAAGGAGTTATACTCATATACAATTACATATTCATGCTCTTTCTTTTATTTTCATAATATTGAGAGTTTGTACCATCTCTAGCTTTGTTCTTAATTCATAATTAACCTAATAAGTTTTGTCCATGATTTTCTAATTTTTTATAAGAATTTTATTCACCATCACTAAAATCGTTTTCTTCATCTTTAACTTGAAAAATAATTTGAGGTTATTCTCCTATATACATTTGACAATACCCTTAATTAAAAACGATATCTCTACTAATGATGAATTTTCTAGTCTTAAGATCATACAACCTATAATCCTTAGATTATTCACTTTAGTCGTAAAAATATATTTTGTGCATTTCACATTTTATGGATTTCATTTCTTATCTTAGTAGGAACATGGGCATATGCATCACATTCAAACACTCTAAAATATTTAATAGATTATTTAGTGAAATCAAACTAGTACCAAGAAATAATACATATGGAGATGTGGATGCCTTATCATCAATGGTTCATCTTTGTATAAACTAAACTACTTTAATATGTATAAAAAGGTTAAATCTAGTGAGAAAGAATGTTGACAAAAAGCTTTAACAATTAGTAGAGTTGAAGATAGGTAATAGGGACATACAAATTACCAACTGTTTAAGTAATGCTATAGTAAAGATAAATAGCATAAAAATGCATATTATATAACATTCCAAAACTTTTATGTTACAAGTGGTCGTAATACTCAACTTAAAAGATATCCTAAAAAATAAAATAACAAATAAAAAGATTTAACAATTTGAAAGTAATATTATATATAATCATTGTTGGATAAGTTCATTATCCGATATCAACTGTACTCAGTCTCCATGCAAGGCGAGCAACCAGAGGAGATTTTATTGAAAATGTGATCCCAAAAGCTTCCTCCATATTCGCATCATCCTCCACACTCCAATCAAATGAATGCAATAGTTGAGCAAGAGCTAACTCTGCAACCTTAAGCCCCAAGAACATTCCAGGGCATCATCTTCTTCCTACTTTGAAGGGAACCAATTCAATGTTTTGCTCTTTCACATCAATATCTTTACCTATAAATATATCTGGCTTGAATTCCTTTGCATTTTCCTATATAATTTCATCTCTTCCCATACCCCATATGTTTACAAACACCCTTGTTTTTGGAGGAACGTAAAATCCCCCCACAGTTGAGCCTTGTCTAGACTCACGGGGAACAAGAAATTGTAATGCCAGATGTAATAAAAAAGTTTCATTCACTACACATTGTAGGTATTTGTAGCTTTCCACGTCACCTCCTTTAACCAACAATGGATACCTAGGGTTCCTCAGTTCACTCATTGCCCATTCTATCATTGTGGTCAACATGTCTATGTCATCATTTCATGAATTTTACATGGTCCATTAGTGACTAAATAAATATTTTAACTTGATTCTTAAACTTACAACTATGATTCCTTTGATATCGACCCTCATGATTTTCATTTGTTCTCAACTCTAACATGTTCTCAACTTGTTTCTCTAGCAAGCATTCCTCCTTCCTTTCCTTTTTATAAAATTCCATGAGAGCAAGAGGAAAATCAATTTACTAATCTTGTAATCCTTGGAGACCCACTCCCAAGTTTATCATCTAGTCTGTAACTTTATTGTATTTCCACTAAATGTGTTAGATCTTAATTTGTTCAAGCTTCTCTAGGTTTAATATACTCTCGATGATCAATTATATAGTTGCTCATATTGATTCATGCTCCTTATTAATTCCCTTGATGATGTTTATGGAGTCCTCTTATATTATCACATTAGATCCCAATTGAAATACATATTTAGTTCCCAACATTAAGTCCCTATCCTCTACAAAATGCTTTTGTTGTTTTCCTAGAGGCTAAAAAAGGCTAGAAAAATGACATCAATCAGATCACGAAGAACACCTCCATCCCCATCCACTCAAGGATTGCTCATAGTAGCTCCACCAAAATTTATTTTGATCCAATATATTAGGGGAATCCCAACAAACCTTGGCCTTTTATGTTTTCTCACAAAAAATATGAGGGGCCAACATCTATGTCCCAAGATTTAAAAAATTCTTGTTCTTGAGAAAAAATTAGATTTTCATGTTTTTAATGATCTTCCAATTCTCTACTAGCGCACTCTAAATGTAGGTACCAATTAATCTTGCATCCCCTTTCTTATATTTGAAAATTTGGTTGTTGCACTCATGCCATATGCCCCAAAGGAAGTGATGGAGACATTATCACAAAAGGAGGCTAAGTTGTTTATATTTGAACGAGGAATGTAATTGAAGGTAAACATCCTCCATGTTTTCTGGTAGGTCACAACAAACTTTAAACTTGAAAAGAAAAAATTAAAAAATCAAGATAAAAATGATAGCCAAGAAAAATGTGGTATATAGAATCTAATTCCTTTTCATATGGGGCACATCTATTTATGATAATAAACCCTATTTTAACTAAATTGTCCATGGTTAAAATTTTATTCTACACCACAAGCTAGAATAAAATGGTGATTTTAGAATTTAGGTTCTTTATCCATATCTTATTCATAGGTATCCTTCCCAAAATCTATTTATAAATTAGTGAGTATCATGTCTTAACATTGTAGATCTGTAGAGGCCCTTGTTATCCTTAATCCATATAAAAGAATAATTACCTCCAATAGGGTTAATAAAAAATATTCTAATCAAGTCTACCAATATATTTTGGTCTTTAGCTTGGGCTTCTAATAGACCTGGTAGATTCCAACTTTTACAATGCTAGCTACCATCTTTGAATATAAGAAAGTATTTGATCTTGTTTTTGATATCTATTGATAATCACTATCTACAAAAGAATAGAAAATAATTTCATTCAAGAGGGGAATTAGTAAACTAAGCATCTTTCCAAAAATCTATATTTTCACCACTTTCTATATGACATTTTATCTTTATTTTCAATATAGATTTGTAGTTTAGCAAGTTGTCTAAAAAGAAGAGCCTATAGGGTGGATATTTGAGTTGAGAAAGTATTTATTATCATGCATATACTTAGCCTTAATAATTGTGACCCATAATAATTGGACATTCTTCAACAACTTACATATCATCTTACTAATCAAAGCCTTGTTTATCACTTTTAAATGCTTGAATCCTAGACCCCTGAACTCCATTTTAGAATAGACATGGTCCTAGGCCACACGTGATAGTATCTTTTTGTCCTTGAATATAGACCATTGGAAGGACTTTTGTATTGTTCCAATCTATTCCTGATCTTGGATAAGAGTTTAAAATTTGACATGAAGTATATATAAATACTTTGAAGGGTGGATTGAAACAACTAGAATTTCTCAACCTGGATTAGGAGGCAACTCCTCTAACCTATCAGTTTCTTGGATAAATGATCAATAATTGGGTTCCAAATCTTGACCTTCATAAATCCCTTTAAAAGTGGCATTCCTACATAAGAAACTAGAAGGTCCCCTATTGCACGATCAAATATTCATGAATTATTTTGTTGCTTAACCTCAAGAGTATTGATGATGTAAATTTAGCTCTTAGAAAAATAAGCTTTCTACACTACTTCCTCTTCATATATATTCAAAATGAGTTGTATTTAATGTGCTTGGGGAACATAATATTTGGAGATAATTATTGTGTCATCATCAAGCTCTTAATGAGACACTGGATTATTAGTTGAGGTAGGCTTGAAATTCCATAACCCACTATTGGAAACTACTAAAGATATGCATTGATCAAGTGCTTCTACTAAGATTATGAATAAATAGGATGACAAAAGGCCACTTTGTCTCATGCCCTTCTTGCATCCAAAGTAGTATGTTGCTACACCATTAACCAACATAAAGAAACTGGTTGTGGATATGCACACAATAACCAAAGCAATCAATTCTTTATTAGACAATAATTTTTATAGGATCTTAGCCAAAAAATCCTAGAAGACCCAATCGTAGGGCTTGTTCATGTTGAGCTTTAGTAGCATACCAACCTTCTCACTTCTATCCATAAAATGGATTACCTTTTGGATGATGAAGATCCCACCTAAACTATTCATATATCTTACAAAACCACCTTGGTTAACATTTATTATTAAATAAAGAACAACTTTGAGTCAATTATCAATGGACTTTGTTAGGACTTTAATAAGAGTATTAAACATGTTGATAGGTAAAACTACTTGAATTTTCTTGCACCAGCTATTTTAGGAATCAAGACCAAAAAAATAAGTTAACATCCAAGGGGTATATTGGGTTACTTGCATTTCTTGAATGGAAGCCATCACTTTAAGCCCTATAATATGCTAAAATGTTGAAATAATGCATCCGAGAAGTTGTCTAGCCCTGGATCCTTGTCCCTCCTAAATAAAACATAACCTTCTATATTGCCTCCTCTATGAAGGGTTTGAGGAGGTACAAAATAAGGTCTTCAAATATTAGGGTAGGAATGACTCTCAAAATAGATTTCTCTTTAGCTAGTTGTTCAATATTTGAATCTCCCAAAAGATCCTTAATGTACTCAAATTCTTCTTTAAATCGTAAATATTATCCATTAGTCATGTCTTTTAACAATTTATATGATCTTTTTGCAACTTTAACGACAAAGGGTAGAGATATGAAAGAACATAGTATTCTAGTCCCCCTCCTTCAACCATATGATTCTAGATTTTTGACACCAATAGGTTTTCTCACATGCTAGGATATTGTGTTACTCTAAGAGAATTTCCCTCTCATTTTTATTTCCTCTATTATAGATCCTTCTCTAATTTTATGTTCAATATCATGAATCTCAGATTTTAATTCCTCTTTTTTTAATAGGATACCAAAAGTGGTCCTATTATAGTCTTGTATGTTTTGCTTTATCTATATCAATTTATTGGTAATTTGGATCAACTTGAGACATCAAATATTTCTCACACCATTCTTCAATATTTGAAGATAAATCTTCATGTTTGAGCCACATCAATTCAAACCTAAATGGGCTATTATATTTTCTATCTTTAACTACCTTCCAAACAATTAGGTTATGATCATAGCAAATTTTGGTTAAAACCATGAGAAAAGAATCACCAAATATTGTGAAGACCTATTGGAAGACCTAAAACATATCATGATAAATTTGGATCAACTAGTCTCCCAACCACCTATTACTCCATGTATAGTGAAATATTATTAGGGAAATATCCATGAGATCATTGGAATTAATAAATGATCAAAATTATTGTATACTATTTGAAGGGATAAGAGATCCCCCTTTCTTGTGAAATGATTAAGAGGGGTGTTGAAATCCTCTACTAAAATATATTGAATTCCTCTAAACGTGAATCTCATTTGGCTCAAGTTCTCCCAAATTTTCCTTTTTCTAGTCGATGTGTTTGGAGCACAAACATTTGTTTCCTTTGACTACCAATTATGACAAAATAGGGTAATGAACTTTCTATAACTGATGACTAATATTCCTTATATAGAGTTGTTCCAAAGATAAATAAGACTCTTAGATGAATTCGTTGGCATACTAAAAACAACTTTTATATCTATCTATATGAGGTTGTTAATTATTTTTACCTTATTATCATCAAGCTTAGATTCCTAATGAAGTAACACATCCAGGTTATGGTACCTTCTCAAAACATAAACTACTAAGTACTTAGAGGGGGTTTTAATACCCCTCATATTACAAGAGATGATATTATTCTTTTATGTTTGGTTCCCTATATATTTTCCCAAAAATGTAGAATAACCTATGTCTTATTGGCCACTTTTCTAGTAGTCTCTTTCTAAAAAACTACTACCATAGAAGTCTTGTTAGATTTACCTCTCAAACCAACATCTACTAATGTTTCTGAATGAATGTGAATGATAATTTTTGGCACCTCAACACCTTCCCTATGGGATATTCATTTTGGCTAGGGAAATATTCTATAAAATCCAAAGACTCTAAATGGAGGATGCCTATGTTAAGACCCTCTTCCTTCGAGCTTTTCCTTGATGGTAAAGTTGAATATTGAGAGGAACTACACAAACACTCAAAAATTTCTACAACTGGATTCAAATAAGAAAAGGAATTTGAAAGAGAAATCACACCATTTTAATAGGTTTTTACCTTGGGAATTTGTCTCCATGGTGTTTGGGATGATTTTTCCTTCCTCTTGCTCTTTCATAGGCTATGAGATCGGTTCTTGCCCATTAATAGTCACTTCTACAGGCTCTATATTTCTCTCATTCCTTGTATATGAGTTTATATGATTATGGCACTATACCCACCTCTGGCTATTTTGGGAGGTATTCCCTCGAGACCTTTACTTGGAAGTCAATTTACTCCATATTGTCACAAAGACCACATTTCACAGCCATATTTTGATATTCAAAACATTTTGTCCAATATCTATACTTGGAATTCAACTGAATTTACTTGGGGAGATCTTGAGTTTAATTTGCATACATGTAACATGTATGCTTTTTTCAGCATAGCAAGGTCCACCACCACTACTTAAACTATATTCCTACCAATCCCAAAGAGGATTTCCTCATGCCAAAGGTGAATTAAGAGCCTTGGTAGGCACACCCAAAT
This sequence comes from Wollemia nobilis, assembly GCA_028583015.1. Taxonomy (NCBI): domain Eukaryota; kingdom Viridiplantae; phylum Streptophyta; class Pinopsida; order Araucariales; family Araucariaceae; genus Wollemia; species Wollemia nobilis. The sequence continues at coordinate 190,053 of JAQPPZ010003709.1, forward strand.
AGTTTCCAGATCAATACCTATAGTGTAAGAATTAAAATATAGGATCCATCTCTTTAGGTAGAGGTATTTACAACCAAACTATTGTGCCCCCTATAGAATCCACTTGTTGTCCATCGGGCAACTAAATTTAACCTAAAAATATTATTTTGTAAAGGGATAATATTCATATGTCTAATGGACCTCCATTTGTCTCACACCCATTTTGGAATGGCATCAAGTTCTAGCATCACACCAATTAATTTTCCAACTAGAGACATCTTCCCCTCATCAACCACTATATTTTCCAAGATGTCTTATTAATTTTAATATACATTATTATTATTTTACAATATGATACATATATCATTTATTTTTAAATATCTTGAATATATTTTACATTCTAATTAAATGTATGAGTTTTAATATGATACACATTTAAATTTTATACAAATTTCAAAGTAAAGTGTACAACTATGATAGGATACATGGTCACTAGTGTTCTATTTACACTTTATATATAAATTGATATCTTAAAAATAAAATTAAAACACACACACACACACACACACACACACACACACACACATATATATATATATAAGAAATGATGAATATGATTTTGCAAATTTTTTGATAAGGTAGCTAATTTTTCGATCGCTACCAAAAATACACCCTTATAAGTTTCTCCCGTTGTAAAACATGTTGTAATGGAATTTTTGCAAGTGTGACTAAGATGTTGGTTGCTGGAAAAAATGCACCTTTATAATTATTTATTCCTAGAAAAATATTGTGTGAAGTAGGAAAGAAATGTTTATCCCCCCTTAAGTGCAAAATATATGCAACTCATGAAGCTTTTTAAGGCTTTTACAAAGATTGCCTCCTAGGAAAATTTAAAAAATTACACCAAAAAATCCCCCCTTTTATTTCAAGTACTTCAATTTTTTTTTTTACTATTTATGACACCTAAAAGGGGTATAATCATCCCTTTATTACAAGTACTTAAAATAAAAACTAATGTTATTTATGAAGCCTAAAAAGAGGGTTGGAATGGTGCTTACATAGGGTAAAAAAAAAAATTCCCTTACAAAGTTTTATGGGCCATGAGCACCTTGTGTGCTATTTCTAAACTAGAGTCAGAATCAGAATTAGACACTTCACTAGCAACATGGCATCTTTTTTGTCCATTTTACCTCTATTATGTGCCTTTGCCATTTTTTTTTTACTTGTTTTTAAACAAACACCGATTGGTGTCATGGTTGTCCTTTTTACAATTTGTGCAAAAATTCTTTTTTGATTGAGGCTGTTTGCCCTTATATTTTGATGATGATCCTAAATATGATCCCCCATTATGAAATTTACATTTCTCCTTTCCACCCTATTTGTGTGACTAAAGTGCATTGTTTGACACTTCATCACTTTAGAGCTGATTTGCTTCCTTGGTTTGAAGAAAATTAACTAACTCCAGAAAGGTGATAGTTCTTTAAGATACATTAAGGTAAGTTATTAATATCTTATAGGATTAGAGAAGATCACTAAATATTATTGAAGTCAATATATTATCTTCTACTTTTCCTCCTAAAGCATTCATCTTTGACTTCAATTATGCCACTCTGTAGAGGAATAGTTCTACTATTTCTCCTAACTTCATATGGAGTGTATGAATTTGTGTTTGAAGGTTTAGAATATTAGATTGATTCTCATAAACTCATGAAAATATGTATTTGCATTTGGACAATTCATTTCCACCTCATCAACTTGTCCAAGGTGATCTTCTTGGCCCCCATGTTCAGGGGGTGCATCAAAAATATTATCAATGGATGGTGACTTTGGAGGAGAATGACCTAGGTACTTGATTGAATCGATGATAGACATAAATGTAATATTGGATATTATGCACTCATCAAGTTCTATGTGGGTCAATTTAACTGTGCCCTCAAGTGTGGTGGAGGAAAATGCTATGATATAATTTGATTCATATGTATCAATTGTGGGTTCCTCCTTGTTGGTAGGAGTGGGAAGGTTTTCTGTTGATGTGTCGAATATGGTTATGGGAGACTTTATAGTTGGTATTTTTGACTCTTTCTCACTTGGATAAATTGAGGATGAAGAGGGAGTGGAAATTGAAACTGATGATACCAATGGTGATGAATATAGGTTCACAATTAACCATGGGATTGAATATGTACTGTGAATAAGCTCATTGGGTTTAGTTTCCATGTGCATGGGCAATACAATTTGATCCTATGGATGTTCTACATTTAATGCATTGGTGTATTATAAATAGAACATATTGCATGGCTCTTATCCATGGCCTTCCAAGCAGTATGTTGTATTGTATTAAACCCTCTAAAATGTAGCTTGCTATAGATATAATATTTTGTCCAAATTGAATGGGTAGGACTATTGTCCCAAATGTAGGAGATAAGGCATCGTTAAATGCTTACAAGGTGAACATTTATGCTGCAATGTATGAAGATGGAAGGTTGATATATTTTAGTGGAGTTGTGGTAATAATATTTATTGAGAAAATTGTGTTAACCAATACTCACTTATAAGGAAGACTATTGATACTCACGATGATGTGCAAATCAGGGTCTGATAAATCAGCAAATATGGATTTGATCTCATCATTTTGAAAGGATATAACAAGATCTTTGTACATTTGTATGTATCCCATAAAGTTAGTGAAATAATCAAGATCATGAGGTTGTAACTTGATTGAATTTCAAACCTCCATGAGAGTTTCTCGATGTTTGGAGGATTTTTGTAGAAGCTCACTCATGGTCATATTAGTTGATGGTGCATGTGAACTTTGCACATGCCTACTATGGGTTTCTAACACTTATTGTATGAGATTTATGGGTGGTGAAGACCACGATGTAGAGGGAGTGTAGACCTCCCTACTAGGCCATGTGGTAGGCTGATTATGTCTATTTTGAGCCTGGAATTAGTCTTAGCTAACCAAATAATCCACTTGATCATGTGGAGAATCTATTTTTTTCTCCTGGTAGAGGTACCTTGGTGGTCGGGTCCTTTGAGTGAGGGATTGACCTCACGATGACTTTTAGCGAATCATGTAGGAATGATGAGATGCTCAGGAGAGTAATAGATGCAACTACTATTAGGTCAATGTGTAGGAATAAGGATATTCTCATACCTATAACGATGATGCTTAGGGTTCCTCCTTAAGTTTTCAATTTTTTTGGCTCATGATCGAGCTCGGCTATGTATAGTTGTCATGATGTGCTGACTAGGCAGACCCTGAAGGATACCCACACTAAAGAATATTTTGACTTCCAAGAAAATGTTATGAGTGTTATACATCAGAAAAATCAGTGTGATGAGATGATCACAATGGGCTAGGGCTCCAAAAAATGACTTCCTAGTCAAAAATTGTATTTTTGGAATATTTGGACAACCAAGGCTCATGAAAAAAATACCCAATTTAAGGATTTTTTGGGAATTTTTGAGAAATAAAGAGTTAGAACTCAAAATTTCTATGAAAAATGCACACGGGTCTAACTAAGACAACAAAAAAAAATTGGTATTTTTTTGGATTGTCTAGGGATTTCTATGACTATTTTAGTGTAGTTTTTCCCTATTTTTGACTTGAAAATCACTCAAAATAGAGTAATCATAAAACCAACATAACTTTTTTGTTATAGCTCCAATTTGCACTATTTTCAATCTATTGTATGTAGAATAAAAAAATAATAATTTACCCAAACATAACTTTATAAATTATTTTTTTAGGGTTTGGTACTAGATGGTATGAGCTTATGTTTATTACCCAAACAAAACACACAAAGTAGACAACATGATTATCTCTTTTAAATTTTATAAATACACAATCAACCCGTCAAAGAAGCACACAAAAAAACAATGTGATTATCTCCTTTAGTTTTTAGATGTGAATCCATAAGTTTTTTTATGTATTTTGATTTTTTGTTCAATAAAATTTGAATCCTTATAATGCTTTGTAATGGTTTATGTAATACTCAAATTGTTAAAGGGATTTCATCTGTATACTCGTAGCTTGAAAATTGGCAATGAAAGTCCGATCATGTAAACCAATCATAGTATGGAGATGAAGCCCATACCTGATCAAGGAGTATAGGTCCTACCAGTATTCACCCATATTGACCATGGACAATGATACACCCTCTTAAGAGGAGTGCATGATATTTTCCATGGCTAAAATGGTTCTTGAAGATGGATTTGGCAAAAAATAAGGTTTTTAGGATTTGATCCAATGGGTGGAGATGAAACCCACCATAATTGATCTCTATTTTTTGTTGTAGATGAAATTCCAACTCATTAAAGTTCAAATGTGATGTGGTGTGTGTGGTTCCTTTTATCCTTAAAGAAAGTAAACAAGAGAGTATTCAATTCTAGTTCACCAAATGCACAATGAACATTTCACTTTTAGAAATATGTGCATGAATAAAGAACCTACAAAATATTTATCCTATATGAAAACCTAACCCTTAGGTAGGTCACATGCAGGCAAACCATTCAAGTGCATATTTAGACTATTCTTTTTCTTGTTTTTCTTCTGTTTATTATTTTGAAATTTTGAAAATGGGAAATCTACCTTTCAACCAACTAAGAAAATACATGAAAACATAATTAATGCAAAGTGAAGGTTTAGGCACATACCTTGTCAGTATAGGAAGTTGTTGTTTCTAGAAATATGGGCTAAAAACCACCTATTTTATTGTTGTCCTAGGTGTAGATGAATGTAAATTTGGGGGTCATCCCTAGGTGGGATGGTTGATGTGGCCATCCCTACGTATTCCAATTAGAAATTCAATGATCGTTTCAGTCTAGAATGGCTAGAACCTGCAACATCTAAATTGTAAAAACAAGGTTAAAAAAATAAAAAATTAAAAGGGACAAGGCTCCCATTATGATTTCCACTATATAGTGAAAAAATGGTGCACCTAGAAATGAAAATTGAAATGCATCTATCTATCTATTTAAGCATTGAAAGCAACATGAAAGTAAGCATACAAATGACAAATGTTTGAATGAAATGGATGGTTCTCTGTATTTTCATAAATATTTCAAATAGATGGGTAAAAATTGTCCCCTTGAGGGATATTGAATGATAAAATTCAAATTACAATGTTGAAGGATACAATCCTTTCACAAACTTAAGGTGCACTTTCAGTGTTCTTCTCGCACTCACGATCGAAGAGCATGCTTGCACTACTGCTAATTTGATCTATCTATCTTCAAATCCTAATATCCTTCCTCATGCATCAAAATACCTATTCTTACACACAAGAAATTGAAATGGGTTAATAACATGTGTGGATTATGATAAAATCAAAGGAATACATTCAATATTAAATGTTAAAAGTGCAATCGACGAGGCTAAACTACTCCAAATACTACCAAAACTTAACATGATGCATATTAACTATTTTTGTAACAAGATGCACATAAATTAAAGTGAGATTATGAGTAGAATCAGTGGTCATACCAGGGTGAGCCATTTAGGAATGTAATCACAAAAACCCTAATTAATGATTCAAAATTTCTTTAAACTTCACCAAAATGTAGTATGATGTATATATTATTCTAAAATTGATATACACTAAAATTGATCTAAATTTGTGGACCAATTCATGGCCATCCGAGGGTGATCCATTTAGGACTGTTAACCATATTAGGTGAGGGTGGCCACCAATTCCAATGGGATATGGTCTAGAATCCCCCTTGGGGTGTTGTCATTAAATTTGATGATTAAAATCACAGGAATGTATAGGTTTTGAAAAGGATATGCATATTTAATGATGCCTTGAAAATACTTTCGATTGATGAGGTTTCCAAGGATAAATATGAGGGTAAAATATTAGAGAAAATATTTGTAGCACTTTGTGGTGAATACTTGCAAAGGCCTCTCTTTGAAATTGAGTGAAAACACTCCAATGTATAGTGCAATAGGGTAAAGGGAACAAAGAGGCAAGTTGGGGCATGCAAGGCAACTATCACCACTTGTTAATGCCTTTTCCATGCATAGGGTGGAAGAGGCCTCCAATTTGCAGTTCCTAATTACCTAGACAATCTCCTAATATGTCATAAGACATTGGGTAATATATGGTAGAAATTATTTCCCATTTGTCTCCCCTTTCCTTTTTAAGTAGCCTAGACCATGGTCGTACCACCCAAGGATGGTTTCTTGTGGACTTCCTTAGGTAGGAAGACCATGAACTATCATCATTGACCATGTCAAATGGTTCAAAACCTCCCATAAGTGGGGCAAACTTTCCTAAAAGTGGTTAGAACACATAATAAACCCTTGAGGGTTACCCAATGGGGCTATATAGTGTCGATAAGAGTGGCATCATGGCAATATTATATTATTTACACAATTTTAGTGTCTATAGGTGCATTAACTCTATGGCATTATTTATCGTACCTCTAACTACTAAATTTTCTAGATAGTTCAGAATAAATTTATTTTTTAATAACTTCTATCTTGCAATATAAATTTTTAACACCCATTATATATTTTTCTAGCCTTTTTAGAAATACATAAGAAAACTTTTAAATCTAATCCTATTTATATCTCTCTTTGGTTCTAATACATACAATGTTTGAATTATATTTTTTTCTTTATCTTTAACGATTTCAACATGAAGAAAATTATATCATGCCATTTTTTTCAAATTGTTCATTTATATTTCTTAATATTTTAAGAAGTTTATTTATTCAAAATACATCTATTCATAGAATTAGTAATTTTTATAATGTTATTAATTTATACTTTTTATATATTCCTTCATATACTAATCCAAATTAATACATTGTAAAACCTAGCCAAATCATAACCTATGAACATTATTTTTTATGAAATCACAAATTCAATGTGTTAAGTCTCTTTAATATCATAAACATTAAAAGATATATTTGCTTTACAAAATATTTATACCATATTTAGGGGAATCATTCGCAGGATAAAGGCTATATTCTCAATAATAATAGTTGATAAATAAAAGAAATTTATGTGATTCTATAGTGAAAATATCACTAGATAAATAGAGCAATTTAAAAGTATGTATTTATGAAGGTTTCATGCCCATAGTTTTAATAAAGGTTTTCGGCCAATCATTGGTCTCAATAAGACAAAAATACAATCAAACGATCAAATTATATTTCAAATACAATATCAAGTTAATGTGATCCACTTATAATAATAAAGTCGGTCTTTTTTTTTTTTGGATGAAAAATCCATTATATTAATAAAATAATGTTTAATCATACAAAAAATGATTGGTGGGATTAGCACACCCCGTAAACCAATACATTAACCATTGTGGTTAAGAGTATACAAGAGTGTCAGAAACAGCCCACAAATTGCCAATAACAACTACCAAAACAATATTAAATATGCATTCGGAAAGAAAGAAGCCAAGAAATTACTGCCACCTGGAAGGGGAAGGAAGATGCACATGACTCATAATACAGGGTGTATTCCCCCAATGATCCATGATGGTATGCAAGTACTGTAGCTCCACCTGTACTTTTTTAACCCATACTTGAATCTGTAACCAACAATCAAAGAATATATCATAATTATCAAATACAAAGAATACATGTCTGACATCTTGCTGAGAAAAAATAGCTCTATTTTGGGACTTCCATAGATAAAACAAGGTACCAATTCTAAAAATATTCCAAACAACATCCAAGTTGAAGGAAAAATCAATAGGGTCACCCAAAATAGCATGCACCCAAGTAAAATCCTCCTGCATAAAATATCTGAAAATTTCAAGAAGCCACTCCCAAGCTGACTAAGCCCGATCATAAGACCAAAAAACATGCAGCAAATCTTTCGCTTGTCCACAAATTGGTCAAATGAGATTATGAACACCCGGATGCTTGAGCCTACTGCCAACAGGTAACCCTTGATGTAAGAGACTCCAAGAAAAAAAAACTCTGTTTAGGTTCAATATAAGTAGCCCAAGCAATCTGAAACCTCTTATTCCATTGGGAGGGAAGAGATACTAAATTCCATCTCAAAGTGAGCTTATCAACCATTGGAACTTGTGAGGTGAGCCATTTGTAACCAAGATGAGCTTTATATTGCAAAATAGGAAGCTCCCCAGGCCAACACCAATCTGACCACCAAGGTTTTTGAAAATGCTTATGTAGTTTGCTCCAAATAAAAAATGGAATACTATCAATAACCACCTCATAAGTGTCTCTATCACTAGGATTTAAATTGTGAATTTGACAAAAAAATTCCAGGGTATCCAACACCTGGCATTAGTCTTTTTAAGAATGTATTAGATGTAAGAATAAAAATCAATTCATAATGCCTTATAGCTTCTAAAAACCAAACACTTTTTAAGGGTTCATAATTTATTAATGTATGGTGAATATCATGCATTTAAAGGTAAACTTAAACATAGTCATCAATTGGAGGCCCTTTTATAAGTCAAAAATACAAAATGCTTTCACCAAGCATGTGCAATGAATACATATTGCCTACGATAAAATTTATATTAATGTGATAACTATGTACATACAATCAAGAATCATGACTACCCCTATAACCTATAAATACAATCAACTTATAAATACCCCTATATATCTAGTAATTTATGACATGGCTTTCATAACATTCCACCTCTTATTATGTCCATATCTTATTACGTCCAATTCTCAATCAAATTTCATTTATAAAAATATCAAAAATATTTATATTTAGCAAGTGCATTAGACTTCATGAAAATATTTACATAAATTTTTATAATAGGACAAAATTGAAGCTAGATTTATCATGACCATATTACCTCATATACAACTCCTCCCACAATGCAATGTGTTGTCTTGAGAGAATATCAAGTAACGAAATGTTATTTCTTGCTTCCCCAATAAATAAAATTGGTACCAAGAAAGAATACATATGGATATAGGGATGTCCTAGTATCAATAGTTCATATTTTAATAAACTAAACCACCTTGATGTATAGAAAAATTTTAGAATTAGTGAGAAATAATTTTTATAGGAGGTTTTAACAATTAGTAGAGTTGAAAATATGTAACATGGATATATTTATTGCCTAACGTCTAGGTAATACTATATTAAAAATAAATAGTATGAACATAAATATTGTCTAGCATCTAAAAAATTCTATGTTAAACTTATAAGAGGTCATAATTCTCAACTTAAGAATATCTTAAAATTTCAAAATAAAATGCAACAAATAAAAGGATTTAACAATTTTAAAGGAATATTTTACACAATTATTATTGCATAAGTTCATTGTGAATGAAGCTTTTTAAAAGTCCTAAAAAACCAGATTCTTGATGAATGCATAGATAAAAAATATGAAATGCCTTTACAGAATCTATAAAAAAAAAGTGATTATTTTTAGGTTCAAAAATAAAATACATAATAAAATAATGTTATAAATATTTATATTTAATCATAAACTTTTATTTTTAAAAAAATATTAACTACACATGTTATAAATCTGATTAACACCAATAAAATTCATTTTTAAAATAGGCTCTCTAACTATACTTAGATATCATAAAATCCTTTTATAAGAATCATTATAATTATATATATATATATAACTCAATAACCTAGTAACTTTAAAATGATGCACCAAACATTTTAAATATACTTTAAAATGATTCTCTTTTTTATAAGAATCATTATATATATATATAACTTATAACCTAGTAAATATTAAAGAAATTATGAACCAAACATTTCTTAAAGGAGTAAATGTAAACATACCAACAACAATGAAATAAAATGGACACCTATGTTGGCTTAACATGCTAGGCCACACAATAGCCTATGCACAACTAGAATGAAGTACTTACATTGATTATTTATTTATAAATAAACATTCACCTTTAGTGAAACTCTCATTCACCTCAATAAACACTTAAAGCTTAAATGTTTTCATGTAAAAGAAATTTATCATCAAACTAATAAACTGCATCACAATAAGTTATCAATTGTACATAGTCTCCATGCAAGGTGGGCAACGAGAGGAATTTTTATTGGAACTGTAAGCCCAAAATCTTCCTTCATATACACTTCACCCTCTGCACTTTAGTCAAATCAATGCAACAGTTGAGTGATATCTAACTCTATAACCTTAAACATTGATAACATTCTAGGGTATTCTCTTCTTCACACTATGAAAGCAATAAATTCAAAGTGGTGCCCTTTAACATCAATATATTTACCTATAAATATATTTGACTTGAATTCCTCTGCATCTTCCCATATTCTCAGACAATTTCATCTATCTCCATAGCCCATAATTTTACAAACACCCATGTCTTTGGAGGACTGTAGTCACGAAAGTATTTGGTTTTATGTAAATATGTGAGATTTATTATTATATTTTGATAAATATGAAGAGTTAGATATCCTATGAGTATGAGAAGAAGAAGAGTGTATTTAATAGTATAGGTCCAGATTCATGTGAGTATGAAGAGTCTCATATATGTATATACTAAAAACAAAGCTTTGTAATACACATTGAATATGTATTGCATTTATGTATTTCTTAGAGTAGATATTATGAATAACAATATTTAGTGAATTTATGTTCATTTTTGTTATTTTGAATATTTGTGTTTGAAATATTGTTTGATTCTAGAATATTGATTAACCTATGAGAATAGTACTAATTTACTAACATTAGATTATTGAAAAGAGGTAGAAATAGACAAAATTCTAGAAGGAACTCTTAGGTATGTTGTTCATTTCATTATGCCCATCAAACACAGATATTGTTGGAGAATATTAATTGGTTGTTTTATTTGTAATTCTTAAGGATTTGATACAAGAATAGAAGTAATATTTAGGTGCTCAACAACATGTGGCTAGTTATATTTCATTATAGAAACCGCATATAACTCTTTTATAATCTTATAAAATGTATCAATATTATTAAATATATTATCATCAATATCATCATGATCATAATCAAAATGATCCTTCATCTATAGAATTGAGTTTGGGTAACATTGTTTTATAAATGGTTGCTATTATTTTAGTGTTTTATTTTTGGATTGCTTTATTTTGAAGATCTTGCTTTTAACAAATGGTATTAGAGTCATTTTTGAAGGAAAGGATAACCATTATAAAATAAAATAAAGCACAATTATAGGAAGACAATGTAATAGTACGAGAGAAGTTTTATGAAAACATAGGTAGTTATCGTGTCAAAGTCGAGGAAAGTATTATTACAACATAGGCAAAACCAAGGGAAAAAACACTACAACACATGTAGTAAGCATGATAGAGCTAGATAAAGCACCATTAGAGATGGCCTAATACAGGAGTGAAGCCTACTTGAGCAAGGGATGCAAAGCATCAACTCAAGAACCATTCAGATGACGAATATGAAGTTCAAAAGGTGGGGAACTAGAACTCTAGCAATTGGAGAGTCAAACACTCAGGTTTGGAAAATAGAGTGCCAACTATCAAAGAGCCAAGCGCAATTGAACATGTTTTAAGGAGGAAGACAAAATAGTAGCAAGTGAAGCATTTCTTGGCATAGTTGGGACAATAAAATACCCAAGGATCGTTGTGAATGCACATCGTCTGATTCACCTCAAAAAACCACAAATAGATAAAGGTGACATTCTAAGTTTGTTAATAATTTCAATATTTTCTAGAGTTAAAAGGAGGTATAAGGTATATGAATTTAATATTTGATTATTTATTTATATATATATATATATATATAAGTAAGTTTAATATGGACGTATAAGGTTTATTAAGGAAAAAATTTAAAAATTAAAAAAGGTCATAGGAGAAATTTTTTAACTATATTTTAGAAGTGAGTTAGAAGGTTTTCTACTTCAACACTACAACACATACAGTAAGCATGATAGATCTAGAGAAAGCACCATTAGATATGGCCTAATACAAGATCGAAGCCTACTTGAGCAAGGGATGCAAAGCATCAACTTAAGAACCATTCAGATGACGAAGATGAAGTTCAAAATGTGGGGAACTAGAACACTAGAAATTGGAGAGTCAAACACTCAGGTTTGAAAAATGGAGTGCCAACTATCAAAGAGCCAAGCGCCATTGAACATGTTTTAAGGAGAAAGACAAAATAGTAGCAAGTGAAGCATTTCTTGGCATAGTTGGGACAATAAAATACCCGAGGATGGTTGTGAATGCACATCACTTGATTCACCTCAAAAAACCACAAACAGATAAAGGCGACATTCTATGTTTGTTAATAATTTCAATATTTTCTAGATTTAAAAGGAGGTATAAGGTATATGAATTCAATATTTGATTATTTTATATATATATATATATATATATAAGTTTAATATGGAGGTATAAGGTTTGTTTTTTATTCAAATTTAAATTACATTTATGGTTAAGCTTAATAAGGAGGTATAAGGGTTTTTCATTTTTGTTGAAGTTTTATAAGTTTTATTAAGAAAAATAAATAAAAAATTAAAAAAGGTCATAGGAGCAAATTTTTAACTATATTTTAGAAGTCAGTTAGAAGGTTTTCTACTTCAACAAAAAAATAAATCAAAGGGGAAAAGAACAAGAAAAAAATGACAAAAGGAAAGAAACAAAATTTTCTAAAAGCATTTGTTCAAGAAGCTAAATAAAATGAAAAATATGTGTCAGACAAAGTATGGAAAGATTTACATTCCATTATTAAAGAAGCCCAAAAAGGAGAATATTTGGTACTTCAACAATGCATGCAAGGAATCCTTAATGATGCTAATGATGGTAATGAAAATTTTATCACTATATCTATTGATTTATGGCAAGGAATATATAAGGGGATAATTACTCTTAATGTTTCCAAAATCAAAGCACAAGGAAACAAGCCATTTATGAAAGATGTTTTTTGTGATACTAGTGATTTGAAGGCCATGATGATGGACAAATTTTGTGGCACTAATAATTTAAAATCCATGATAATGGATGAATATTGTGATACTTGTGATCTTTGTGAGCAGGACAAAAAGTCAAGTTGTGATCCCTTTCCAACTGAACGTGACTTGACCATGGTTTGTGATTGTTCAAAGAGATCCTATGCCATTGTAATTGATAAGGACATAGACTCACATGATTATAGACTTATTGATGCTAAAATTTGTGTTGAGCAATATGATGATGGTTTTGGCCATTTTGAGAAGCACACTAAGGAAATTGTTTCCAAATTACTACATAAAATGAGCTACAAAATTTGTAACATGTAATAGTGATGACAAATTGATGACAACAAATAGATGTGACCATTGTGGTAAATATGGTCATTGGATAGAGAAATGTTGGAATCTCTATTATTGTAAATTTTGTGGAGGACATAACCATTCACATATTTTTTGTCAAAAAAAGTAAATAATGTAGATTGAAAATGAATTGTGGATGGATTGATATGAATGCTTGGGATAAGCTAAAAGACATGTTGTATGGTTTATTTAGAAGGAAACCAATTGTGATAAAAAAAATTATTAGATATAGATAATGAAGACAATTTTGATGAAGAGGGAAAAGATAGAAGAGAAAGAGAAGGAGTATACCGAAAGGAAAAAGGGAGAGTGATGGAAAAAAATGAAAGAATACCTTTCATGTTCATGTATTTACAATTGGTTGTGTATTTTTTAATGTTCTCTTTTTGTAGTGAGACTATGTTCAAAGTCTCATATTCATTCTATGTCTTTGTTAAGTGAGTGAATTTGTTAGAAACTACATGTTGATGTTGTTTCTAATTTTATGAATGAATATATTGAAATTCATTTTGTAATGTCAACCAATAGAGAAACCATTTCCTTAATTATTATAGAATGAATTTATTTAAAATGAATTTGTTAAAATTCATTTTGGGTGTTAGAGATACAATTTTCTTATGTGATTCACTTGGAATGTTTGAGGATACATCATGACTAGAAAAATAGAATGGATGTTACCATTTGAAAATATGGATAAAGTTTTATTTGAGAAATTATAGAACAATTTTTATTTGAGAAATTACAAAACCATAAGAATTAAGGGGATGATTGTAGGAGAATTTTTTTTTTTGAAAATTTTGAAAAAACTTGTATTAAAAAAAAGATCAATTACAAATTGGGAAGGGAAATTGTAGGAGAATATTTCTTTTTGATTTTTAGAAAGGGTTTTGAAAGGTCCCTGAACCTTGAACAAGAGAGGTTACAATAAAACCAAAGCGACCGAGAAGGTCCAAGAAGAGAAGAGAAGAAATTTGACAAACCTCCTCACTAGGGAAGGTGTCGCGAAATCGCGACCAAAATGGTGATGTCACGAAATCACGACAAGAAGCGTCGAAGAAGCCAAAGGAAGAAAAGAAGTCACGATATCATGACAAGAATCACCATCGAAGCCAAAGAATGGAAGAGGTCACGATATCGCGACGAGTTGCAAGGTGTCACGAAATCGTGATGCGAATGAAGACCACAGCCAAAGAAGAAAATGAGCCCCGAAATCATGACGAAAGAAGAAGCCTGCTACCAAGAAGAAAAGGTGTCATGATAACGCGACAAAAAAGGAAGACCACCGCTGAAGAGAAAAAAGGTCGCGATATCGCTACAACCTAGAAGACTGCCATTGGAGAGAGAAAAAGTGTCACGATATCGCGACCAAAAGGAGGGCCGCCTTTGGAGAGAGAAAAATGTCGCAGTATCACGACAAGTTTACAAAATACACCCAGAGAGAAAAAGTGTCGCGATATCATGATAAGTGTGCGCAAAGGCCCCCGGAGAGAAAAAGTGTCGCGATATCGTGACAGAATGGAAGACCGCCGTTGAAGAGAAAACTTGTTGCGATATCGCAATCGAATGAAAGACCGCCATTGGAGAGAAAAAATGTGTCGCAAAATCATGACAAAAAGCAAGACCACGCCTGAAGGCCAAAAGTGTCGTGATATCGTGACAAGTTTGTGAAACTGCACCCGAAGGGAAAAGGTGTCGCGATATCGTGACAAGTTTGCAAAAAAGCTCCCAGATAGAAAAAGAGTCACGATATCACAACAAGTTGGAATACCATACCAGAGGGAGAAAAATGTGTCATGATATCACGACAGGAAGCAACCCCACGGCAAGAGTAGAAAGGAAATTTTGTGATGATGCAGTAAGCTAAGATTTTGCGGCCAACTTAGAAAAATGACGCAAAAACGCTCCAAGGTGCCAATACGCAGCCGAAAAACCAAAAGACTAGGAACCCACTCACATTGAGCAAACATTGGAACTTGAAGGAACGTCCCTTAGGTCGATTGGGAAAGAATCTCTCCAAACCTAAAAATTTGTTGCATCAACTCCCTTATTAGCAAGCCAGTCCGCAGCTTTGTTTCCTTCCCGGTATTGATGTTGAATGATTAGTTCACGATAAGCACAAATTAGTGTCTTGCATTCATCAAAGATGGAAGCAAGGGCCTAGGGAGGCGTAGAGGTTCCTTTGAGCCAGTTGATGCAATGCAATGAGTCTCCTTCCAAAAGAATCAAGCTTTGGAGTAAGGCCCGAGCCTAGGCCATATTGTTATACTGAAATCCTAAATTCTAAGCAAAGGCCAAAATTATTTCTCCTCTGTGATTTTTGAGAATTCCACCAACTCCAGCTGCTCCAGGGTTGCCTTTGGCTATGCCATCGAAGTTAAGCTTGTGCCACCTAGAAGGAGGTAAGACCCACTTAATAACAGACCTATCAACAGAAGGATGGGATGTTGCAGAAAAATTAAGCAAATTGAAATGTTTTGCCAGATCCAACTCAAGACCAGGAGGGGGAGTTTTGGAAGATGAGATGAGAGAAGCATTCTCCGCAGCAAGGGCCAAGATTTTTGCAACAATAATCTTCTTGTCCATTGCAAGGTTTTGAAAAATTTTGGCATTTCTCTCTAGCCAAATCTACCATAGGAAGATGTGAAGACAAGCCTGCCACATGAATTTGAGTTGACTGCTTTTGAAAGGCCGGGGCCATTTTTGAAAAATGAGGGGAATGGAATGAGGGAGGGCTACAAAAATGGTAAAAGTGTTGTAAACCTGATTGAGCACTACAAGGGATAAGGGACATTCCAAAAAAATATGCACAGCAGACTCATAGGCATTTTTGCATAGGATGCACCAATTTGGAATAAGAAGCCCATGATTTAACAAATTGTCAATGGTGAGGATTCTATTTTGGATGGCCAACCAGCAAAAGAATTTAACCTTAGGAATGATCTTGGGAACCTAGACTATAGAAGAGGAGTCACAACCATCACTGGGAGCTTCTTGGCTGTAGTAGGCTGATTTAACAAAGAACTTCCCAGAATCTTCGAGGTTCCAAACCAAGAAATCTTCTTTGTGAGAGCTGGGAATCATGCAACTCCATAGTAAATTTTGAAGACACCTAAGCACCTCGATGATAATTCTAGGTCCATTCAGAACAAATTGTTTCCATTCGGGTCTTGTAGTGTCTGGGTTGATAAAATGACACACCTTATCTCCAAAGGTAGCTTCGGTCACTGTCTTGAGTATAGCAAGCTGAGGATCTTGACTGAGAGGTTTGTCATGGATCCAAGGGTCATCCCAGAAGCAAATGGTCAAGCCATTTCCAAGACACCACCTTAAACCTTCCATGATTATCTTCCTTGATTTAGTGACGCCATTCCAGAAATGAGATCCACTAGGAAGGTTGTGCTCTCCAAGAAAGGGAACCTGATGAAGGTACTTAGCTTTGATGATGTCAATCCAAGTGGCTTTTTCATTGGTGGTAAGTCTCCAAGATTGCTTGGCAATTAGGGCCATGTTCATCTGCTTGATGTCCCTGAAGCCTAGACCTCCATCCTTTTTCTTGGAACAAACCTTGTCCTAGGCCACAAGGGGAAATTTGTTCTTGTTTTCATTTCTTGCCCATAGGAATCTACATTGGATTTGCTCAATTCTTTGGAATATGGAAGCAGGAGCTTTGAAGATAGATAAGAAAAAAATAGGAATACTTTGCAGGCAAGCCTGGACCAGAGTGGCTTTGGTTGTCTGACTGAGCATTGAACTTTTCCAGCCTGCAAGTTTCTTGTTGAGATGATCTAGAACAGGGTTCCACATATCCAAAAATGATTTGCCATGGAAAAGCAATAATTCGAGATAAGTACTAGGAAGGCTCCCAATGATACACCCAAGGATATTAGCAATCTTGTTTTGCCTGTGGATGGAAGTATTGAGGAAGTATAGCTTGCTTTTGCGGTAATTGACTTTCTGGCCAGCCACCTCTTCATAAGAGTCAAGGATGCTCTTAATGATTTTTGCTTCAGGGATAGAGGCATGAGAGGAAAGAATAGTATCATCCACAAACTGTTGATGGGAAATGGCCTTGGAAGTAGAGGCAGGTTTGATCCCAGAGATGAGTCCATTGTTGCAGGCAGCAGTAAGGGTCTTCCAAGAGTTTCGTCCAAAATGATAAAGAGGAAGGGTGATAGGGGGTCCCCTTGGTGAATGCCTTTAAAACTTGGAAAGAAGCCAGCAGGTGAACCATTGATGAGAACATAAAACCAAGCATTAGAGATACATTCCCAAACCATCTTAACCCATTCTTTGTGAAACCCAAACTTCTCAAGGACCTCAAACAGGAATTTCCATGAAACCCGATCAAAGGCCTTGTTCATGTCAAGCTTAAGAAACATACTGGGTTTTTTGTTTTTATAAGCCGAATGAGCCAACTCATGGGCAGTTATCACACCATCGACAATGAATCTACCTTTGATCGAGCTGCCTTGGCACTGGTCTATGATGGAGGGAAGGATGTCTTTCAACCTGTTTGCCATAACTTTAGTGATAAGTTTGTAGATGACACTACAAATACTTATGGGTCTAAATTCGGAGAGAGAAGCGCGCTCATTAGACTTGGGAATTAAAACAATGAAGGTGGAATTGGCTTCTCTCCACATCTTTTTGGCTCTCTGGAAGGATTTAACCACCGTGACAACATTAGGGCCCACGATATCCCAAAAATGTTGAAAAAATTAGGGTGGAAAGCCATCAGGACCAGGGGCCTTGTCAGGTTCCATTGCAAACAAAGCCTCTTAGATCTCCTCTTCAGTATAGGATTGGAGCAGTTTCTCATTAGCATCATTAGACACCAAATTTGGGATGTTCTGAAGCAGAGAGCTTGATGTGCGAGGGTGGCAGTCAACACTTGGACCTAAGATTTCCTGGAAGTGGTGCACAGCTTCCTGTCTGATGGCATGAATATCAGAAACAATGGTACCATCAACATTGGTCAGCTCTAAGATTTTATTTGAACCTCGGTGGTGCAAGGTGGAAGCATGGAAAAACTTCATGTTGGTGTCTCCTTCTTTGAGCCATAGGCTTCTGGATTTTTGTCTCTAGTAGGACTCTTCCTTAGCCAAAACATTGTGAAGGTTTGAAAGGAGGTATTTTTCTTCCATGAAAGTTTCAACCCTCTGATCCCCTTCCTGGATTAGATTTTCCACCCTTTTGAGCTCATCCAGCAGAAGCTTTTTTTCGCTAAAAGGTTGCCAAAAACTTCCCTGTTCCAGCATTTTAGCTTGAGTTTGACTGCTTTGAGTTTGAGGAACAAATTCAAGAGAGGGTTTGGACAAAATTTTTGCTGCCACCATTGTCTAATGCATCGACCTAAGTCAGGATGAGTGAGCCACATATTTTCAAACCTGAAAGGGGTTTTAAAGGTTTTTTGGGGTTGGGAACAATCCATAATTATAGGGTTGTGATTAGATCCATTTTTTGGGTGGCTATGCAACCTGGCATCGCCAAAAAGAGGAATGAGTTCTTTAGATAGGAGAAATTTGTCAAGCCAAATTTGAATGTGATGAATGCCCACCCGTCTGTTGCTCCATGTATAGTTGGATCCTTGGAGTGGTAAGTCCATAAGCTCATTAAGGTTGAAAAAATAGCTAAAATCTTCAATGCAGTGGCTAGTGATCGAATTGCCTCCTTGCTTGTCAAACAGGTGAAGAGGAGTATTGAAGTCACCATAGAGCATCCAAGGGAAGTCAAGAAAGTTGTTGCGCATTGTTGTAATGTTATCCCACAACAACCATCTGTTGACAGGACTGTTAGGACCATCGACATTGGTGGCAATCCATTGAAGGTTGGTGACTTTGTTAGTAAACAAAATTTTGATGGTTCTGTCAAAGATTGAAAGGACTCTCCCCTTAATGGTTGTCGGGTCCCACAAACAAAGGAGGCCCCCGAAGGCCCCAAAGGAGGGGCAAGATACAAATTTGCTATTTTCCCAGATTGACTTGCAAACTTTATTACTGCTGATCTCATCTAGTTTAGATTCTTGAAGAAACATGATAGTTGGTTTTAGGTTTTTTCTCACTGACTTGACAGTCCTCTATTTGGCAATTCCGTTGAGGCCTCTGATATTCCAAGAGACAAACTTCATCGATTTGACTTGGGATTTGCTTTATGACCTCTGCCTCTCCCTTGAGATGGGGTAAGTTTAGGTCTAACCTCATCCAAATCTTGATGAATGGGTTGTTCGGAAGTAGGGCCCAAGGAGGTAGGCACAGAGCCATCAGTCGCTTCAAGCTTAGCGGCTTTGGCAAGCTTTTCTACATTGGACGATCTACCCCTTTTTTGCTCTTTGTTGACATCAGCTTTAGGGGGGAGATGGGAGATTTCAGAGGACTGGAAGATTGAAGAATTACGAAGGTGGTGGTGATCCCAAGAACAGGCCTATGGGGGAACGGAGAGCGAGGAGATTGACGTAGAACAACAGACTTAGGGGAGAGGGTAAGAGGATGGTTTTGAGTCGGGGGAAGGGGTGGGAAGGGAAGAGGAAGGTGAGAGGGACCATAATCTGAGGGTGAGTTCAGGGAAGTCATTGCCGCCTTACCCTTGGACAAGGGAGACTAAAACGCAGTGGGTGGGGATGAAATGATTAGATCTGTGGAAAGGTCATTGGAGATATCCTCGTTAGATGGAATATTATTTAGAGGAGCAAAATGATTGGTACGAGGAGGCAGAGCACTTACGTTGATGGGAGAAAAATATTTAGAGGGTCCAGTAGAATGACCACGGCCCCTTCCAGGAGCCTTTTTATGAGTTTTAAGAATCTAGGAATCCTTCTTCCTACTAGAATAACTGGGAATATATTTTTTCTTGAAAGGGCATTGAGAAGGCAAGTGACCCTGAGTGTTGCATTCCAAACAAAAAGTAGGCTTATTCTCATACTCAACTCCTTGACACCTTCTGAAGCTTTCGACGGTGATGCCGATGCAAGTAGGCAAAACCGAATCCAGATTAGCCATAACACATACACGAGCATAGGTCATTCTGGTTCTTGCTCTGGTAGCAGGGTCGATGGCAACTAAGTCTCCAATTGGTTGGGTGATGCCTTTGAGAGCATCATTATAGAAAAACTGAGGGGGAAGCCCAGGGAGTTTGATCCAAATCGGAGCGAAGTTGATAGATTGAGTTTTAGGGTCAAAATCCTCCCCCCATCTCCGCAAAAACAAACTTCGGCGACCAAAAAACCAAGGTCCACCAATGAGGTTGTGTTGGGTGTCGAGGGCATTGTTTAGCCTTATCATAAAAAACCCCCTAGGGAAGGCCACGAGCTCCATGGATCTAGACATCCACCATTTGGAAAGGTCCCATTTGCGTATAGTTTCCATATTGGGTCGGGCACCAAAAAATTTCCCAACCAGAGAAAGGGACTCTTGAAAGATGAGGGGCTCCATAACCTTGCTTGGAAACGAAACTTCAGTGCCCAAAACAGAGAAATGCAAAGGAGTTTGAAAGTAAAAAGCTCCAGTCGAGGACCTTAATTTATCCGCAAAGGACAAAGACCAAGGTTGTGCTTTGGAGGGAGATGAGGTTGAGACCCTACCATTACCAGACGTAGTTTTTGCCACTTTTTTAGGGTCTTCATCGTGACAAAATCTAAGTGGGCTTGCGGTAGGCCCAAGACCAGCTACAGGGCCTGATGACAAAGCTGCCAGGCCAACAAACCCTGACGACCCACCATTCCCATCATCGCCATCACCATCGTCCATAGACCCTCCCACTCCCGTTCCCGCTCGTGACATTTCAAAAAAAAAAAAAGCATGAGTGATTTTTTCAAATTGTAGGAGAATATTAATTGGTTGTTTAATTTGTAATTCTTAAATATTTGATAAGATAAAATAAGCAATAGTTAGGTTCTCAACAATATACATCTAGTTAGGTTTTGTTACAGAAACCACATATAACTATTTTATAATCTTATAAAATGTATCAATATTCTTGAATGTATTATCATCAATATCATCATGATCATAATCAAAATGATACTTTCTTCGTAACATTGATTTTGGGTATATTGTTTTTGTAAATGGTTGTTATTCTTTTAGTGTTTTATTTTTTGGATTGCTTTATTTTGAAGATCATGTTTTCAACAGTATATCACAAATCAAATATTCCCTATCTTTTGAATGTACATGTGTGTGTTAGAGAGAGAGAGATATATAAATATATATAAAGAGAGAGTGTGCGAGTGAGAGAGACAAATAGAGAGAAATAAAGAAATCAATATTTATCTTTAACAAGTTGTATATTGTACATGTAACTCAACAATAAGAAATACATTTTTCACATCCATTATATGAACTTAAATAAATGCATTAATTACACCCATTTGATCAACATGCCTATTAAAATGAGTAGCCAAAGGTAACAAGTAAAATTATATTTATTTTATAAATGAATACGAATGTTTCACTAAATCCAATTCCTTACTTTTGAGAGAACAATTTTATTTTATATATTTTAATGCATACATCAAATTTAGACTTGATCTTATAGACCCATTTATTGCACACAATATTTTTACTTGTTAGAAGCTTTGATTTTCATTTGTTATTTTTATCAAGGAGTTATACTCATCTACAATTACATATTCTTAATATTTTTTTTCATACTATTGAGAGTTTGTACCATATCTATCTTTGTACCTAGTTTATATTTAACATGATAAGTTGTGTCCATGATTTCCTTACTTTTTTTATAAGAATTTTGAAGACTTTTGTTCATTATCACTAAAATATTTTTCTTTATCTTCAACTTGAAAAATAATTCAATTCCTTACTTTTTAGAGAACAATTCTACTTTACATTTTACCATATACATCAAATTTAAACTTGACCTTATAGACCCATTTATTGCACACAATATTTTTACTTGTTACAAGCTTTTATTTTCATTTGTTATTTTTTATCGAGGAGTTATACTCATCTACAATTGCATATTCCTACTCTTTATTTTCATAAGATTGAGAGTTTGTACCATCTCTATATTTGTAATTAATTCATAATTAACATAATAATATTTGTCCATGATTTCCTTATTTTTTTATAAGAATTCTGTTCATCATCACTCAAATCATTTTCTTTATCTTCAACTTTTCTATATAATTTTTATAATACCTTTCATTTAAAACAATATCTCAACTAATGATGAATTTTCTAGTATTAAGATCATACAACCTATAGTGCTTAGGTTATTCACTTTCACCATAAAAATATATTTTATTCATTTCATTTTGTTTTAACTCAATGGGAACATGGAAATATGCATCACATTCAAACACTCTAAAATATTTAATAGATTATTTAGTGAAATAAAACTAGTACCAAGAAAGAATACATATGAATATGAAGTTGTGGCTGCCTTATCA
This sequence comes from Wollemia nobilis, assembly GCA_028583015.1. Classification (NCBI taxonomy): domain Eukaryota; kingdom Viridiplantae; phylum Streptophyta; class Pinopsida; order Araucariales; family Araucariaceae; genus Wollemia; species Wollemia nobilis. The sequence goes on from JAQPPZ010003709.1 coordinate 212,698, forward strand.
TCAATGGTTCATCTTTGTATAAACTAAACCACTTTAATATGTAGAAAAAGGTTAAATTTAGTGAGAAATAATGCTGAAAGAAGCTTTAACAATTAGTATATTTGAAGACAGGTAACATGGATACACTTTTTACCAAATATTTAAGTAATACTATATTAAAAATAAATAGCATAAACATGCATATTATATAACATCCATGAAATTTTATATTGCATATCATAATGCTCAACTTAAAAATATTCTAAAATTAAAAAAAAAAAATTAACAAATAAAAATATTTAACAATTTGAAAGTAAGATTATACACGATCATTGTTAGATAAATTCATTATAAACAAAACTTTTTAAAAGGCCCAAAAATAATCAATTTTTTTTTTGTTAAATGCATAGATAAAAGATTGGGATACTTTAAAATAATCTAAAAATATTCACTTTTACAAATAAAATTATAATTGCAAATATTCAATCATAATTATATCTATATCTATAATAATTTAAGAATAAAAAAAATAGCTAACAAACTACACTTTTTAATTTTGATCTCCAGTTTTATAGTAAAATTCATTTTTGGAAAGCTTTCTAAATATACTTATAATGACCATACACTCATCACTTATTTTTATGAAAAGGATTTTACATAACTGATAACCTAGTAAAGAAATTACCAACCAAACAGTACTTACAGGAGTAGACGTAAACATAAAATGGACATCTGTGTTGGCCTAACAGGCTAGGCCACACAACAGCCTACGCACAACTAGAACGAATTCCTTACATCGATATTGTTTATTTATAAATAAACACTCACCTTCAGTGAAACTCCCACTCCCTCAATGAACACTTAAAGAGAAATTTATCATCAAACCAGTCAACTGCATCACAGTCCGTTATCAACTGTACTCAGTCTCCATGCAAGGCGAGCAACGAGAGGAAATTTTCTTGAAACTGTGACAAAGCAATGCAACAGCTGAGTGAGAGCTAACTCTACAACCTTCAGCCCCGAGAACATTCCAGGCATGCTCTTCTTCCCGCTCCGAAGGGAACCAATTCAAAGTGCTGCCCGTTCACATCAATATCTTTGCCTATAAATCTCTCCGGCTTGAATTCCTCTGCATCTTCCCAGACAATTTCATCTCTCCCCATAGCCCATACGTTCACAAACACCCTTGTTTTTGGAGGAATGTAAAATCCCTCCACAGTTGAGCCCTCTCTGGACTCGCGGGGAACAAGAAATGGCAATGCTGGATGTAATCGAAAAGTTTCCTTTACTACGCATTACAGGTATTTGCAGCTTGCAATGTCACTCTCCTTTACGCAGCGATGGCTACCCACCACCGAAACAAACTCTTCCTGGGCTCGTGCCAGTGCGCGAGGGTTCCTCAGCAGTTCACTCATTGCCCATTCTATCGTTATGGTCGACGTGTCTATGCCAGCATTCAATAAATCCTGCACGGCCCATTACATATTTTAAAGAGTCGTTAACCAATAGTGACTACATAAAAGTTTTAACCTAATTCTTAAACTTACAAATATGATTCCTTTGATATCGGTCCTTGTGATTTTTATCCGCCCCGTGTCGCTCTCTGCCTCCCCCATATCGAGCAGCACATCTACTATGTCTTTTACACAACCTTCTTGCTGTTGCTTTTCCACGTTAGACGTCTTTCTCCGACTAACGTGGTCTTCAATAACTTTCTCCGCAAAGCCGTCAAATATTTTAGCAACGTTTCTCATGCGACGATGGAAACCTTGCAAATCCAACCAGTTGAGACTTGGAATGAAATCTCCGATGCAAAAGGCACCCAGAAGAACGAAAATCTCTTCAACCATTTCATTGAACCCATGGCCTACGCTTAATTCACATCCACAAGATTCACCCCTCGCCCGCTCTCCACCGACATGGACCGGACCATGGCGGATACCTCTTCCTCCCTCACGGATTTGAAAGAATCGATTCTCTTGGCCGTCAGTAAATCCACTGTGCATAGCTTTCTCATCTGCCTCCAATACTCTCCAGCCGAGCAGTTGGGTCTGCTGGCGAATATGAGATCGTGAGTCATATTGGGTCTCTCTTGCCATGCCTGAGGAAGAAACCACAACCGTTGGAACGGAGCCCAAGCGTAGTAAGATGATGGGTCCGTAATTTCTTGAAAAATTTGCGAGAGTGCGATGAGGAAGGATTCCCAGCTGATGAAGATTCCCTGCAACGGGCAATGGTCGTGGTCCTGGAGGCAATTTCAATTTACTGCTATTTCTCCTAAAATTGCATAAGATCCAAACGAACACACAAAATATTCCAATTCCTAAAGTGAAGACCTCGGATAGCAAGGAATGAGGAAGCATGCTGAAGCTCATGCTGCCAGTAAAATCCGACCGAGATCAAGCTCAATGTTGTGGGCTGCCGGGTACAGACTTTATTTTGCTATATGTGTCTGTGTATAGGCAGATGAGGAGTGGATACGCCACTTCTAGTTAGTGTCGCTTTGGCAATCTGGATAATTCTTCACCGTGCATGTGCTAGAAGACAAACCGTATGACGTGCAATATTTAGAAAACATATTTAGAATACAAACCGTATGACTATACATTACGTGCAATATCGCGTGGACTATATCGCGTTGACTATATGGGCTAGAAGACAAACCGTATGACGTGCAATATTTAGAATACTTACATTACATCTAGAAAACAAAGCATATCACGTGGACTATATGGGCTACATAGAAAGAATTGGTTGCAGTGAATTGTCGTGTCAAGAGAATTGAAAGTCCAATCTAATACAAAAACCGATGATCGGAAATCACGCGATGATTGAAGTTAGCTTTGCTTTATAGCCTCATGGAAACAGAGAGGCTATCCGAGGACCTTGTTAAGATCAGAGTTGTGCCCCCTGCATATGAAAAAATTGCAAATGTGGCCATGTCTACCGCATCTCCACATCTACCGATCGCCAAACATCAGTTCCGCAGACGTCATGGGAATGCCACCACAGTCTTGGCATCTTACGTGGGAATGTAGACCAACGTGGAGCGTGAGCATCTCTCTCCACCACAGTCTGCATCGCACCGATTAATGCAATATTTCCATCGAGTGCACCTAACCTGAAAGCGCGCCAGTTGGAGCTGTCACTGCGCTTGAAGACAACGGAGATTTAATTCATGTATATTTTTATAAGAATTAAACTTCAATCTTTTCTTTCAATCCAAAAATCTAACCGTTTTTTAAAAAATATAATTATATAGGAAACCTACAAAACTACACTAATCACGTCCTATTTAAGAAAGTGATTAGGGTCCCCATGCGACCATCTCCTCCAAAAACCTTAATCATGGTAATTCTAATTTTATTTCGAAAGTGGTTTTATTTTATGGTCTAAACATGTTTAATTAGGATTAAATCAAGATTAACCTTGATTTTATTCTCATACATGTATGCATCCATTATTTAGCTATGATATTTCATAAAGATGCTTAATTTAATCTTAAACTAATCTAAGATTTGTCTAATCATGGTTAACCCTAACCCTTGCTTACACATGTGTGTACCTAGGATATTTCTTGAGGGTACATGAAGGAATGACTCTCATTTGACTTCATCACCGTAACCTCACCATGGTAGAATCTAACCCAGAGTTTAGGCCACCTCACCCCCCTAGACTTGGCCCACTCTATAAATAGATGGCCATTTTCAACATGAAACTCTCTCTCACCCTTTTGGCTTACTTACTAAAACTTTACAAAAATTACTCCAGAACCTCTTCTGCCACTTCAACATTCATCATACATCGAGTTACAGTGGTAGAATATAATCCAGATAGAAATAAATAGAAATAGTCAACCACGGGAAGGTTCGCACACCATCGTGTAAACCCGAGAAAAGGTCTGCATACTGCCATGCAAACCTAATCTACATCAATCCTACAACTACATAACAGGTAAATATCTATTTTTTACTGCTTCTACAAAATCATTATAGTTTTCAACATTTTTTATTTTATTTCAAGGTTATTTTTATTTGTATAAATATGGGATTTGATATATGACAATTCCCCAAACATATTAATCCATTTTTGCAAACCCTAATAGGTATACAATACATATCCAAAAGTCTAATCAGTGGCACACATGCAAAGAAGCGCACCTCCATTGAGGGCACCAGAAAGCATCAACAAATGTATGATATTCATATTGAAAATAGGGAAATATTTCTTGAGAGAATGTCCATTTTGTAACCCTTTTTTTGAAATCAATAAAAAGAGCATTTAGCATATATTTCATTAGTTTTGAAATTGGTGTTCACTTTCCATGTGTTACAGATAAAAACATCAATTTTTCCATCGGGTTTCTTGTTCTAGGAGATAGATGAACAATATGGAAGCTCTTCAAGATGAGAACACACACTCATTTGATACAATCCTAGGTATGCATTTCCATTCAATGGATTATTTTGATAAATTGTATAAGGAAATTATGGTGCAAGATGAGGAGGCTCGAAAAGAAGTTATTGTTGTCATACCCTCTATTATATTTGAAGAAGAAAACCAAGCCCTACTTAAACCCACTGATAGAGAGGAACTGAAAAAAGTAGTCTTTTAAATGAGTACGGGAAAAATACCAGGTCTAGATGGCTTTCCAATTGATTTTTTTAGACCTTCTTGGATAACTTAGAGGAGGATATAAGGACTATTATAGAGGAGTCCAAAGGTAGCAAAAGAATGCTTAAAGCATTAAATCATACTTTAATTACCTTAATTTCGAAAGGGGAGGAGGGGATGCATATTTTAGATTATAGACCTATTGCCTTATGCAATATCATATATAAAATAATCATGAAGGTAATGGTTGAGCAACTAAAACCTCTCCTACATAGCTCAGGTTGATCCTCCCCTCCATCACCTCCACACCACATCTCCAAGTTGTAATCCTGCCCATGCATCTGCATAGTGCTCGAGGATACCATGATAGGGATGGCTCTTTCCCTTCTCATGATCGTGGTCCCACCTCATTGCATACAGAACTTCTATGTCCCTAATATCCTTGTGTGCCTTCTATGGTAGTCTAGTTGGCCTATCTACCTAAAATTGGTCCCATCCTCATATCTATAGAAGGAAGCTCAATTCAGCATGCTCAATTCATTTTGTTGATATTTGGACTAATTTCATCAATTTCTTTAATAACAAATGTTCTTCAAAAATTTACATATTGTGTGTAATTGCCTCGATTTGAGATGATCACGTCTTCCCGACCATCTCGACCTAAGATGGTCATGTATTCCTGATCTTCTTGATCCAATTTGATCATGCAAAATAAAAAACTAAAAAAATAAATAGGTAGATAAACTACTTGTCGGTGATTTTGTGTAGGATGTCGATCGTTAATCACTTTTTGGCAGTGGTATCCTAATCGTAACAACATACCACTTGTAGACAATAGACCATCACCTGCATGTTGTGATAATAAATAACGTATAGTTGATTGCCCTCTTTTCCCTCACTTACCTCCTCCCATGAGGTCTATAAAATGGCACTCCCCTTGCTGTAAAGAGAGACCAAATTTTAAATTCAAAACATCATAATTGTTGTAAAGAGAGATCATGTTTATCCATACAACACTTTAATATGATGCTATTGTTAGTAACAAAATTGTTGTACAAATTGTATAGTGCTATTGTCAGGTTATGGTGCCCTTTTTTGCATCTATTTTGGAAGATCAATTTTTGAGCACATAGTCCAATCTATACATGTTAGAAAGCTCTTTCTGTTAGATTTTCAAGGATACTAGTTTTTAAAAGGTTTAAGTAGATTTGAGGCTCAAATATCAAGGTATTGTCTTGCCCCAATGGGACCATTTTTTATTATTGTTGTTTTTGGGCATTTTGGGATATCATTTCTTAGGAAGTCATTATTGATTTTATCATCCAATCGAAAACTCTTTTCAATCATTTTTCAATAGTATCAATTTTGTAAGGTTTTATGATAATTTAATATGGTTTAATGAGTCTACTTAAATTAGGTTATTTATTGATGTTTTATTTCATTACTGACTTGAATGGGACCTAATATTTGTCATTTTTGTGGATTAGGAGTATTTATCTTCCTTGGATTGTTGTAAGAGGAGGCTTTGTGCATTATATATTATCCCTATTTTGTTGGATGAGGGTGACTATGGTTTGTTATAGGTTAAGGGCCTATATCATCTAGTTCATATGCTAAAAGTTAGATTTTATAAGGCATTACTAATAGCATTGGCAAAGCAATAGTACTCAAATATGAATATCTTTCATCTCCCTATAGGGGAGATTATAACTACCTTGGAATACATATGATGAATCCTACAAATTCCTATCAAAGGTGTCAAGATAGATATTGAATAAAATAAAATATAGTATTTATAAGGATTGATAGGGCATGAGGACATTCCTATTGTACAATCTGACATTGACATCAATGTTGCTTTTAAATGATAATATTTAGATAGGTATAGGAATTTGTTATATGTATTGGTATTAGGTTTCCTAGTGGGGGATACTAGTATAACAATGATACACTTGGGATAATATGGTATGGTTACAATAAGGGATGACTAGGTGATATTTGCTGAAGGACAAGTAGTATTATTATACATATATCAAACACTACACATATTATTGTAGTAAGGTGGAAATGTCTAGTGTATTACATTTCTCTTCAATTTTAAGCATCAAAGCATATCTTGATCCTATGACCTTGTTGTTTTCTAGTGGAAGTAGATGATTAACATATTCCTATAGCCTTTATTTGGGATGAATTTTGAATACTAGAGGGAGAGTGTCTATTGTGAAACATCTTTTAGATGTGGGAAGAGTAGTAGATGATCTTCCACTAGATAAAATCATATGGTGACCTTATTTATTGTACCATAGATGGATTGATGATGGATATCACCTAGCTAAGGTACGATGTATCAAATGACTACATGGTCTCAAAGGTGAGTGAGAACACCATTTTGATCAAGTCATTAGGAAGTTTCATGTGGTACAAGATATTATTAAGGAACTAGTTTGTTATAGGATATATCATCTAGAGAGGAGTTAGGGGTTTTCTCGATTTAGACAATAATGCAAATGATCATTTTGAATGTTGGTCAAGATGATATTGGCATAGTTGAGGGGTATGAGCATTGTTATGAGGAGGTTTACCCTCATTGAGCTACCTTATCATATGAGCAAGCACCTAGGTGGTAGATATGAGTAGATTCATATTTATGGAGACACATTTTAAAGTTATTATAGAGGAATATATAGAGAGATTTTCCAACAATGATAACACTTCTATAGATATTGCCACCATTGAGTATACAACAAAGGAGGTAGGGAGTATATCATGTTATATTTTGATGGATATATAATAAAGGAAATGCAACCACAAGATGTAAGATAAGCAAGCTATGATTATTAAATGATAATGACACTATAATTTTTAAGAAAACTATAAGATAAACTTCTGTAATAAATATATACCATTAATAAAAGCTCAAAAAATAGTACAATGCAATATAATGGAGGACAGGGACACTCCATAAACTATTTCAAATAACTACATTATAATCCACTACTAATATATACTATGCACTCTCTATATTCTCTACTACACACACTTCACTCTCTATGAGGCCTATATATAGGAAGATATGTTCCCTGGCCCTCACCCTACCTATGACTCTTCATCTATTACATTTATTACACTTGTGCATTTATTACATTGCATGAAGTAACTACTTAACTCTACTCTAAAGTAAACTCCTACTCTAGTTATGTACCCAAGATGGTACATTGATTTATACCGAATAACGTGATATACTCTAACACCCCTGTGTATCACATTATTTGGGTATTAAAGACTTTAGTATTCAATATGGATCTTCTTCCTTCAAATGTTCTTCAACTTGATTTGGTTTGGTCTTATTTATTCTTGGAGCTCATATGTGTTTTTTGCTTTCTCCAATCTACTATCTTCTTGTATACTTGATCAAATGAATGGTTAGTATATTTTAATCTTTGTGGCTTCAATATTACAAGTTTCTTGAACTCTTTAAAATTCTTGTGTAAGAATTTTTCTTTTTCCTTTGTTCCTAGAATCATATTATCCTTTGAGTTTCTGTCTAGAAACGTTTGTTTTATCACTTTCATTTTTTTATTCTTGTGTATAAATATGAAAAGTAAATTTGGATCACAATTGATCCATTTTGTTTTTTCATTCCTTGTAATATGTTTCTCATAAAATACATTAGTGTTATCTTGAACAACAATATCTAGTGTGAACCCAAGTAAATCTAGAGCATATGTACTATTATTAATAGGTTCTATAGCTTCTATTTCATACTTGGATTCTACCCTATCTATACTTTTAGTTAGTTTGATTTCCAAACTGAGGTTGGTAATTAACCCTTTCAAATTAAGAATATTTTGAGACTTTAAGGAGATCAAACAATTGTAGATTTCCTATTATATGTTTACTTATTCCAATATCCATAATCAGGCGCGCGATTTCACTGCCAAATTCTGCAAGGAATTTTTTTTATTCTTCACAATGACCCTGATTGATTTTGATACTACAATTTCGTTTTATCACTACTTCAATATCTCTTTGTAATTTATTTTCTCCTTTATAGATATTTCTCACATTCAATTTCTTCTACTCCAAACGTCATTGTGTGATGTTTTTATAACAAGGTACGTGATCTTTTTTTTTATAAACTAAGAGTTGTTATTTAGAGCTGTTGTTTAATTTACTTAACTTTTACCTAACTAAAATTTATAAAAATTTTCTAAAGAATAAAATAAAACATATTCAACTGCCTTCAACTTTAAACAACAAAATAAAACATATTCAACTTCCTTCAACATTAATATGTGGTCTCTCTCGTTCTACTCTAAGACCTGGTCTCTCGAAGAAACAAAAGAAAAGGCTTGGGCTGGCCGAGCTTTTTAAGTTCTTTTATTGATCGGAATTTGATGATGAGTGCGGTTCAACCTCCGGTTGGAGTTCCAGACAGACGGAAATGCTTCCATGACCATCGCAGTGGCTAATTTGGAAGGCGTTCAATGGAATGATGGGGATTGACGTGGTATTAGACGTGATTGTTGATTGAGGTATTAATGCTTTTACAACTAACATATTGTTGTCTAATATAATAATTACTTTTAGATTTACAAATAAAATACATAATAAATAATTTTTTTTATTTTTATTTTATTCAAAAAAATTAACTATCATCCGGTGTGTGAGTAAAATTCATTTTTAAAATAGGCTCTCTAACTATACTTTAGAGATCATATACTCCTTTTTATCAGTATCATTCTATCGTTGTGATCGACGTATCTATGCCACCATTCAATATATCCTGCACGGTCCATTACATATTTTAATGAGTTGTTGACCAATAGTGACTACATAAAAGTTTTAACTTAATTCTTAAACTTACAAATTTTTGGACAGATTCTTGGGATGGTCACAAGCCTTTGATAACTCAGTTTTTCGATTGGAGGCCTTGGATGGAGGAGCTTCACCGAGCTAATTGGATAAAGGTGGCTAATTACTGTCGGTACCATACTGCTAATTCAAAGGTTGGTAGATATTGGATCCCTATTGAGGACTGGCCTATTCAAATCCCAAAAAGGAGACAAGATATCCAAGGCATCCTTCATATGAGATCCCTCTCTTGGTCCCATAAAAAAGATTGTTTTGGATGGAACAACACTACTAAGGGTGAGTATTCAGTTGCTCAAGGTTATTTGACCTTATGCCATAATAATCCCAACCATTCTTGTGACATCTTTTCTCGATTGTGGGCTCAAAAGCTCTGGCCTATGGTGAGGTTCTTTAATTGGATTTTATTGAATCATAGGGTGCTTACTGGTGAGCAACTTATGAAGCGTGGTTTTCATGGCCCTTTTAGATGTGAAATGTGTGAAGAGAATGTAGAAAATATCAACCATCTTTTTATTGAGTCTAATTTAGCCTCTGAGCTATGGAGGAGAATGGCCACTTTACTTGGCTTACAGTGGTCCCATTTTTTTATGTTTGAACAACTTTGGAGGGATTGGCCTAATAAAGAGGGTGTTGATCATTTTATTAGGCGGTTAGTTTGGATGGGTTCTACCATTCTTCTTTGGAATATTTGGAATGAAAAGAACAGCCAAATTTTTAATCAAGATAGGAAGGATATTCACTATATTTGACAAAATATCATAGCCAACTTAGTTGAATCAGTCCATCAACTCCTTAATCACCCCCAAAACTCCCACCAAATATGGGATCAAGTGATGCAAATATTGAAGATTAAACCTTCTAAGGGCAACCAACTTAAAGGGAATGTGAGTATTAGTAAGATGGATAGGACTAGAAATTGGCAACCTCCTCCTAAGAATTTTGGAAAAGTCAATACTAATGGAGCCTCTAGAGGGAACCCTGGAAAAGCCAGTGTGGGAGGAATTGGTAGACTTTTAGATGGCTCCATGGTTTTTACTTTTGCTAAGAATTTAGGTATTCTTTCCAATAACCTTGTTGAGGGGTATGGTATCCTTAGAGGTATTTAGGAGGCTACTAAGGTTGGATGGGAAAAGGTATTAGTTGAGTCTGACTCTCAACTTATGATTAATCTCTTGAAGACTCCTTCTAAGAATCATAAGGTGGATTGGAGAATAAAAAGAATTATTGAGAAGATTCAGTTAATCCAGATGGGATTTTTGAAAGTTGATTACAATCATGTGGTTAGAGATCAAAACAAGAGTGTTGATGCTTTCACTAATTGGACTTTGGACAAAGGTGATCTTACTTTTTATGGCCACCCTCCTATTTGGTGGGCTTCTCAAATTAGGGAATCCCTTCTTTCTATCATTTCTTTCGATGGCTCCTGTTCTGAAGGTACCTAGTTTCTTGTTTTTTTTTTTGCTTCTCTTTGGTTCATTAAGTTTTTTTTTAGTTCCCTAGCTCATTCTATTCTTTATTTTGTTTCCTCTATTGATTCTTGCCTTAAAAGTCTTCTGGTCTAGATAGGTCATTGTTTTATTCATTTTTTTTCTTTTTTCTTTTTTGTTTATTTTGTTTAGTTTTTTAAGGTGGGTGGGTTCTTTTGTTTTGTTTTGTTTTTGTGTTCTTTGTGTTGTTTTTTGTTGTTCTTGTGTTTTTGTTGTTTTGTTTTTTTTTATGTTTTTTGTTATTGTTCTCATGTTTTTTTCGTTCTTGTTCTTGGATTTCCCTTTGTTTGTGTTATTTCGTGTTTTTATGTGTGAGTGTTTTCTATGTATTTTGTTTTTGTTTATTGTCTGTTGTTGGTTGTTTTTTATTTTTATTTTTATTTTATTTTTTTAATTTTTTAGGTTTTGGTTGTGTTTATTTTTCATGTTTTTTTGGGTTGTCTTTGTAGTTTTCTGTTGTTTTTGTCTTGTTTGTGTTTTGTTATGTGGTTCTTGTGTTTTTATATATGGTTTGTGTTGTGGTTTCTTTTATCTTATTGTGCGTGTTTGATTGTGCTTTTGTTTTTGACACACTCAAGGAGCATATTTTTATTTTATTTTATTATTTTTGTTGTTATTTACTTATTTTTAAATTGGTTTTGTGTGTTTGTTTGCTCCTTGAGCATGTCAAAGGTGGTAGGTTAGGTTCGAGTCTTGGGCATTTTTGGCAGAATGGATACCCTTGCCTCCTAGGGTCTTACCCGAAAGTGGCATTCCTTTTGGGATGTTTTACACAAATAAAAAAAACCTAGGCAAAATATAACCTATAAATATTGTTTTTATGAAATCACAAGTTCATTTTGTTAAGTCTCATTAATATCATAAATATTCAAACATAGATTTGATTTCCAAAATATTTATACCATATTTAAGAGAATCATTCAGAGGATAAAAACTATATTATCAATAATAGTTGTTGACAAATAACAAAAATTTGTGTGATTCTATAGTGATTTTATCCCTACATAAATAAAGCAATTTAAAAGTTTATATTTATGAAGGTGTCATACCCATAGTTTCAATTAAGGTTGTAGGTCAAGCATTGCCCTCAATAAGGCCAACATAAAATCAACTAATCAATGTCATCTCAAATAAAATCTCAAGATATTGTGATCCACTCATAATAATAAGGTCCATTTTTTAATAATGAATTAGATGTAGATAGAAAAATTAATTCATAAAGCCTTATAGCTGTAAAAAATAAAAATAAAAATTAAGGGTTCATATGGTTTTTAGTAAATGGTGAAGAGCAGAGGGTTTCTGGAACTTCAAAAAATCTAGGGCATCAACTGGATTGCAAAAGTGCTTTCGGGGTACGGTGGATCTGAAGGCTAGATTGGTGCCCCAGGAGGGTCCAATGGGGACTTCTCCGGCTCCTTTTCCAGGGAGTAGTAGCTCATATGCAAATTTGTTTAAAGAAAAATCTCCTCCAAAGAATGACAAAGCTCAAAAAATGACATAAAATGCTCTTCACGGCTGTTGGGAATAGGTCGACAGCACATCATGTGAATGGATGTTTGTCGTAGGCTGAAACCAAGACAAAAATTGTCATCGAGCCAAGTATGGTTGAAGAATCAGTCATTTACAGAGCTAATCACGATTTAATCTACAAGTTCATGGGTATACGTCCTTCCTTGAATTTTTTGCACTCTTGGATCTGCCAAAACTGGGAGCCTCACGGTGAGTATTCATTGTGGTTTATTAGCAATGGATATTTTATTGTTAGCTTTTCATCTTTGGCCGATAGAAATAGGGCTTTCGAGTCAGAGAAGAAAAATCATGGCTCGGCAGGGCTATTTGTTCAACCATGGAGAGTGGGATTCGATCCCCGAGTTGAACCTACTGCAGTCCTAGTATGGATCTAACTATATGCTCTTCCAATGGAATTCTGGAGTGAGCAGGTGTTGGCAAGGATTGGCAATTCTATTAGAAGACATCTGGGTGTTTCCAGAGACACAATTGAAGGGAGCATGGCAGTGTATGCAAGACTATGTGTGGAGATGGATCTCAGCCAGTATTTGCTGGTAGAGATGGAAATTGAATTGGCAAGACTCTCCTGGATTCAACAACTGGACTATGAGGCCCTACCCTTTAGATGTAGGGTTTGTCACAAACATGGACATTTGGCCTATTTTTGCCCTAATAATATGAATGCTAAAATGGAGGCCCCTTTAGGAATGCCAAACCTGCCTAAAGAGGATAATGCAACACTTAATAAAGATTCTAATAGCATTGTTCAGGGCCAGGAAGCTCAGAGAGAGGGTTTTGAATAGCCTAGAAGAAAAAGATAGACAAAAAAAAAAGAGGGAAATGAGCAATCCCATCTCAGACCTGCCAATAGGTATGAGATATTTAAGTCACTGGTTGATGAAGAGGAACAATTTATGGAGGGCATGGACGGTAATAAGTAAAATTCTAATATTCTCGTGCAACTGCCCCTCTCATCTCCTCTCATCATATAGCAGGTAGTTGAACTCTGTGAGGTATCACAGCTAGTGTGTTCAGGGGCTTTAGTAGTGCATAACCAGGAGTAGACAGTATCTCAGGATGTCAGCAAGGTAATAGCAGAGAATAACATGGAAAGGCCAACTTTGGGGATTACCTAGGTAGAAAAAAGATAAAAAAATAGCAATTCTCAGGGAGTAGGTAGAAGATCCAATAAGGAGTTGCTAGCAGTCCAAGGAGACAAATTGATCATGGGAGGATCGGTGAGGCCAATAGACTCTTATTGCTCCCAGGGTAACCAATGATTATACAATCATGGAATGTGAGGGGTTTAAATAGCAGAACCCATCAATCTGTTGTTCGAAGACTTTTAGAGAATCGTAATACTAATTTTTTGCTTTTACATGAGACTAATATGTCATTAGATCTTATGTCCAAAATAGTCAACAGAATTTGGAGGGGTGTTGTTCATATGGATGTGGCTGCCCAAGGTGCCTCAAGGGGGATTTTTGCTCTGTGGAACTCTCTTGAATGGTTTACAATAGAACATCTTGCCAGGAGGGGTGTTCTCACTTCTCTTTTTAGGAATAATGTCACTGTGGAACATGTTCTAATCACAAACTTTTATGGGTCTCAAAACCTAGATGGTCAAAGGCGGCAATGGAAGGTTGTGCATAACATGTGAACCTCAAGGGAAGATCTAGACTGGATTATAGCGAGGGAATTTAACGCTAAATTATCTTCTAGAGATCAGGAAGGGGGAACACCATTTTTGGACCCAGGGGATCGTTTCATGATTGCCCAAGTTCAGGCTTCGCACTTAGTGGACATTAAATGTCCTGGCATTAACTACACTTGGACTAATAAAAGGCGGGAGCCACATAGCAGGAAGGTTAAGCTAGATCATTTTTTGGTTTCAGAGGAGGCATTTGTAAAATGGAATATAAATTTTTAGATTTTAGAAGGCCCGAGTTTCAGATCAGTGTCCCATTCTGTTGGAAGACGGGACTAGGATGGGGCAGCATCACAAACCTTTTAGATTTGAGAATTTTTGGCTTCAGAAAGAAGAACTTCAGGAGAAAATTCCATAGTGGTGGGAAGAATGCCGCCCAGCTTATGGGAGAGCAATGTTTAGAATCCAAAAACAACTACAATATGTCAAAACTCAGTTGAAGTATTGGAGGCGTGCTAATAAAACAGACTTCCAGGCCCAAAGAGCTCCATTGGTGGCCAGATGGGATGAGGTCCAAAAATAGTTCAGAGAAGGAGTAATTATAGACCAGCTCAAAACTGAGGATGATGCCCTACGTATAGTGGTTGAGGAAATTAACAACCAAGAGGATACCTATTGGAAGTAGAGAGCAAGGACCACCTGGTTATTAGAAGGGGACAGAAATACAAAATTCTTTCATCGGACTGCTTGTGCTCGAAGACAAATGAACAAGATGGAGGCCCTTCAAGATGAGAATGATCATTCCTTTGATACACTTCCAGGTATGCATTCCCAAGCTATGGATTATTTTTCTAAGATTTTTAAGGAAAGTGTGGTTCAAAATGTAGAGGCCCAAAATGAAGTTACTTTTGTCATACCTGTTGTTATTTCTGAGGATGAAAATAAAGCCCTCCTCAAACCCATTGATAGAGATGAATTGAAAATTATGGTCTTTGGAATGAGCACTAGTAAAACTCTAGGTCCAAACGGCTTCCCAATTGAGTTTTTTTAGGCTTTCTGGGACTACTTAGAGGAAGATGTAATGGCTGTTGTAGAAGAGTCCAGAGAAAATAAGAGAATGCTTAAAGCTATAAACCACACTTTCATTACCTTAATTCCAAAAGGGGAGGAGGGGGCTCATATTTCAGATTATAGGCCTATTGCCTTATGTAATGTGCTGTACAAAATAATCACAAAGGTAATGTCTGAGCGCCTAAAACCTCTTCTTCACAACATTGTCTCCTCTGAGCTAGGGGGTTTTGTTGAGGGACGACAAACTTTGGATGGGGTGGTTGTGGCCTAGGAAGCAATCCATTCAATGCACACTTTTGGTAATAAAGGGATGTTCATAAAATTGGACATGTCAAAGGCTTATGACAAGGTTGAATGGAGTTTCCTGGCTAAAATGATGGCAGCCTTTAGTTTCTCTCAGGACTGGATAGAGTGGGTCATGAGCTGTGTCTCTACCCCGACTTACTCTGTGCTTATCAAGGGCCTTCCTTCACAACCATTTGGAGCTACTTGGGGACTACACCAGGGGGATCCATGTTCTCCTTATCTTTTTCTCATTTTGGTTGAAGGTCTTGGTAGACTTTTCTTGAGGAGAAGACAACAAGGTAGATTATTGGGTATCAGGGTGGGTGACGAAGTTTTAATGCACCTGTAGTTTGTGGATGACACTGGTTTTGTGGGAGTGGCAAGCTTCAAGGAAGCAAGAATGATTAGGAATACTCTTAATGTCTATCTCAGGGCTACTCAATAGGTCATTAATGATAAGAAATACAAAGTGTTTTTTTTTAATCTGGAGCAAAGGCTTTAGAACATAATTTTAGAAATCCTAGGATTCACAAGGACTTCTCGCCCAGTGGTTTACTTAGGGGTCCCCTTGCACTTTAAGAAGCTAAAATTAGACACATGGAGGAATCTGCTAGAGTGTATCAAGGACAAAATTAATCATTGGTCTCATAAGTGGTTAAGTTATGGTGGCAGATTAACATTCTTACAGTCAGTCATTCAAGCCATGTCAATTTACAAATTCTCTATCCTGGTTGCCCCGATTACAATATGGAAAGAGTTGGACAGGATGGCTAGAAAGTTTTTATGGGAAGGAGCAAAGGGAGAGAGAAAGTGGGCCTTAGTGGGATGGGACAAATTTACCCATCCCAAGGTTAAAGGAGGTTTGGGTTTGAGAAAATCTAAGCTGAATAATAAAGCTTTGGCTGGAAAGATGTACTGGAGATGGATCTCCCAACCCACCTCCCTTTTCAGTAGAATCCTAACTAGAAAATACTTGGGACAGGCCAACCCAAATGATGTAGGTCGCATCCCCTTGGATGGTACTGGGTCCCTATTTTTGCAGGCTCTCAAGTTAGTGTCTCAGGTTGTTAAAGACCGCTTATTTTGGAAAGTGGGAAGAGGGGAGAAGGCTCATTTTTGGATAGATTCTTGGGAACAGTTCCCACCCATCATTGTTGAATTTCTAGAATTACAGCCAATAAAAGTAGACATTGAAGCCAAGGGAAGGATTCGTATTGAAAGTTATTTCACAACTACTCAGCTAGGGGAGTGTAAGTTTAAGCTGTTCAAGAAGTTGGATGAGTGGCCCATTTCAATCCCTCCGGATTTGACTCCCATCATGACTAAAATTTTGATAGAAATATTTCTTACAGGGGGAGACGTGGAGGATGAATTAGCTTGGGGCTTTGGGAGTCTTGGCATCTATATAGTAAAGGACGGATATTACAGCATTCTCCCAGAGCCCCCCCTCATACTTTTTAGGTTGAGGATTGGAGGAAAATATGGCACTCTAAAGGCTGGCCGAAAGTTAACTTTTTTGCCTAGCAGTGCATGCACAATGGAATCCTCACTTTTGATAATATCAGATCAAAAGGTATCATCGGCCCTTCTCAATGTGTACTATGCTACAAGAGCAAGGAAATTGTTGACCATTTGTTGTTTGGTTGCCCTTTCGCCCGACAAATTTGGCTGCGTTCATTTGCATACTTTAAAATTCAAGTAAGTGGTGACCTGAACTGGATGAATATCTGGGAAAAATGGCAGAAAGGTAGATTCAAATCTAAAGCTCTTCGTATTGGTTGGGAGCTAGGTTTAAACTTTATCTGGTGGCAAGTATGGCTAGAAAGAAATGCCAGAATTTTTAGACAAACTTTTACTGCTCTAGACGGGGTTTGGCAGACCATTTGGAGCAAGGTTACCGAAACTGTGGATGTTCATGCTAAGGAGGAAGCTCAAATTGAAATTGGAGCTATGGAAGAATGTGTTTAACTACAAGAGGGATAGGACATAAATTGTTGGAAACC
The DNA here is from genome assembly GCA_028583015.1 of Wollemia nobilis. Classification (NCBI taxonomy): domain Eukaryota; kingdom Viridiplantae; phylum Streptophyta; class Pinopsida; order Araucariales; family Araucariaceae; genus Wollemia; species Wollemia nobilis. The sequence continues at coordinate 230,169 of JAQPPZ010003709.1, forward strand.
TCCCCCTAAAGGTTGGATTAAAATCAATACTGATGGAGCTACAAAAGGCAATCCAGGTAGAGTCAAAATTGGAGTGGTGTGCCAGAACCATGCTGGGACTGTGCTCTATTGGGAATTGCAAGGCCTGGGAAGAACCACTAACAATGAATCCGAAGCCATTGCCATCAAGTCTACTTCTGTTTGGGTAGTGAAACATGGCCATCGCAGGATTATTCTTGAATCAGACTCACAAATAATGGTTGGAGCTCTAGACTGCATGAGGAACTTTGATTTAAAAACTTGGAGGTTGAGGGCTCTTGTTACCCAAATTAAAGAATTATGGAAGGAATTGGAGGATGTGATCCCAGTTTATGCGAGTAGATATTTGAACAAAGCGGCTGACTTTCTGGCTAAGATGGGTGCGGAAAAGGAGGTTGGAGTTTAGTTGCACAGTGACATGGATATTGAGGATGAGGTGATTAGACAGGGTCTTGAAAGGTCCTTGAGCTAATGACCTTCGAAAAAATAGAGTACGATGGGGGACCCCATGGCAGCTAGTTTTTGGTTCACAAAAATTGGCTTCGATGCAGTTCTTCCTTTACTATTGTATGACTGTGTCCTCTCGAACTTCGACTAGGAAGAGGCTCTTCCCACATTGTAATTGATCTATGTCTTAAAACAAGTTTTTTTCAAAATTTTCAAAAAAAATAAATGGTGAAGAGCATGCATTTAAAGGTAAATTTAAACATATTCATCAATTGGAGGCCTTTTATAGCTCAAAACTATAAAATGTATTCACGAGACATGTGTAATGAATACATACTGGCTACGATAGACTTTATATTAATGTGGTAACTATGTACATACAATAGCTACAACCAACTTATAATTATTCGTATATCTCAACTTACATACAATAACTACATTTCACCTCTAATTACATCCATGTTCAATCAAATTACATTTATAAAAATCTAAAAAATATTTATATTTAGCAAGTGCATGATAGAAAATCAAGCAACAACATGTTGTTTCTTGCTTCCCCAAGAAATCAAATTGGTAATGAGGAAGAATGTTGACACGAAGCTTTAACAATTAATAAAGTTGAAAACAAGTAGCATGGACATATATATTGCCTAACATCTAAGTAGTACTATATTAAAAATAAATAATATATATTTGAAAAAGATATTAGTAAAAAGAGTGTGATTTGTGATGGAAAGTCAATAAAAAATACAGACAACTATTGTACCGAAGAGTGGTGTAGTTTATAAGGAGGATCCAACCAAATGCTCTAAAATGAGTGGTTATGGTTATGAGTGCCATCGTAAACCATATAGAACAATGAGCTTGACATCATTGGCCATAACTATTAGAAATTAAACTTGATTTCACACATGTATGATCTTTGATAGATCTTATCACCCAAATCTGATTACAGATCCCTGACATCTGATCGTTGAAAGTCTCCAACGTGCACATTTAATATTGACAGTTGTGATTGAAAGGAAACCCTAGTTTTTATTTGGTGTATGTTAGAGGATAAACCTTATACTCCCTTTCGTCTGGTTATATAAGGTGATGTGACCTCTCAGAAAAATATCGAAGTAGTGCATAATAGTGCAAGTTCAGGCAGAGCAAAGGAGAAGATTGAGGAGGTGAAGCTAATGCTTTCATCGAGTCCCTTGTCTTAATTTTATCCTATAATTAACTTGCAAACGAGTTTGTAAATATTCGGCTAAATAAGCGCTTGTGTTAGATTGTATTTTGCCTTGTAAAATTGCAACCATAGTCTAGTCTGATTTGATGAATAATATGCATTCCTCATCTATTTAAATATTTTGCATTTTCTTCATTTCTAAAAGTTTATTTCGTAATTACCCTCTAAACATGTTATCTTACCCATTTAATATTCTATCCTTAAGCGCTCCATAAGGGAGTACTAGCTTCTCCAGTGCTCCACAAGGGAGTGATTGTTTTAGAAGCATTCCACAAGGGAGCACTAGTCTTGTAAGTGGTCCACAAGAGAGCACTTGTTTTGGAAGTGCTCCAGAAGGGAGTTCTAGTCCCATAAGTGCCCCACAAGGGAGCACTTGTTTTGAAAGCACTCTATAAGGGAGTGCTTGTCCTGGAATTACTTTGTAAGGGAGCACTTATTTTGGAAGTGCTCCACAAGGGAATGCTACTCTTGAAAGTGCTCCATAAGGGAGCACTTGTCACAGAAGTGTTCCACAAGGGAGCACTAGTCCCTGAAGTGCTCCATAAGGGAGCGCTAGTTCCAAAAAGTGCTCTATAAGAAAACGCTCATCCCATAGTATCAGGTAATAATTTATTTCAAATTGGTATCAAAGCCTAAGCCTATTCGTGGAAGATAGAAGCAATGGCTTCCGGAAGCAACCTATTGCAGTTGTAGATCCCATGGATCAAGGACAAGAAATATGATTACCGAAGCATTCAGATGAAGATATTATTCGAGTCATAGGAGCTATGGGACTTGGTCCAAAATGGCTATACATATCCATCAGATGCAACAACATTGAGTACTCTCTCCTAGACAAATTCATATTTGCTAAAGAAGAATCAGAAGAAGAACTAGAAGGTGATGTTTTACATAATACAAGTGGTTGAGGAGACAATATTCTTGTGAATCTCAACAACAACCAAATCGAAGGAGGCTTGGGAAATCTTAGCCAACTCCTTCTAGGGCACCGACAAGGTGAAGTTGGTGCAGTTGTAGATGCTGATGAGGGAGTTCAAGAACTTGCATATATGTGAGTCAAAGTCCACTGATGAATGTTTCACCTAGACTATGGATGTCATCAATAAGATGATGTTGAATGGTGAGAACATGGTGAATCAAAGGATTGTGGATGAAATACTAATGATTCTACAAGCAAGGTTTGACTTAGTGGTGATTGCTATCAAAGAATCGATGGATTTGATAGCCCTCTTAGTAGATGATTTCATGGATTCTCTACAAACACATGAGTAGAGATTAAGCCACTCAACTCAGTCCTAATTGGAGTAGGTGTTCAAGGTGCAAGTCTCATTTTGAGATAGTAACAAAGGAGAATCCTACTAAGGAGCCTCTAGTTCTCAAGTAGGAAGAGGCAGAGGCAAGCATGGAAAAGGCCAAAATCAAGGAGGAAGGTCAAAATCTAATGATGGATAGACCAATTGTAACTTCCATCAAGTAGGAGGAATATGCAAAAGCAAAAACCAACAAGGAGGATCTAATCAGAGGTCTGATAAATTGAATATTCAATATATTACTATAAGAATTTTAGTCATTATATCTCTAAGTGCAGAAAGAAGATGACCAAGGAGAAAAAATAACAAGTATACTACACAAATGAGTCTGAAAATGCGGAGTGTAGAGATGGTGGAAACATATTTTTGACTAGCAATATTGAGGACGATATCCATAAGAATGTCTGGTATCTTGATGTTCTCACAATTTGATGAAACAATCCAATCTTAAGTGAATATGGTGAACAACATCAAGGTTCCTATAGTGGGGAAAGGAAAAATTCTTATTCGCACCAGACAAGGTGAAAGGAAGCAGATCACTGATGTCTATTATGTTCTTGGTTTGAAGCACAACTTGCTAAGTGTTGGACAACTTGTGTAGAAAGGGCACATTTTTCAATTCAAGGATGGAGTTTTTACCATCATAGACAAACAACATGGGAAAATAGAAACAATGTCCATAACAAAGAACAAACTGTTTCTACTATAGATTTAGAATGAATCACTAATGTCATTTAGTATAGTTGAGAAAGATACTACCTTGTTGTGGCATCTCAGATTCGGTCACCTGAGTTTTAGTTGCCTAAACTTACTACACAAGAAGCATATGGTGAAGGGTTTACCCCTTATTGAGAAACCAAATCAAGTCTGTGAAGGTTGCTTAGTTGGCAAGCAACATAGGGATGCATTTTTTGTAGGATTGTCTTGGAGAGCTTCACAACCATTAGAGCTAGTACACTTAGATATTTGTAGTCTAATGCAGACTAACACATTTGTTAGCAAAAAATACTTCCTGACTTTCATTGACGATTTTAGTCGGACGACATGGGTATATCCTATCAAACAAAAGTTAGAGGTATTCAACAAATTGAAGGAGTTCAAGGCTCTAGTTGAGAAACAGAGTGGCTACCAGGTGAAGACTCTCAGGACATATGGAGAAGGTGAGTATATCTCCAATAAATTCTAGAATTTTTGCAATCAAAATGGAATTCGTAGGCAGCTCACTACCAGATACACAACACAGTAGAATGGTGTTGTTGAAATTAAGAACATAACAATCATGGAGATGACATGAAGTATGTTGAAGGTGAAAGCTTTTCTACATGATTTTTGGGTAGAAGTTGTATGTTATGCAGTATATCTGCTGAACAAATATCCCACAAAGAGTGTGAAGGACAAAATTCCCTAAGAGGACTAGAGCAATCAAAAGCCTATTGTGGCTCATTTAATATTTTTTGAGTGCATAGCATATGCACATGTTCTAGATGAGAAGAGGAAGAATATGGATGACAAGGCAGAGAAATGCATCTTCACTGGGTACAATGAAAAGTCAAAGGCATATAGGTTGTATAATCCTATGATGAAGAAGTTGATTATCATATGAGATGTGAAGTTCCTTGAGGATGAATATCGGAACTAGAAATCAAAGACTGGCCAACTTGAGCCAATAATCATTGAGTCTAAATATTTGGAAGAAGACAAAGTGCATCAGCCTACAACTTCAAGCATCAACTCTAGAGATAGCAGCAACACCATATCATCATCACAGTCATCTCCACTTGCAAGAAAGATCTCCAACTTGAGGACTCCAGTAAATACAAGGAGCTTGCAAGACATCTATGAGGTAATTTGAAATCATATAGATGAAGAATATTTTGACTTTGCTTTATTTTTTGAGTGTGATCCGATTTCATTTGAAGAAGCAATTTATAATCAAAAATGGATGAAGGCAATAAATGAGGAGATAGAAGCCATAGAAAAAAATTATACATGGCAGTTGATGGATCTCCCAGTAGGGAAGAAGACCATTGGGGTCAAGAGGGTATATAAAACTAAGTTTAATGCCCAAGGTGAGGTTGATCGGCATAAGGCTAGACTGGTGGTGAATGGCTACAAATAGAAGTCAGGCATTGACTATTATGAGGTGTATGCATTTGTAGCCATACTTGACATAGTCAGAATGATTCTAGCATTAATAGCCTAGGAAGGTTGGAGTGTTTACCATATGGATGTCAAGTCTACATTCCTCAATGAAGTGTTGGAAGAAGAGGTATACATAGACCATCCACTAGGCTATGAGTTGGAAGGACAAGAAGGTAAGGTCCTGAAGCTGAAGAAGGCCCTATAAGGGTTGAAGCAAGCACCCAGGGCTTGGTACAGTTAGATTGATACCTACTTTTAGAAGAAAGGGTTCATCAAATGCCCATATGAGCATGCCATGTACCTAAAGCAAAATGCAGAAGGAGAGATGATAATCATTTTCTTGTATGTAGACAATCTAATATACACTAGCAACAAAAATGTACTATTTGACCACTTGAGAAGAACCATGAAGGAGTTTGAGATGATGGAGTTAGGGCTGTTGAAATAATTTCTAGGTATTGAAGTTGACTAATCTGCAGATGTCATCTTCATTTCTCAGGGCAAGTATGTGAAAGATGTCCTTAAGAGGTTTAAGATGCAGGATAGCAAACCTACCATCACACCTATTGCCACAAGTCTAAATCTAAGCAAGATGGATTCTAGCAAAAATGTTGATACAAATCTGTTTATGAGGTTAGTTGGCAGTTTGAGATGATGGAATTTTGGGGTTAGCATAACATTCGATGAGGGATTGTAAACATTAGACTTTGACCTTATGTTGTGTAGACACCAAAATAGCACCAATTCGATTATGTGATTACAAACACTGATCGCTTTGACACACACAGCCCCCAGGGCAGCCCTTAGAGGTTAAAAAGTGGTCCTAACAACTTTTGCAACAATTTTGGAATGTCAAAAGGCAATTTGGCACATTCAAGAACTTTGCTCAGTATCTGTCCCACCCTAGGATGAATTCAATTTGGGATCCGTCTCACCCAGGGACGAATTCTGAATTTGCTCTAGGTCAGGACGAATTCTAGGTTCAACGGGCAAAAAGAAGAATTGTGCCAAATGGCATCCGAGGACAGTCAATTAATGCCTCACGCCTTGCATGCGCATGTAGGTGGGCAAATTGGATGTTAGAGGACTGTCACAAGGGTAGTCATGGAAGCCCAAGTCAGGGAGGTCTTTCCTCCCTCATGGGAAGGAATGACTGCCACATGGCACTTATGCATGCCCCTCCAAAGAGACCCCTTGGGTCTATAAAATGGTGAACTTTCTCACCCAAAGGAGGACAAGTTGGAAGCATTTTCAAGCAACAAAGTGCTGCCAAATTGATACCATAATTTACCCTTTTGATTCACCTCTCCCACATCCTTGATCTCTTTCACAAGAGAGGTCATTGGGTGGTTATTGGAAGTGTGAATCTGGATCCAAAACCTGACATTTGAGCACATTGATCTACCAATTCGTTGACAACCCATTACAAGAGATTTTGGGCCCATCCCAACTAGATTGGTGTCGAAATCAGGTTCCAACGGTGAGCGGCCCACCCGGGCACCCCACATTGATGCGAGCCTAATCTTCTTTTTAGAGCGATTAGGAATTCATGGCAGATTGTTCCTTTTTGTCACTTGTTTATCTTGCATTTCATTTTATGCTATTTCAATAGTTTTTAATTCCAATTTCATAAGGATTTGATCAAATCTTATCATGTTTTGTCGCTTTTGTTGTCCTCACTAACTTGCAGGTAACTACATCAAATTCCTGTTGATGGAAGTCAAATTGGGGAAATCCGACCATCTGGGTCTTCCCAAAATGCCCCCAATTAGCTAACCCCTAAGTTTGTAGGTCTTTTGGAGATCCCAAGATGCGACATTTGGGCAGCATCACTTCGACACTTTGTCGTAGGCGAATTCGTCCTACCCGGGGACGAATTACAGTCGAATTCGTCCTGCCTAGGAATGAATTACAGTCGAATTCAAATCGGTAGCATTTGTCTGACTATTTTGATGGCAGTGGCCCTCTAGTAATGTTCCCTGGTTCCTGTCAAATTTGCAAGTTGTTTAGAATCAGTTCATTTATCATTTTTATTCAGTTTTATGCATACATCCTTCATTGTTTTTTAGAGAACAAATGTTTCGTCTTTGCAATAGGTGCTACTAACAATTTTTTTGTTTCTTTGAATGTAGGAGGAGCAGCAAGGATCAAGGATTCATTCACACAAGAGACGACAACACTTTGGCCCGCCCATTTTGCATGTGGGCATGCAAAAGAGAGATGACTTTCCATTGATGTGACCAAGAGACAAGTTTGATACTCTTTTCCCCTAAAAAGGGAGGAAGCTAATTGTAACCGAATTTGAAATACATCAATAAAAGAAGAGGGTTGTTTTGTTCCATTTGGGTTTCAATTTGTCTATGCTTTCTCCATTTTATGCATTTCTAATTTGTAGCATCAAGTTTAGTTTCGTTCTTGCATCGTGTTTGAAGTTTTCCCTTTTTATTTTCCGGAATCTCGTGCTTTCATGTTGACATTGAAAACCCGAAAGCCATGCCTATCGACTTCTCCTTGAAGTCTGGGTCTGGGTGCAAGAGAAGAAAGAATCGTGACTATGGTACTTGGTGCCGCTAACTGGCGTGTATTCCTTCGTGGCTATATGCATATTTTTTTTTCTTTTTGAAAAAAAATAACTTACACTTACTATATATTTGATCAATAGTTTTGTTAGTAAAATTCATTTTTTGAAATAGCCTCGAGATCATAATTCAATTTTTAAATAGGCACTCCTTTTTATAATAATATATAACCTACCAAAGGAATTAAAAAACAAACCGTCCTTACAGGAGTAGACATAAACATACCAAACAAACCGTCCTTACAGGAGTAGATTCAAATCTAAAGCTCTTCGTATTGGTTGGGAGCTAGGTTTAAACTTTATCTGGTGGCAAGTATGGCTGGAAAGAAATGCCAAAATTTTTAGAGAAACTTTTACTGCTCTAGACGGGGTTTGGCAAACCATTTGGAGCAAGGTTACCGAAACTGTGGATGTTCATGCTGAGGAGGAAGCTCAAATTGACATTGGAGCTATGGAAGAACATGTTGAACTACAAGAGGGATAGGATAGAAATTGTTGGAAACCTCCCCCTGAAGGTTGGATTAAAATCAATACTGATGGAGCTACAAAAGGCAATCCGGGTAGAGTCAAAATTGGAGTGGTGTGCCAGAACCATGCTGGGACTATGCTCTATTGGGAATTGCAAGGCCTGGGAAGAACCACTAACAATGAATCCGAAGCCATTGCCATCAAGTCTACTTCTGTTTGGGCAGTGAAACATGGCCACCGCAGGATTATTCTTGAATCAGACTCGCAAATAATGGTTGGAGCTCTAGATTGCATGAGGAACTTTGATCTAAAAGCTTGGAGGTTGAGGGCTCTTGTTACCCAAATTAAAGAATTATGGAAGGAATTGGAGGACGTGATCCCAGCTTATGCGAGTAGATATTTGAACAAAGCGGCTTTCTGGCTAAGATTGGTGCAGAAAAGGAGGTTGGAGTTCAGTTGCACAGTGACATGGATATTGAGGATGAGGTGATTAGACAGGGTCTTGAAAGGTCCTTGAGCTAATGACCTTCGAAAAAATAGAGTACGATGGGGGACCCCATGGCAGCTAGTTTTTGGTTCACGAAAATTGGCTCCGGTGCAGTTCTTCCTTTACTATTGTATGACTGTGTCCTCTCGAACTTCGACTGGGAAGAGGCTCTTCCCACATTGTAATTGATCTATGTCTTAATACCAGTTTTTTTCAAAATTTTCAAAAAAAAAAAATGGTGAAGAGCATGCATTTAAAGGTAAATTTAAACATATTCATCAATTGGAGGCCTTTTATAGCTCAAAAATGCAAAATGTCTTCACGAGACATGTGTAATGAATACATACTGGCTACGATAAACTTTATATTAATGTGGTAACTATGCACATACAATAGCTACAACCAACTTATAATTATTCGTATATCTCAACTTACATACAATAGCTACATTTCATCCTCTCATTACATACAATAGCTCATGACTCGATTCTCTTGGCCGTCAATAACTCCACTGTGCATAGCTTTTTCATCTGCCTCCAATACTCTCCATAGGGGGCGAATCCCACGTCTCTGTGATCATAGCATAAGTATTTTCCAGCCGAGCAGTTGGGTCTGCTGGCGAATATGAGATCGTGAGTCTTAAGGATCTCTCTTGCCATGGCTGGAGAAGACACCACAACCGTTGGAACGGAGCCCAAGCGTAATAACATGATGGGTCCGTAATTCCTTGACAAGTTTGCCAGAGAGCGATGAGGAAGGATTACCAGCTGATGAAGATTCCCTACAACGGGCCATGGTCGTGGTCCTGGAGGCAATTTCAATTTACTGCTGTTTCTCCTAAACTTGCACAAGATCCAAACCGACACACAAATTATTACGATTCCTAAAGTGAAGGCCTCGGATAGCAAGGAATGAGGAAGCAATGCCATGCTTAAGCTCATGCTGCCACTAAAATCCGAACGAGATCAAGCTGTGTGTTGTGCGCTGCCGGATATCAGACTTTATTTCGTTACATTTGTCCGTTTGTAGGCACATGAGGACAGGAGACGTCACTTCTATTTACTGTAGCCCTGGCAATATGGAATCATCCTTCACCCTCCATGTGCGGAGACAAACCATATGCCGTGCAATATTTATTTATTTTTGGATTACGTGTAGAAAACACAGCATATCACTTGGACTATATGGACTACATAGAAAGAATTGGTTGTAGTGGATTACTGAAAATTGAAGATATCTTGCTTTATGTGCCTTTTGAAAATTATGTGCCTTCGTGGAGTCCAAGAAATTGCAAAAGCGACGGAAGAAGACTACCAGTTTTCCACGTTTTCTGCGATATTTGCCTAAAAAATATTTTCTTGCGCATGTATCTTTGACAACTTTTTATAAAAATTATAATTGCTTATAATTTCAATCATGATATGCTTTCACTCCAATGTATTTTTTGCAAAAATTATAATGGTTTATAATTTCGATCATGATATGCTTTCACTTCAATACATTTTTTATAAAAATTATAATTGTTTATAATTTCGATCTTGATATGCTTTCATTTTAATATATTTTTTTATAAAAATTATAATTATCTTTGACAAGAATGGAACTTCAATATATTTTTTATAAAAATTATAATTGTTTATAATTTGAATCATGATATGCTTTCACTTCAATGTATTTTTTACAAAAATTATAATGGTTTATAATTTCGATATCATAATATGCTTTCACTTCAATACATTTTTTATAAAAATTATAATTGTTTATAATTTCGATCCTGATATGCTTTCATTTTAATATATTTTTTATAAAAATTATAATTGTTTATAAATTCAATCATGATATGCTTTCACTTCAATGTATATTTTACAAAAATTATAATGGTTTATAATCATGATATGCTTTCACTTCAATAATTTTTTTATAAAAGTTATAATTATTTATAATTTCGATCTTGATATGCTTTCATTTTAATATATTTTTTTATAAAAACTATAATTATTTATAATTTCGATCATGATATGCTTTCATCTTTTCAAGAATAATAACGTTCTTAAATGTAAAATTAGTAAATTATTACTGTATTTCTGTAAATTAGTAAATTATTAATGTATTACTGTAAATCCATGGTTGTAAAAAGTACAACACGATGGACCCACCATACTTACTTTGACCTGTAGCAAACAATGCAACTATCAAAAAGAAATACGATAAATAGTCGAAATTTAGTTACCAATAAACCATGAACCAGGCAGAATCCCTCAGATTTTTGAAAGAGAAGCAGCAATTCTACTGCAAATAAAAAATAAAACTAAATAGGACAACTAAAGAAACAACGCTGGCTGAGCCAAAAATCTAAACAACAGCCCAAACCAGACAGTTAAGAAAAAAACCTAAGCGTCACTAGATCCAAACGAGCACACAAAATATTACGATTCCTAAAGTGAAGGCCTCGGATAGCATGGAATGAGGAAGCAATGCCATTCTGAAGCTTATGCTGCCAGTAAAATCTGAACCAGACCAAGCTCTGTGTTGTGAGCTGCAGGATACAGACTATATTTCGCTATATGTGTCCGATTATAGGCACATCCGTCCATGTGCCAGAAGACAAAGCGTATGACGTGCAATATTTAGATTACTTGGATTACGTCTAGAAAACAAAGCATATTACGTGGACTATATGGCCTACCTAGAAAGGACTGTTTGCACTGGATTTCCGTGTCAAGATAGATAGGTAGGTATTATCGTGGATAGGAATTTTAATTATGAAATATGTTATTAGACTTCGATTATATGGTCTACATAAAAAGGATTGTTGCAGTGGATTCTTGTGTTCAGATATATACAGATAGATAGGTATTAAATGTTTCTAAATTCCAATAATGAAATAAGTCACTAGACTTGGACTATATGTTTAAGATATAGATAGATAGGTATTACCGTGGATCTAAATTCTAATCATGGAATATGCTATTAGACTTGGATTATGTGGCTTACTTAGAAAGGACTGGTTGTAGTTCATATCAAGATAGAGATAGATAGGTATTAACGTGGATTGAAATTCCAATCATGGAATATACCACTAGACTTGAGATAGATATCAGTGGATTCTCGTGTCAAGATATAGATAGATAGGTATTAAGTGGATCTAAATTCCAATCATGGAATATGCCATTAGACTTGGACTATATGATTAAGATATATATAGATAGATAGGTATTAACATGGACCTAAATTCCAATAATGGAATATGTCACTAGACTTGGACTATATGGCCTACATAGAAAGGATTGGTTACATTGTATTCTCGTGTCAATATAGAGATAGATAGCTAGGTATTAACATGGATCAAAATTCCAATCATGAAATATGTTGTTATAATTGTATCATCATATTAACCAGATACAAAGCAAGAGGGTCAGCTCCCTCACACACATACCCAAACTCAATGTTAATAGGTATGAAGAATCCCAAAAAATGGGACCAAGGACTTGCATCTTTGAGCCTGCTATCATATTGGAAAAGAGTATGACAAGTTTTGGGGTTTATAAACTGTTCAAGTCCCACAACATAGTTTATGTGGGATTATTTATAGACACACACAAACTATACTAACAAGATAGATATTAACGTAGATAGAAATTCCAATAATGGAATATACCACTAGACTTGCATCATTACATTAACCAGTTAGAAAGCAAGAGAGTCAAACCCCCACACACATGCCCAAACATAATGTTAATACGGGTGAGAAATCTCACAATGTGGGACTAAGGACTTGCATGTTTAAGCCTACTACCCCAATTGTAGGTCCAAGGTAAGTCCAAAATATTAAAATAAACATTAGCTTAGAAAATAGGTGTTACAAAATATATATAACAATACTATCAACAAATCTAGTCTATCTCACTAACCAACATGGTAGGAGAGATGTGTAGCTAACTGCTAACCTATGTAGAGAGTTCTAACCATAACACTAACCTAAATATCTAACATAGGATATTTAGGTACTTAACTAGTTTAACCATGAAGAAAATATCTCATGGTAATTACATAATTACATAGAAAAGTAAATGTAATAACCCCATGTAGTGTAATGCAATACACTACCTTATTTTACCCTAACATCCCCCATTTATTACATTACTTTGATACACAAATTCTGCTTTGAAATAGTTGAAATTTGACATGTCCAAGTGCCTTTGTAAAAATATCTGCAACTTATTCGTCGGTGGGAATGTGTTGGAGCTTGATTCTGTGCTTAGGAGCTTCATCACAAATGAAATGACAATCTGTATCAATATGCTTAGTTTGTTCATGATGCACTAGATTTTTGACCAAGTTCAAAACACCCGAGTTGTCGCAAAACATGTGAATGGGAAGTTTCTTTGGTAGGCCCATGGTAGCCAAGATGCGACTTAGTCATATCGCTTCACACACAGCTCCACGTGCAGCATGATATTCTGCCTCAGTTGAAGATAAAGCAACCACTTGTTGATTTTTACTATGCCTTGAGATAGGACCAGATCTAAGATGAAAAACATAGCCTGAGGTTGATTTTTTGTCATCTATGGATCTAGCATAATCAGAGTCAGTGTAACTCTATAAGAATAATGAGTTATTCTTCTTATACTCTATACCATAATCGGCACTACCCTGAATGTAGTGTAAGAATCTCTTAGCTGCTTTCCAATGGGAGACCTTTGGTTCTTGCATGAACCGTGAAAGATAGTTTATAGCATAAGTAATATTTGGTCTAGTATTAGTCAGATAGATGAGGCTTCCAATCATCTATCTATAAAGTGTTCCATCTACCTATGGTGAGTCTTCATATCGTGATAACTATAGCCCTGATTCCATCGGTGTTGCTTTGGGTTTACAATCAGTCATACGATATTTTTCTACTAAATTCTTAGCATATTTTGTCTGAGTCACCCTTAGATGATTATTTTTTTATTCTATCTCAAGGCCAAGACAATAGTGGAGAAGTCCTAGGTTTGTCATATCAAATGACTCTTTCAATTCTTCTTTCATGACTTTAATCAAGTTCTCTGAATTGCCAGTGATGGTCATATCATCTACATAAAACACAAGAATCACTATCTCAGAACGTATGTTCTTGATATAGATATTTGCATCAAATGGACTTCTCTTAAATCCATGTTGCAGTAGGTGACTATCCATTTTTATGTACCATGCTCTTAGGGCTTGTTTTAGCCCGTATAATGACTTGACCAATTTGCAAACATGTTGCTCATGGCCTACCTCTGCAAATCCAGGAGGTTGAGTCATGTATACTTATTCTTTTAATTCACCATTAAGAAAGGCACTTTTTACATCCATCTGATGTAATTTCCATCCGAACTATGTTGCCATAGCATAAAGTACTCGAATGGTGGTCATCCTTGCTATAGGAGCAAAGGTTTCCTCATAGTCAAGTCCTTCCTTTTGAGCATAGCCCTTTGCCACAAGACAGACTTTATGCTTATCTATATTGCAATATGCCTTATATTTTATTTTGTAAACCCATTTGCAACCTATGGGTTTCTTTCCTTTAGGCAAATCCACTAGCTTCCATGATTTATTATTTATGAGGGAGTTATATTTTGCATCCATAGCTACCTTCCACTGAGGTAGTCTAAGTGCTTAATCAACTGTAGAATGTTCATTCTCATCACATGCTGATAAGTAAACCCTCTCCTCATCTATTTCCATCTCATCTTCCCTTGGTAACTCTCTATCAACAGAAAGATCTTGAAAATCTACACAAAGATCATCAACTGAATTGGATGCTTCATTATTTTCTTTCTGTGTCATGCTTCTTGTCTTTAGACGATTGAGAGTAAGATTAGGTGGGGAAGTGAGTTTAGAGTATTTCACTATTTTTGTATACCATTTGGGTGGATTTTTTTGTTGTGAAGAAGGAAGTTGATGTTCCTCCTCATCATCAAGGTATACTGATGTAGTGTTGGATGTGAAAGCTTCATCAAACACTACATCCCTACTTACATGTATATTCTTGGTAAATGGGTCTATCAACTGATAGCCTTTTGAAAATTCATCATATCCAAGAAATAAACAAGGTAAGGATTTCTCATCTAATTTCTTTCTTTTCTCCTTAGGTATATGCATAAATGCCTTACACCCAAATACCCTTAGATGAGTTATGGAGGGTTTCCTACCACTCCATGATTCCTAAGGAGTCATACCTTCAAGAGCCCTTGTGGGAGCCCTATTTAGAAGATATACTATAGTTTGAACATCTTCAGTCTAGTAAGTTTGCTCAAGGTTACCCCCCTTAAGCATGCATCGAACCATTTCCATTATGGACCAATTTCTTCTCTCAGCAACCCCATTGGATTGAGGAGTGTAGGTTGTTGTTAACTGTCTCTTTATCCCATGTGTCTGTAAAAATGAGGAAATTTTTTTGATGTGTATTCCCCCCCTTGATATGAACAAAGGGTCTTAATAATGTGATGCAAGAGCATTCGGTGATAGCAAGGCAATCTTGCATCAACCAAATTTTTCTAAGTATTTTGTTTTATTTATTTTCTTTACAAAGGTAGAAGTTTGTTGCAATATCGCGACGTCGCGATATCGCTACATCAAAAAAAAGAAACCAAGGCAAGGCGGAAGTTTGTTGTGATATCGCGATGTTGTGATATCGTGACGTCAAAAAAGAAACCAAGGCAAGGTGGAAGTTTGTCATGATATCGCGACGTCGCGATATCGCGACGTCGAAAAAGAAACCAAGGCAAGGTGAAAGTTTGTCACGATATCGTGACGTCGCGATATCGCAACATCAAAAAAGAAACCAAGGCAAGGTGGAAGTTTGTCACGATGTTGCGATGTCATGATATCGCAACATCAAAAGAAACCAAAGCAAAGGCAGAAGTTTGTCATGATATCATGACATGTCACGATATCACGACCAAAAGAAAGCAAATGAGAAATAAACACGTGAATAGCCACACACACGGAAAAAGAGGCAACAGTCAGAAGAATAGTCTGACAAAATGATGGTTGTAGGTCAAGGGTCTCTTTAAATGCATGCTTTCATGGCAGATCGGGGCAGTTGCCAATTACGAAAGGAAAATTGAAGACTCGGCGGGGGAAGCCGATTTTGCAGGTTTTGTTTAATGTATTTTTCCAGAAGGGTCATTAATGGCCTAGAGGGTCGAGACCTCAATAAAAACTCAGTGATTGTAAGAGAAAGGGGGTGGTGGATTAGAGATTGCATGCAGAGTGTAGTAGTTGAAAGCTAAGTCGAGCGCTAGTTGTTGTAAGCCTACAGGCTGTTACTGGAAGTTTTTCCAAAATATTGAATGAAAAGTTGGATTTGAGAAGGTGCAATTTCTGGTCCCCCATCAATGGTATCAGAGCCAAAAGTTCCTGAGTGTGTAACAGATCACCGAACGTGAGGCAGTTACACCAGGATCTATGGAAGGGCTTGTGAGAGGGTGAGCAGAATGCCTCCAAGAAGAAACCTCGTTGGTGGGAGAGGCATGGCATCAACAGAAGATGTTCGAGCTTTGCAGAGGCAAATGCAAGCCCTGCAAGAAGAGGTGCATAGAGGATTGCAGCCAAGAAGAGATGAAGGTAGTGAAGATGAAGTGGATGAAGAAGAAAACCAGTTTGAGGAAGAAGAAGAAGCAGTAGATCATGCACAAGCCAGACTATACAAAGCCATATCCTAGATTGGGAAGAGGCCGAAGATGGAGGTTGCCACATATTCTGGGAACCTTGATCCAAAGGAGTTGATCGACTGGATCAATGATCTGGAAGAATACTTTGAGTACGAAGAAGTTGAAGATCCTGAGAGGGTCAAATTTTCCAAGACCAAGCTGAAGGGTCATGCCAGCATATGGTGGAAGGGAGTGCAGCTGGAGCGAAACAGAAGAGGAAAAGAATGGATAACAAAATGGGCATGAATGGTGGAGAAGCTGAAGAGGCAGTTCATCCCAGGTGATTATGAACTAGATCTGCTAAGAAAAATGCAGAGTTTGAGACAGATGAACAAAATTGTCCAAGAGTACAAAAAGGAGATTTATAAGATCTCCATCAGAACTGGCCATTTAGTTGCAAGCAAGGAGAAGGTGGCCCGTTATATCAATGGGTTGAGACCCAGTATCCAAGAAGAGTTGAGCCTAGTTCGGGTGAGCACCATTGAAGATGCTTACCAGTTTGCTCTGAAGGTTGAAGAGAAATTGAACAGAAGGTTTGAGAGCAAGCAAAGAGGAAGAGGGCATGGAGGAAAGACTGGTGGAAGAAAATATGAAGGAAAAGAGGAGAAGAAAGAAGAAGCTAGCAGTAGCCAAGAGCAGAAGGCAGGTGATGATTACAAACCCCAAGTTCAGAACAATGGCTACCCAAGAGGAAGAGGTAGATCTAGACATGGGTATGGAAGAGGAGTGTTTTGTGGAACCTGTTTCCACTATGGAGAAGAGGGACATCAGGCATACGAGTGTCCCCAGCATCGCGAGAGGATGAACAAGAGACCTGAGGGTCCTGCTAGAGCTGCTATAGCAGATGAAGATGCTGAATCAAAACATTCTGAGGAGGCAGAGAGAGGAGGATTCATGGTCGTAAGGAGATCCATGCTGATTGAGGAAGACAAACCAGAGCATAGGAGAAGCCTATTCCACACGAGGTGCAAAAGCATAGGTAAAGTTTGTAATGTTATTATAGACAATGGAAGTACTGATAACTTAGTCTCTAAAGAGATGGTTGCTAAGTTACAACTGGAAAGGAGGAGACACCCGCATCCATACCAGATTGCGTGGTTGTAGAAGGACCATAGAGCATGGGTCCATGAACAGTGCTTAGTCACGTTCAAGATTGGGAGATACCAGGATGAAGTCCTGTGTGATGTTTTTCCCATGGATGCTTGCCATTTTCTATTAGGAAGGCCATGGCAGTTTGATTGGAGTGCAGTGCATGATGGTTGTCCAAATACGTACTCCTTGACGAAAGATGGAGTGTGCCATAAATTAAAGCCATTACAGGCAGTGGACGACAAGGTGTGTAGCACTGCCAAAATTTGTCTGGTAGAAGGCAAAAATTAATTTTGCCAAGAGACGGGATTCAAGCGGGCTACAAAGGCTAGTGCACGTTTGGAGACGTCACAAAATACGTGGACCGAACAACATAGAAGTGAAGGTCACTTCTCCATTTACCCCGGGTGTCTGATGTAGGAGCATCCGACAACAGCAGGGCAATCTTGCATCAACCAAATTTTTCTAAGTATTTTGTTTTATTTCTTTTCTTTACAAAGGTAGAAGTCTGTCACGATATCGCGACGTCGCGATATCGTGACATCAAAAAAAAGAAACCAAGGCAAGGTGAAAGTTTGTCGTGATATCATGACGTCGCGATATCGCAACGTCGAAAAAGAAACCAAGGCAACGCGGAAGTTTGTCATGATATTGCGACATCGAAAAAGAAACCAAGGCAAGGTGAAAGTTTGTTGTGATATCATGAAGTTGCGATATCGCAATGTCGCGATATCGTGACGTCGAAAAAGAAACCAAGGCAAGGCGAAAGTTTGTCGCATATCGCGACATCAAAAAAGAAACCAAGGCAAGACAAAATTTTGTCGCAATATCGCGATGTCATGATATCATGACGTTGCGATATCGTGACATCAAAAGAAACCAAAGCAAAGGTAGAAGTTTGTCGCGATATCGTGACATGTCGCAATATCATGACCAGAAGAAAGAAAATGAGAAATAAACACGTGGACGGCCATGTGCACAAAAAAAGAGGCAATAGTCAGAAGAATAGTTTGAAAAAATGGCGGTTGTAGGTCAAGGGTCTCTTTAAATCTACGCTTTCATGGCGGATCTAAGTAGTTGCCAATTATGGAAAGAAAATTGAAGACTCGACGGGGGAAGCCGACTTTGCAGGTTTTGTTTAATGTATTTTTCTAGAAGGGTCATTAATGGCCTAGAGGGTCGAGACCTCGATAAAAACTTGGTGATTGTAAGAGAAAGGGGGTGGTGGATTAGAGATTGCACGTAGAGTGTAGTAGTTGAAAGCTAAGCCTAGTGCTAGCTGTTGTAATCCTACGGGCTGTTACTGGAAGTTTTTCCAGAATATTGAATGAAAAGTTGGATTTGAGAAGGTGCAATTTTTGATCCCCCATCATAAAGCATCCTGATTCCTTCTCAACAAGAGTTTTAAACTGTTGAAAATAGGAAAATGCTTTAGACTTCCACTGCAAGAAGAAGACCCACATTTTTTATGAGTGATCATCGACAAACAATTGAAAATACCGTTTTCCTCCATAACTTGTGGACATGGGACCACACAAATATGTGTGAACCAAATCCAAAGGTACCTTAGCTCAAAAAGAGCTATGTTAAAAAGGTACTCTATGTTTCTTTCCTAACAAGAAATCAGAGCACATCGAAAAGGTAGATGAAAGAGTAGGCAGTCCTTCCACCATTTGATATTTACTCAACTCTAGTAAATATCCTGAAATCAAATGCCCAAATATCTTATGCCAAAGAGAAGTGGCCTCTTTTGTGTTTACTACCATTGCATTATGAGTAGAGGTAATGGTATCTAAGACAAATAAACCATGTTTGTATGAACCTGTTGCTATCTGTTTTCCATTTTTAGTGATAAAGCAATGTTTCTTTTCTTTGTCCACAGTAAAATTGACATTCATGTTATTGTCCAAGATTTGTGGAACTGACAAGAGATTATTTTTCAATCCTTGGTACATAAAGAACTTTTTGAATATTACATTCTCCATCTAGAAGTGATATAGAAACACTTCCTTCTCCCTGAACTCAATAGGTTTGATCATCAGCAATGGTGACCGGTCTACCTTCTCGAGCCTCAAATGTTGCAAACCAAGATTTATCGCTAGTCATATGTTTACTAGCACCTGAATCTATGTACCACATAGAGTCCTTGTGGGAGGAATCTATATGGGTCATGAGCACTTTGTGTGCTCTCTTAGAATCTGAACTAGAATCTTCAACTGCAATGTGTCCCTTTTGTTGTTTGTTCTTGTTCTTAGGTTTGCCTTGGCCCTTTTTGTTTCCTTGTTCATTGGGTGATTTGTTCTTAAACCAACATCTTTTGGTTTCATGAGTGTCTTTGTCACAAATATTACAATACTGCTTCTTCTTTGGAATCTCTTTGGATTTACCCTTTTCCTGATTAGAAGAAGAACCTTTCTGTTGATTCCACTTTTTCTTACCACTTTGTCTTTTTGAGAAAAGAGCATTGTTAGATGCCTCATCTCTTTGGAGTTGATTAGCTTCTTCAGTTTGAAGCATGTTTATCAAATCGACAAAAGTTATTGTCCTGCCAGAAACTTGTAGTGAAGTGATCAACATTCGGTACGAGTCAAGAAGAGCTCTCAAAATGATAGAGTTCAAGACTTGGTCTTCCACTCTCTCTCCTAAGGATTGTAGTTTTGTTTTCAATTCTACGACTCAATAGAGGAATAGTTCTACTGTTTCTCCTGATTTCATATGTAGAGTATGATGCTATGTTTGAAGGTTAAGAATCGTTGATTGATTCTTTCCCTCAAAGATGGTTTTTAAGGCATCCCATGCTGCCTTACCAGTTGTAGCTTCACTGATATGAAGTTAGATATCATCAATAATAGCAAGCAAGATCATTAAGGATAGTTTTTTATCCTTTTTATCAAAGTCTCTTTGATCTTGTCCAGGTGATTGAGGTCTAGTGACACTTCCATTCACTATTTACCACAATTCCTCTATAGTTAAGATAGCTTTCATCTTAGTCTTCCAAGAAGAATAATTTGATCCTTTGAGAAGTTGGCTCTAAGTGAGATACTTGTGTATCATAGCCATGGTTTAGGTTTCAAATTTGATAGGACTAAGATGGTTATATCTTGCACTATACCCTCAAAATAGTATATGGAAGTTGTTTTCAATTTACCTCTATAAGATATTTAATGGCACCTGCCTTAACACCCTTACCAAGGGATGAAAAGTTGGAGGAATTTTAAGCCAAATAAAATAGAGCAAATGAAACAGGGGTAGGTTTGTAAAACTTTTGATTTTTCCCTCTAGGATATTTAATGACACCTGCTTTAACACCCTTTAAAGAAGGATGAAAAATTTGAGGTTATTAAGCCAAACAAAGAGAGTGAATCAAGGTGATTTGAAGTTTTGACCTTTTGATGGGGAGAAATTACTTGTTTTAACCTATGCATAGTTTAGCATGGTTTTTGAGTGAAGTTTGGGTTTTGTGAAATGCTTCTTTGAATGTTATATTTGAATTTTTAATTGCACACAAAAACATGAGTGTTTAGTGCAATAATCAAAACATGAGAGAAACCCAAATTTGTATCACTCTAGGTGTTGGATGCAACCGAAAATGCACCCAGTACAAGCATTTTTTTAGAGAAGGTGTCGAGTAAAATTGAGAATGCACCTTTTTTACACTGAAATATCCCCCCTTTTTCGTTACAATTTTGCAAACTATAGAATAAGAAAAAAATGAATTCTATCCCCCCTTAATGTTTACAAAATATAGAATTTAGAGTACTCCTTTCAAGACAAGTCGACACACAACCCGCGTTTGAAAGGCTTCCAGAACTATTCAACACACGACTTGGTTTTTATGGACCCAAGGTTACAAAGTCATCTCAATTTTGCAAAAAAAATAGATGTGCAATTTTATGTATTATGTCTCCTTGGAGAAAACAAATGCACTCTTTATACTTCTGATCTTTACAAAAAAAAATTCAGGCTCCTTGTCTAATTTGCAAAAAAAATGTGATCCTTTCTTGTATGCTAAATGAACAAGGTTTGAGAAGGGTTGTCTAATTTGCAACACAAAAAAAATGTGCTTTTGGTATGTCTTATATCTCCATTTTGTGAGAAAACACTAGCACCTTTAAATATCAAAGTTGCAAAAAATATTTATTTTTAATTTTTAATTTTGCAATAGTTAAGAAAAGTTTAATAAAGCATTTTAATTAATAATAAAAAACTAAAAAATATAACTTTTAAAGAAATCAATTTAAATATTTAAACAAAAATTGATTTAAAAAAAAATATATATTTTGAAGTTTATAATATTAAAAAAAAATGAATAAAAAAACTTTAATTAAAAAAACAATAAAATTAAAAAAATAAAAAAAAATAATTAACCTTGGAAATGCCAAAGGCCAAAAGAATGGCCTTTTGTTCTCGACAGGAGTCGATCTGTGGGCCTTAGCTCGACTCGATCAACCGGTCGGGTTACAACACCCGATGCGAATGAAGGCACCAGATGTGCCTTATAAACCCTACTTGACGATAATATTTTTTTGAAAAAAACTCTAGGGTTTTATCCCACATGCATCCTGTAGTGGGATGTTGTGGGGTTGATAAGGCAAAATTCCGCCCTTATCTATCAATTGCCTTTGGGCAATAGAATATCATTGCCTGCCCTTTTGGTCGTCGTCACATGGTGCAAGGGGAAGGCAAGTCTGCGTCGAGTCAGTCCTGTGGTGATGTGCCACATGTCGAGTCATGTCCAGTGGCTATCCGCCACTTATTTGGTCCCTGTCTAATGACTTTTTGCCATGTGTCCACCACATGTCCTATCAATTCAGCACCTCAAGGTGCATGCCTGGGTCCAGTATTCAATGATCCAGTCCACGTGTCCCTTGAGATGTGTGCTAGGGCCAGTCGACATCTGTCTAGTCCATGTGTCCCTTGATATGCATGTCATGGCTAGGCTACATTTATCCAAGTCACATGTCGATCAGGGATTGGAGGGCTGCCTGCCCCCTTAGATCTCAAAGTCTGGTTTAGTCCATGTGGAGGGGAGGGCACTCCTGCCCTCTTGGATCTCTTGTAATTGGGACACGTGGCCTACATGGCTTCTGTAGGCCCGAGGGCTGGCATAGGACTTGAGGTTGAATGGCCTTGACTTGTTGACCACGTCTGGTCTATGGCGACACGAGCCCTCAGCTCGGTCTGTGTGCCAAGTCGGTGGGTGAATATGCGAGCCCTCTGGCTGCGTCATTTGTGACGGCCAAGTCTGCAGGCAAGCTGGAAAAATTGACTATGATGGCCAGATCTACGGGCCTACAGGTTGCATCGATTGTGACGACCAGAGCTACGGGCCTACAGGCTGCAACAGCCAGGTCTATGGCCTAACACACTAGACCAGGTCTACGGGCCTTCCTGGTGATGAAGAGACCACGTTGAGCACCTCAGATACTTCGTGGGAGTCCGCAACAATGGGGAACGAGTGAGATCTCGTAGGTGAATGATACCAATGTAGGTCCAAGCTAAGTCCAAAATATTAAAATGAACATTAGCTTAGACAATAGGTGTTACAAAATATATATAACAATACTATCAACTAATCTAGTCTATCTCGCTAACCAATATGGTAGGAGAGATGTGTAGCTAACTACTAACCTAGGTAGAGATTTCTAACCATAACACTAACCTAAATATCTAACATAGGATATTTAGGTACTTACCTAGTTTAACCATGAAGAAAATATCTCATGGTAATTACATAATTACATAGAAAAGTAAATGTAATAACCCCATGTAGTGTAATGCAATACACTACCTTATTTTACCCTAACACCAATGACAAAGAGAATTGAAAATCCAATATAATACAAAAATGATGATTGGATTTCATGTGACCTAGAAGTTAGCTTTCTTTATAGCCTCATGGCAGAGATTTTTGAACTTTGAATAGCTTTCTTTATAACCTCATGGTGGAGATTTTTTAAACTTTGAACTATTTGCTTTATAGTTTCATGGTGAGATTATGGATATTTTTGAACTTTGAATTAGCTTTATTTATAGCCACATGGTAGAGTATTTTAAACTTTGAAAGTTTTGCTATATAGTTTCATGGTAGAGATTGCATGGAGATTTTTGAAGGTTGAAGATTTTTGTTTTAGATAAGTGTCTATATTATTATGTTTTAATAATTAGAGTATGGTTAGATAATTATATATTAAGTGAAATAAGGGTTGTTTTATATAGTTTATGATTTGACATTAAAAAAAAATTACTCTTTTAATGCAGTTAGTAAATGTTGGAATAAGTTATAAAAATTGAGATGGTAAAAGTGTTAGATGTTTTATTTTTAATCTTGATTGACTAGTATGTGGTTAAAAGTGATAATAATTATAAAAGTTAAAGTGTCTATTAATGGATAGGTTGGTTGGTAGTAGTCGAGTGCTTGTTGGTGGGCTATCTCAATTTGATTCCTTGGAGGGTTAGGGGCTTCTTTGACATTTTTTTTATCCATTGGGCTAGGGATTATAGAGGTTTCCTATGCAACAAAAAAAGAAAAAGAAATACTATAAAAGGTAAAGTAAAATAGTTTGTAACATGCATGAGACCACATGTCTTTTGAGACATTTGTTATAGAAGATGCTATTTAAATAATATATCTTTTTCCAACCAAACTCTGGTTACTAAATTTTGATGTAAAAATCTACCTTCTATAGGATTTGAACCTTGAACCTCTTTTCCAAAGTTTTCTTAGACCCACAAAATATTAGAAATATAAATACTAAATAATAGAAAACTAATTAATTTATATTGATAAAATGTTTTATGTAAACTAGACATAATATGATAATTGGTATTAAATAAATAAGACTTAAAATGATTTTTTATGCATAAAATTATATGATATAATTTTT
This sequence comes from Wollemia nobilis, assembly GCA_028583015.1. Taxonomy (NCBI): domain Eukaryota; kingdom Viridiplantae; phylum Streptophyta; class Pinopsida; order Araucariales; family Araucariaceae; genus Wollemia; species Wollemia nobilis. The sequence goes on from JAQPPZ010003709.1 coordinate 254,511, forward strand.
TTTTTTGAATTTACATGGTGGAATCGGTAGCCGCCAAGAATCCAGACAGGTTGTCCAACTTTTATGGCCGCCACAGTATTTACATGGTGGAATCGGTAGCCGCCATGAATTTGGGCAGGTTGTCCAGCTTTTATGGCCGCCATAGTATATGATATAATTAAGCATCCATAAGATTGCAATTGGATATAGAAAGATAGTCATGCTAATAATTAATTTATAAATTGAAGAGTTGAGAAAACTCAATACTAGCTTGATTAGTGTGAAGGTATACAATTTTGAAGAAAAAGGAAAGTAAAGGGTATAAAGGGTTGATTTGATTTATTAAAGTGGAAGGGAAAATATTATGAAATTTTATTTAAAGTGGAGGGAAAATGGGTTTAATAGGATAAGTGGAAGAGGAAAATGTGTTTATTTTCATTGCAAAATAGAATATGAAAATGAGAGAAGGATTTAAACATATGACTACGGAGAAGTGATCGCGAAATTGGGCTAAGGTCATTCAATATGTAGAGCAAGGAGAGGTTATACCAACAAAGGTAAGTAATGATAATTTTTTTATTATTTATTCTTTTAGTTTGTTGATTTATGTTGTCAAAATTGTGTTGTTGGGGGGGAGGTTATTTGTTGTTTTGCATGCTTGATGAAATGTTTTTAGTAAATATGCCAATATGACAATTGTTTTTATCTATACAACACCATTGTAATCATACAACACTTTTATGGTTATATGATGATGTGTAGTGCTCTCATTGTATGACACTTGTATGTCCATAAGATGCTTATATCGATACATGATGCTTTTGTTAGCATTTGGTGCTTGCATTAGCATATGACTATTTTTACAATGCTAAAACATGGCATGAGCTCATGTTTATCCATACAACACTTTAATATGATGCTATTGTTAGTAACAAAAGTGTTGTACAAATTGTATAGTGCTATTGTCAGGTTATGGTGCCTTTTTTTGCATCTATTTTGGAAGATCAATTTTTGAGCACATAGTCCAATTTATACATGTTAGAAAGCTCTTTCTGTTAGCTTTTCAAGGGTACTAGTTTTGAAAAGGTTTAAGTAGATTTGAGCCTAAAATATCAAGGTATTGTCTTACCCCAATGAGACCATTTTTTATTATTGTTGTTTTTGGGCATTTTGGGATATCATTTCTTAGGAAGTCATTATTGATTTTATCATCCAATTGAAAACTCTTTTCAATATTTTTTCAATAGTATCAATTTTGTAAGGTTTTATGATAATTTAATATGGTTTAATGAGTCTACTTAAATTAGGTTATTAATTGATGTTTTATTTCATTACTGACTTGAATGGGACTTGATATTTGTCCCTTTTTGTGGATTAGGAGTATTTATCTTCCTTGAATTGTTGTGAGAGGAGGCTTTGTGCATTATATAATATCCCAATTTTGTTGGATGAGGGTGACTATGGTTTGTTATAGGTTAAGGGCCTATATCATCTAGTTCATATGCTAAAAGTTAGATTTTATAAGGCATTACTAATAGCACTGGCAAAGCAATAGTACTCAAATATGAATATCTTTCATGTCCCTACAGGGGAGATTATAACTACCTTGGAATACATATGATGAATCCTACAAATTCCTATCAAAGGTGTCAAAATAGATATTTAATAAAGTAAAATATATTATTTATAAAGATTGATAGGGCATGAGGACATTCCTATTGTACAATCTGACATTGACATCAATGTTGCTTTTACATGATAATATTTAGATAGGTGTAGGACTTTGTTATATCTATTGGTATTAGGTGTCCTAGTGGGGGATACTAGTATAACAGTGATACACTTGGGATAATAATGTATGGTTACAAACATAAGGGATCACTAGGTGATATTTGCTTAAGGACAAGTAGTATTATTACACATATATCAAACACTACACATATTATTGTAGTAAGGTGGAAATTTCTAGTGTATTACATTTTTATTCAAGTTTAAGCATCAAAGCATATCTTGATCCTATGACCTTGTTGTTTTCTAGGGTAAGTAGATGATTGACATATTCCTATAGCCTTTATTTGGAATGAATTTTGAGGACTAGAGGGAGAGTGTCTATTGTGAAACATATTTTAGATGTGGGAAGAGTAGTAGATGATCTTCCGCTAGATAAAATCATATGGCGACCTTATTTATTGTACCATGGATGGATTGATGATAGATATCACCTAGCTAAGGTACGATGTATCATATGACTACATGGTCTCGAAGGTGAGTGAGAACACCATTTTTATCGAGTCATTAGGAAGTTTCATGTGGTACAATATATTATTAAGGAGCTAGTTTGTTATAGGAGATATCATCTAGAGAGGAGTTAGGGGTTTTATCGATTTAGACAATTATGCAAATGATCATTTTGAATCTTTGTCAAGATAATATTGGTATAGTTGAGGGGTATGAGCATTGTTATGAGGAGGTTTACCCTCATTGAGCTACCTTATCATATGAGAAAGCACCTAGGTGGTAGATATGAGTAGATTCATATTTATGGAGACACATTTAAAAGTTATTATAGAGGAATATATAGAGAGATTTTACAACAATGATAACACTTCTATAGATATTGCCACCATTGAGTATACAACAAAGGAGGTAGGGAGTAGATCATGTTATCTTTTGATGGATATATAATAAAGGAAATGCAACCACAAGATGTAAGATAAGCAAGCTATGATTATTAAATGATAATGACACTATAAGTTTTAAGAAAACTATAAGATAAACTTTTTCAATAAATATGTACCATTAATAAAAGCTCAAAAAATAGTACAATGCAATATAATGGAGGATAGGGACACTCCATAAACTATTTCAAAGAACTATATTATAATCCACTACTAATCTATGCTATACACTCTTTATATTCTCTACTACACACACTTCTCTCTATGAGGCCTATATATAGAAGGATATGTTCCCTGGCCCTCACCCTACCTATGACTTTTCATCTATTACATTTATTACACTTGTGCATTTATTACATTGCATGAAGTAAATACTTAACTCTACTCTAAAGTAAACTACTACTCTAGTTATGTACCCAAGGTGTTACATTGATTTATACCCAATAACATGATATACTCTAACACCCCCGTGTATCAAATTAAATTATTTGGGTATTAAAGACTTTAGTCTTCAATATGGATCTTCTTCCTTCAAATGTTCTTCAACTTGATTTGGTTTGGTCTTCAATTTATTTTTGGAGCTCATATGTGTTTTTTGCTTTCTCCAATCTACTATCTTCTTGTATACTTGATCAAATGAATGGTTAGTATATTTTAATCTTTGTGGCTTCAAGATTACAAGTTTCTTGAACTCTTTCAAATTCTTGTGTAAGAATTTTTCTTTTTCCTTTGTTCCTAGAATCATATTATCCTTTGATTTTTTGTCTAGAAACTTTTGTTTTATCACTTTCATTTTTTTATTCTTGTGTATAAATATGAAAGGTAAATTTGGATCATAATTGATCCATTTTGTTTTTTCATTCCTTGTAATATGTTTCTCATAAAATCCATTAATGTTATTTTGAACAACAATATCTAGTGTGAACCCAAGTAAATCTAGAGCATATGTAGCATTACTAATAGGTTCTATAGCTTCTATTTCATACTTGGATTCTACCCTATCTATACTTTTAGTTAGTTTGGTTTCCGAAATGAAGTTTGTAATTAACCCTCTCAAATTAAGAATATTTTGAGACTTTAAAGAGATCAAACAATTGTGGATTTCCTATTATATGTTTACAATATCCATAATCAGGCGCGCGATTTCACTGCCAAATTCTGCAAGTAATTTTTTTTATTCTTCACAATGACCCGGATTGATTCTGATACTACAATTTCTTTTTATCACTCTCTAACTACTACACTTCAATATCTCTTTGTAATTTATTTTCTCCTTTATAGATATTTCTCACATTCAATTTCTTCTACTCCAAACGTCATTGTGTGATGTTTTTATAACAAGGTACGTGATTTTTTTTTTTATAAACTAAGAGTTGTTATTTAGAGCTGTTGTTTAATTTACTTAACTTTTACCTAACTAAAATTTATAAAAATTTTGTAAACAATAAAATAAAACATATTCAACTGCCTTCAACTTTAAACAACAAAATAAAACATATTCAACTTCCTTCAACATTAATATATGGTCTCTCTCGTTCTACTCTAAGACCTGGTCTCTCGAAGAAACAAAAGAAAAGGCTTGGGCTGGCAGAGCTTTTTAAGTTCTTTTATTGATCGGAATTTGATGATGAGTGCGGTCTAACCTCGGGTTGGAGTTCCAGACAAACGCAAATGCTTCCATGACCATCGCTGTGGCTAATTTGGAAGGCGTTCAATGGAGTGATGGGGATTGACGTGGTAGTAGGCGTGATTGTTGGTTGAGGTATTAATGCTTTTACAAGCAACATATTGTTGTCTAATATAATAATTACTTTTAGATGTACAAATAAAATACATAATAAATAATTTTTTATTTTTATTTTATTTAAAAAAATTAACGATCAACCGTTTTGTGAGTAAAATTGATTTTTAAAATAGGCTCTCTAACTATACTTTAGAGATCATATACTCCTTTTTATAAGTATCATTCTATAATTTATAACTTACTGCGCGAGGGTTCCTTAGCAGTTCACTCATTGCCCATTCTATCGTTGTGATCGACGTACCTATGCCACCATTCAATATATCCTGCACGGCCCATTACATATTTTAATCAGTTGTTGACAAATAGTGACTGCATAAAAGTTTTAACTTAATTCTTAAACTTACAAATATAATTCCTTTGATATCGGCCCTCGTGATTTTCATCTGTGTTGTGTCGCTTTCTGCCTCCGCCATATCCACAGCACATCTACTATGTCTTTTAGACAACCTTCTTGCTCTTGTTTTTCCACGTTAGACGTCTTTTACACAACCTTCTTGCTCTTGTTTTTCCACGTTAGACGTCTTTCTCCGACTAACGTGGTCTTCAATAACTTTCTCCGCAAAGCCGTCAAATATTTTAGCAACGTTTCTCATGCGACGATGGAAACCTTGCAAATCCAACCAGTTGAGACTGGGAATGAAATCTCCGATGCAAAAGGCACCCAGAGGGACGACAATCTCTTCAACCATTTCATTGAATCCAATTATTGAATATTCATTGAATCCAATCATTGAAGATTGAACGTGGTCTCCGCTTAATTCATTTTCCAAGTATACAGTTTACACATAATATTTCGTGAGAGAATATTATGTCCCATCCACAAGATTCACACCCGTCCCCCGCTCTCCACCCACATGGACCGGACCATGGCGGACACCTCTTCCTCCATCACGGATTTGAATGTCTCGATTCTCTTGGCCGTCACTAACTCCACTGTGCATAGCTTTTTCATCTGCCTCCGTCTCTGTGGTCATAGCATAAATATTTTCCAGGCGAGCAGTTGGGTCTGCTGCCGAATATGAGATCGTGAGTCTTAAGGATCTCTCTTGCCATGCCTGGAGAAGACACTACAATCGTTGGAACGGAGCCCAAGCGTAGTAACATGATGGATCCGTAATTTCTTGACAAAATTGCGAGAGTGCGATGAGGAAGGATTCTCAGCTGATGAAGATTCCCTACAACGAGCCATGATGGTGGTCCTGGAGGAAATTTCAATTTACTGCTGTTTCTCTTAAAGTTACACAAGATCCAAACGAACACACAAAATATTCCATTTCCTAAAGCGCGTCATCGTTTCTTCGTTTGGGCATCTGCAAGACCAAATTCTTATAAAGCGCGTCATCGTTTCTTCGTTCGGGCATCTGTGAGGCCATATTATTTCTACACTCATAAATATAATGACCAATTTTTTTGCAATAATAACATTGGATCTTCGATTTATTATGCTTCTGATTAGATCCTTCTTATTGGTTTTTAACACTACCTTTTCCTCATGCTTGATTGAAGTTCCAGCTAGTCTGTCCATTAAGTTTGACCTTCCTCCTTGCTTGTTACCTCTTCCACGCTTGCCTCTGCCTCTTACTTCTTGAAAATTTGAAGCTCCGTGGTGGGATTCTTCTTTACTATTGTCTTGAAATGAGACATGCATCTAAAATACTTGCTCCAATGAGGATTGAGATGACCAAATCTGCCTTTGCTCATGTTTTTGCAAATAATCTATGAGCTCATCCACATAAAAGATTGTCAAGTCCCTCTATTCTTTGATTAAAATCAACACCAAGTCAAACCTGGCTGGTAGGCTCCTTAGTATCTTCTCCACAATCCTATGGTTCTCCACATTCTCACCATTCATCCTCATCTTGTTGATGATACCCATTGTTTAGGTAAAGAAGTCGCTCATGGACTCTAACTTGCTCATTTGGAGATTCTTGAACTCCCTTCTTAGCATCTACAACCATACCAAATTCACCTTGTTGGTGCCCTGGAAGGAGCTAGCTAATATTTCCCATGTTGCCTTCAATGTGGTTGCTATTGTAATTCATGAGAAGATTATCTCCTCAATCACCTGTATTATATAAAATAATACCTTTTGGTTTTTCTTTCGATTCTATTTCAACAAAGCTGACTCCACCTGGGAGAGAGCACTCATGGCTACTGTATTTGTTGGTTTTCCATAGTCATTTTGGATTAGGTCCCATAGCTCCTAAGATCCGAACTGGATCTTTTTTGGATGCTCCAGTAATCATAATTTTTATCATTGAACCATGGGATCTACAACTACAAAAAATTGCTATTGAAAGACATTGCTTCTTATCATCCACGTGAAAGCTCTAGCTTTGATACCAATTTAAAATAATCACATAAGAATGACTTGCACATAGCAGAGGGAGCGCAACATTGGATCGCTCATAAATGGGACAAAACATCGGTTGACCAGGGTCAAACCCTTTTGTTGGAGAGATAAGATGTGAGATTGCTTTTTAGGAAAATATTGTTTGCAATGCCTTTTTAGGATATGGAAGTAGCAAAATGCTTTTTTGGGAAGAATTAAACGTGATTTGAAAGCTGACAACAGTCAAATTTAGGAGCGCAAATTAATATCATGCAACAAGACAAAAAAATGTCTTTTCAGAGGATGTAAAAGCAAAACATGCTTTTGAAATAAATATAAGTGAAACATGCTTTCAGAGGGAATGTAGGGTAAAAAGGATTTTTGAAGGAGTAATGGCTGAAGATAGGAATTTCTCTAGTGAAGAGATCAAGGGTTTTTTTGAATACACAATAATTTAAACACATGAAGGCTCAAATATACAAATGCAAATCTATCTTATATTATCCAATCATTAAACATACTGTGGTTATAGTTTTATAATGCAAAATAACAGAACCTTTGCATAATAATCTACAATCTAAGTTACAGGTTCAACTCAGACAGGAGACTATGAATGTTGCAGCTTCATCTCCTCATGCTTCAAAGTGTTCCTTCAGGTTCTCTGCACACTTATTCTCTTTGCTCTTCTACATTCTCTCTCTGCACTGTTATGCACTCACATAGTTTTTTGAAAGGTACCACCACATTATATAGCCATACGAAAGAGAGGATAAGGCTTATGTTCTAACAAGGAATAAGCCTTATCACTGAATTAGAAATTTTTCCAAACATTTTAGAGTTTTTGTTGATCTGCAACGGTTGGCATTTACTGCACACATGAGAAATTGCGATGATTGAATTTTCGGTGATAAAATCTATCAAAGATATTTTTAGGTGTAAAATCTAGTTTTATTTTCTAACAATTCAATGGAGTGATGATAGTAGTAAACGTGATTGTTAGTTTTCCCATTGGATGTGAGGTATTAATACTTATCCATTAAAACTAGCATATTATTGTTGAATTAATCTCCACAAATATTTGTTCTAATCTCTTCATTTTCACATATTTCTATTCTTAACCCTTCACCTGAACTAACGATGTTACTAATTCAATAAAAAGGGCTATAACTTGCCCTCATTATATCATCATTTATTATATAGCCCATCAACTTTATAGAAACACAAATTTTGGCTACCCGTTCAGACAATGTTCAATACATTGCTATAAAGGTGTTGCTTATATCTTAAGTTCAACTTTTTAAAAGACCTAAAAAATCATATTATTGGTAAATGTATAGATACAAAGAAGAGATATAATACCTCCACAAAATCTATTTTGTACAAATAAAATGCATAAGATCATAAATAAAATTTTATTTTAAAAATATTAATATTTTTTCAGTAAAATTCATTTTTGAAATAGGCTCTCTAAATATACTTTAAAGTGATCAGATACTCCTTTTTATAAGAATCATTCTCTCTCTCTCTCTCTCTTATATATATATATATATATATATATATATATATATATATCTTATAACCTAGTACAATCCTTATAGGAGTAAACATAAACATACCAACAACAATGAAATACAATGGACACCTATGTTGGCCTAAAATGTTAGGCCACAAAAATAGCCTATGCACAACTAGAATGAAGTACTTACATCAATTTTTTATTAATAGATAAATACTATATTTAGTAAAACTTCCAGTCCCCTCAATGAACACTTCAATCTTGAGAGAAATATATCATCAAATGAGTCTAATTACATCATAGTCCATTATCAATTGTACTCAATCTCAATGCAAGGCAAGGAATGAGAGGATTTTTTCTTAAAAATGTGATATCAAAAGCTTCCACCATATTCACTTCACCCTCCACACTCCAGTTAAAGCAATGCAACAATTGAATGAGAGCTAAATATACAAACTTAAGCCCTAAGAACATTCTAGGGTATCCTCTTCTTCCAACTCTGAACGAAACCAATTCAAAGTGCTACCCTTTCACATCAATATATTTTCCTACAAATATCTCTAACCTGAATTCCTCTGCATCTTCCAGATAATTTCATCTCTCCCCATAGCCCATACATTTAGAAACACCTTTGTTTTTGGAGGAATGTAAAATCCCCCCATAGTTGAGCCCTCTCTGGACTCGTGGGGAACAAGAATTGGAAATGACGGATGTAATCAAAAAGTTTCCTTCACTATGCATTGTAGGTATTTGTAGCTTGCAGTGTCACTCCTTTACGTAGCGATGGCTACCCACCACCAAAACAAGCTCTTCCTAGGCTCATGCCAGTGCGTGAGGGTTCCTCAGTAGTTACTTAATTATCCATTCTATCATTGTGGTCGATGTGTCTATTCTAGAATTCAATAAATCCTACACAAACCATTACATATTTTAATGATTTGTTGAGCAATAGTGACTACATAAAAGTTTTAACTTAATTTTTAAACTTATAATTATGATAACTTCGATATCGGTCCTAGTGATTTTCATCTATGTTGCATTGCTCTATGCCTCTGCCATATCGAGCAACACATCTACTATGTGAAAGCACAAGGATACAGAAGAAAAAATGGAAAGCAAAGACGAAATGCAAACAAAGAAATCAAACTTAGCGCTAAATCCTAGAAACTTGAAAGCACATGAAAAGAGGGACAAGCATGAGTGAATCAAAATGAAACAAATGTGAATAAATAAGACAGCCCTTTTATTGATATGTTTCAAACTCAGTTACAATGCACATCCTCCCATTCCAAGGGCTAGGAGCATTTAAGAATGTGTTACTCATTACATCCATGGGTGCCTTTCCTTCTTTTGCGTGCCCACATGTAAAATGGGCAGACCAAACATCGTTTCCACTTGCATTGATGAGTTTGGATTCCTCGTTGCTCTTCTGATTTCCAAACCCTACGTTCAAGATAATAAGAAAATGTTAGTAGCACCTGCAGATGAAACAAAGCATTCAATCCCCAAGCCTACGATAAGTGAATGAGAAAAATGAATTAAACTATGACTAAAACAAGGCCAAATGCTATGAAAATTTTGCAGAGGCATCAAGACACCACCAGGAATGCTCTACAAAAAGAACAGTCAAGAAATTACTCACTAATTTGAATTCACTTCGGGGTGGGACGAATTCACCTGCAACAAAATGCTGAAAAGGTACTATTCCAATGTCCTACCTAGGAATCTCCAAAAGACTTACAAACCTGGGGTTAGCTAATTGGGGGCATTTTGGGAAGACCCAGATGGTCATATTTTCTTGATTTGGCCTCCATCAATGAGAATTTAATGATGCTACCTGTAGATTAGTGAAAGCGAGCAAGGATAGAAATATGATCAAAATTGTTCAAAACGAGATGAAATTTAAAAGACAACCTATCTAAGCATCATAGAATTGAATGCAAAAATTAAAGAAAGCAATTCCACCATAGAATTTCCATCACTCTGAAAGGGGGCGATTAGGACTGTGGTAGTGTGGGAGGGGGCGCCCATGGGGCAGGTTGCCCATAATTTGAGGCTTGATTTTGACACCAATCCACTTGGGATGGGTCCAAAACCCCTTGTGTGGTATTTTCAACAAATTTTGTGGGATATTATGGCTAAATTTTGGGTTTTGGGATCGAGATTCGTCCTCCCAATAGTCACCCAATGACCTCCCCTCTAAAGGAGATCAAGGATGTGAAAGGTGTAAATCCAAAAGGTGTGAGGTATGTAAATAAAATGACAACACTTCGTTACTCTAAAATGCTCCTTCTATGTACATTTTGGGGTGAGGAAACTCACCAATTTATAGACCTGGAGGTCTCTTGAAATGGGCATGCAGAGGCGCCACTTGGCAATCATGCCTTCCTAGGGGGAAGGAGATTCCTCCCTGAATTGGGACTTCATGACTAACCTTGTAGATGCCTCTAACACTAAAAAATGCTCACCCATACTCCCATGCAATGAAGGAAACATTGAGTGGCAGATCTGAGCTACCATTTGTCAATATTTAACTTTTTTCCCATCAAACCTACAATTTGCCCCACCTTGGAGCAAATTTAGAATTCATCCCTGGGTGGGGCGAATCCCAATTTGAATTCGTTCCAGGGTGGAACTGATATTGAGCAAAGTTCCTGAAGGTGCCAAATTGATCTCTGACCTTCCAAAACTATTATGAGAGTGGTTAGGACCACTTTTTAACCTCTGGGGACTGCCCTTGGGGCTATGTGTGTCAAAGCGATCAGTGTTTGTAGTCACATAATCAGATTGGTGTTGTTTTGGTGTCTACACTATGTATTTTAGAAAACCTTCATGCTCTTTATTTTCCACATTAGATGTCTTTCTCTAACTAGCATGGTATTCAATAACTTTTTTTCAAAGCCATCAAATATTTTAGCAGCGTTTCTCATGCGATGATGGAAACCTTACAAATCCAACCAGTTGATACTAGAAATGAAATATTTGATGCAAAATGCACCCAAAAGAATTAAAATCTTGTCAACAATTTCATTGAATCCAATCAATCCATAGCCTCCACTTAATTAATTGTTCGTGTATGTTTTTCTTGCAAAAAATTGATAGATAACATTTCATGTGAGAAAAGAGAGCCACTTTCTTACATCCACAAGATTCACTCCTCCACCACTCTCTACCCACATAGATCATACCATGGTGGACATCTCATCCTCCCTCATAGATTTGAAATACTTGATTCTCTTGGTCGTCAATATTTCCACTATGCATAGATTTCTTATCTGCATTTAATACTATCCATAGGGGGCCAATCCCATATTTTTGTGGTCATAGCATAAGTATTTTCTAGGCGAGTAGTTGGGTCTACTAGAAAATATCATATCGTGAGTCTTAAGGATCTCTCTAGCCATGGCTGGAGAAGAAACGATAACTATTGGAATGGAGCCCAGGCATAGTAACATGATGGATCCGTAATTTCTTGACAAATTTGTGAGAGTGCAGTGAGGAAGTATTCCTAGCTAATGAATATTCCCAACAATGGGCCATGGTCGTGGTCTTGGAGGCAATTTCAATTTACTGTTGTTTCTCCTAAAGTTGCACAAGATCCAAACAAACACATAAAATATTGTAATTCCTAAAGTGCAAGTCTTGGATAACACGAAATGAAGAAACAATGCCATGTTGAAGCTCATGCTGCTAGTAAATTTTGACCAAGATCAACCGATGTTGTGGGTTGCCGAATACAAACTTTATAAGCACATGAGAAGTGCATAAGCCACTTCTAGTTACTATCACTTTGGTAATACCAATAATTATTCACCTTTCATGTGCAATATTTAGACCTAAAACATCCTTTATGTCGAGGTCTTTCTTAAAGACGTAAAATCTTCTTACAAATTTCAATTAACCTTTTCTTGATGCAATCTAGGGTTATGCATAAGGGGTTGGACTCAAAATCTACTTGTAAAAAATGGCAGATCCTAGTTGAAATCAAGGTGAATCATGGTGAATTATAAGAAAATAAAATCAATCATATTTACACCAAAATTTGGGTTATTTGAAGCCCTAAAAAGTAAGGCTATCTTTGGGACACATTTTGACCTATTAAATCACCTTATAACTTCATAAAAATACCACTATTAGATCAGGCTTGAAAAGAGCTTTCCAACACATACAAATATGCCTATGTTTGAATTTATTTTGTGGCAAATTGAACCTAATAAAAATTTGGTCTCAAAAATTTTAGGCAAATGGGCCGACATCGAGGATCCTCATATTCATCAATTTCCAATTTAAAAAACCCTAATATTCATCCAATTTACGAATATTCGCCACTGTGCATAACCTTGATGAAATTTGACTATAAGATAGATATATCAACCCTTTATATATCCTTCTTCTTTTCTAATTTCTTCTTACACTTAGAATATGAAATTCTTCTCTATCTATTGTAGGAAGCTTCTTAAACTTATAATATGAAATTCTTTTCTATCTATTGTAACAAGCAAGGAGGCAGGTCAAACTACAATGATAGTGAGACTAGCTACAACTTCTATTAGTTAGGAGAAAGAGGCGGTGAGAAAAATCAACAAGGAGTATTTAATCAGAAGAAGGATAAATCAAAGGTCCAATGCTACTACTGCAAGAAATTTGGTCACTATATCTCCGAGTGCAGAAAGAATATGGCCAAAGATAACCAACAACAAGCCCACTACACAAATGAAGTTGGAAATGTAGAGTGTAGAGATGCATGTGGGAACATGTTGTTGACTTGTAGTATAGAGGAGCAAATCTAGAAGAACACCTAGTATTTGGATAGTGGGTGTGTAGCACCCTAAAATTGGCACAGTAAAACTTAGTAAATAATTAAAATTACCTTAGTAATAATTCAAATTCAAATTTCAAACCCAAAATCGCTCCCAAACCGCCTGCTACCCGTTTCCTTGTTTTTCGTGTCATTTTTAGAGTTTGTTTCATTTTTTGGACGATATCATCTCTGATCAGACGATATCACCCCAAATCAGACGATTTCGTCTAGAGCAAAACGTCCAAATGATTTCGTCCCAAAACTGATTTTTCAAAATTAGCTTCTGTTTCAACAACTTCTCTAACTTGGGCAGGGACGTGTCTGCACCGTTAGAGTCTCCCCCCATTGGATATCTCCCAAAATGGGATGATCTCCAACCTCCCAACCTCTTTCCTATGCCTATTTAATCTTAGGCCCTCCCATTGACATTACCCTAACTGAATTTTTTTGTACTTTAAGTTTTACATGCTTCAGGATATCCTAGATTATTGTTTGCCTTTGTCCCTTTTTGAATTTTCTTGTAGGAACTTTGTTATTCTTCAGTCAGAGCAAATCTCAGATCGTCGCAGATGATCCTGTCCAATTCAAGATGATTTCATACCAATCCGAGACGATTTCAACTGTAGTCAACATTGGGAGCAATCAGTGCCCAAATTTTATGTTTCTTTACTCTTTTTTGTTGTTTTGCTTTGCATTAGTTAAGTTTATTATTTCTTTACATCTTGGAGTTCACCTTATGTAGCCTAGATGCATAATAAAGTCAAAGTTAGTCATTAAAACCATGCATTTTACTTAATTTGTTATCTAAAGTTGTCATTCTAGCATTCATACTTTCATTTCTATCATTTTCCCTTGCTTTTGCAATTGTATCTTGTGTTCTTGGTATCCATTTCTGCAATTGTAGGTCTCCGACGAATTTTTTTGACAAATTCGTCAGATCTCAGATGATCCTATCAAATTCCAAACGATCTGGACTGCTTCAAAAATCAGAATCTCCATCAGACATTCGGATCAGGTATGGCTCTTTAATCTAGCTTATTCTCTCTATTTTCTATTCAAATCTATTTTTTGTATTCATATAATCAACATTTCATATAGCTTAGCTTAGATTCATTTGGCCAAACCTAGGACTTGGATGTTTAAAGCTAAAATTGAACACATTAAACTCATTCCCAACCTAGGCGTGGAAACTGCCACTAAAATTTTCCTGGTGAACCCCACCATCCGTCGAAAAATCACCTTAATACCCCTCCCCCGAGAGGTGGGACCTTCAAAGGGCCTCTCAGTTCGAGGTACTATCCCATCCTTTTCCCATCCTCCTTCCGGGAATAGATCCTTTAGCCTAAAGGTAAGGATGCAAAAAATTTGGAGCGATATAGGGTGCAGTAACCACATGATGGGGAAAAAAGAAATGTTCTCACAATTGGATGAAACAGTCCAATCTAAAGTGAAAATGGGGAACAATAGCAAGGTTATTGTTAAATAAAAATGAAAAATCATTATCCGCACCAAGAATAGTGATAGAAAACAAATACAAGATGTGTATTATGTGCCTAGGTTGAAGCATAACTTGCTAAGTGTTGGATAGCTGGTGCAGAAGGGGCACACTATTCAGTTTAAATATGGAGCCTATACCATCAAAGATAAAGAGCATGGGAAAATTGCTACTGTATCCATGACTAAGAACAAAATGTTTCCTCTGAAGATTTTGAATAAACTATTGATGTCATTGAGTGTAGTTATGAAGGATGCTATTTGGCTGTGGCATCTCAGATTCGGTCATTTGAGCTTCATTGGAATGAATTTGTTGTACAAGAAGTAGATGGTGAAGGGTTTACCCCTCATAGATCAGAAAAATCAAGTTTGTGAAGGTTTCTTTGTTGGAAAGAAACATAGGGATGCATTACCTGTAGGGTAGTCTTGGAGAGCTTCAAATCCATTGGAGTTGGTCCATTCAGATATTTGGTCCAATGTAGACCAGCACATTTGCTAGAAATAAATACTTTCTGACTTTCATTGATGACTTCAATAGGAGAACATGGGTTTATCCCATCAAGCAGAAGTTAGAAGTATTCATCAAATTCAAAGAGTTCAAAGCTCTGGTTGAGAAATAGAGTGGGTATTTTGTGAAGAATCTTAGAACATATGGAGGAGGTGAGTATATCTCTAATGAATTTCATAATTTCTACAAGCAATGTGGAATTCGTAGATAATTTACTGCTAGATACACACCACAACAGAACGGTGTTGCAAAGAGGAAGAACATGACAATCATGGAGATGGCATGGAATATGCTAAAATAAAAGGTTTTGCCACATGAGTTCTAGGCAGAAGTTGTAGCTTGTGCAGTTTATATGCTAAATAGATGTCCCACAAAGAGTGTGTACTATAATATTTCTCAAGAGGAATGTAGTAATAAGAAGCCAAGTGTGGCTCACTAAAGATTTTTTTGTTACATTGCATATGCACACATTCCAGATGAGAAGAGGAAGAAGATGGATGATAAATCTGAGAAATATATCTTCAAATGGTACAATGAAGAAGCAAAAGCATACAAGTTGTATAATCCTATAACTAAGAAACTTGTCATCAGTAGAGATGTGAAGTTCTTGGAGTATGAAGCATAGAAATGAAAATCTAAGACTGGCCAGCCAGAACCAACTATTATTGAATCTGTGGACTTGGAGGGAAATAGGGTGTAACCACCTGTAGCTTCAATTAGTAACAGTGGTTCTAGCAACAACACAACCTCATCATCCCGGTCACCTCCACTTGCAATAAGGATCTCAAATTTGAAGACACCATCAAAGACAAGGAGTTTACAAGATATTTATGAGATAACCCAAAATCAAACTGATGAAGAACATTTTGATTTTGCTTTATTTTCTAAGTGTGATCAAATTACTTTTGAAGAAGCAATTCTGAACAATAAATGGGTGAATGCTATGGATGATGAGATAGCAACAATAGAGAAAAATTAGACATGGGAGCTAATGAATATCCTAGCTGGTAAGAAGACCATTGGGGTCAAATGGGTATATAAAACTAATTTTAATGCCCAAGGTGAAGTAGACAAGCATAAGGCTCGATTGGTGGCAAAATGCTACAAGCATAAGTTAGGGATTAACTATCATGAAGCTTATGCTCCTGTATCCCAACTTGACATAGTTATAATGATCCTGGCTTTGGCAGCTCAAAAAGGCTAGAATGTTTACTAGATGGATGTCAAGTCTACCTTCTTGAATGGAGTGCTAGAAGAAGATGTCTACATAGACCAGCCACCTGGTTATGAACTGGAAGGGCAAGAAGGCAAGGTCCTAAAATTGAAGAAAGCTTTGTATGGGTTGAAGTAAGCACCCAAAGATTGGTATAGTAGAATTGATACTTAATTTTAGGACAATGGGTTCATTAAATGCCCATACAAGCACACTCTATATATGAATACAAATGTAGAGGGAGAAATGATAATCATCTGCTTGTATGTAGATGATCTGATATATACTGGCAATAGCAACATGCTATTTGATTAGTTTAGAATAACCATGAAGAAGGAGTTTGAAATGATAGACTTAGGGATTATGAATTATTTTATTGGTATTGAAGTTGATCAATCTGTAGATGGAATCTTCATTTCTTAGGGAAAGTATGCAAAGGATGTCTTGAAGAAGTTTAAGATGGAGGACAACAAACCTGCCATCACCCCTGTTGTCATAGGCCTGAAGTTGATCAAAACTAATAACAACAAAATTGTTGATCCAACTCTCTATAAAAGGTTTGTTGGAAGCTTGATGTATTTGACTGCAACTAGGCCAAATTTTATGTTTATTGTGAGTTTAATCAGTAGGTTTATGGAGTCACCTAAGGACACTCACTGACAAGTAGGAAAGAGAATTCTAAAATATGTCAATGGCATGAGGAACCATGGAATCCACTATGCCAAAAAAGATCAGCTTGAATTGATTGGTTACACTGATAGTGATTGGTTTAGTAGCATAGATGATAGGAAGAGCACCTTTGGATATGCTTTTCATCTTGGATCCAAATTTATCTCATGGTCATAAAAGAAGCAGCCAATTGTTGCACTATCAACTACAGAAGTAGAGTATGTTGTTGCCACCTCAGCCTCATGCTAGGTAGTTTGGCTAAGAAGAGTTTTGAGTGAAGTAAATCATCCGCAAGATGCAACAACAACCATATTTTGTGACAATAATTCTGCCATTGCACTCTCCAAGAACCCAATTTTCCATGGCCAGACAAAGCACATTGATATCCGGTTCCATTTCATCAGAGAGTTGGTGAAATTTAATGAGGTTGAATTATTATTCTATAGGTCTAAGGAGTAGCTTGCAGATATATTCACAAAACCTTTGAAGGAGTAAGACTTCAACAGGTTAATGGAGAAGCTCGATGTCAAAGCTTTTCTAAAATCTGGTTTAAAGGAGAAATTAAAGAAAATTTGACACCTCTGGAAAATCCACCTACTGCATGTTTCATTGGATTTTGGGTCATACAAATTAATTACTGGTAGATGAAACTCTTAGTCAGTTTGGTGATTGGATGGAAACTCCAGTTTTGTATTAATTGCATGTCAGAGCAGTTGGTGTAGATTTTTCGCCTCATCCGTGAATCCCCTCTATATATTTCTCTCATGGTTCATTTTGATAGATTAGAAGGTTTTGAATAAGAGTCGAAGTAGATCAGATCAAATAAGCAAAAGAATGCAACATCGTCGTGTGAAGCATAAGCAGCAACGGGGTGAAGCAGCTAAGTCTATTTTTATTTCATGTTTGTACACTACAAATATTAACTTGTAGTGTTGTAGATGTATTTCTAGTCTCAGTACTCTATGGATGTATTTCCAATTTTATCTATGAGGATGTATTTCCAACTTTAAGAAATAATTAATCATTTGCATATATTCTAGCTTATGTGCATCGTTGTTTAACTTAGCAAAGTTAACATTTAATATTTCCTCCATTTCATTTGCAAACCCTATAAAACTATATAAATTTCCTGGTAAAATATCATGTTTCCATTTTGGGTCATTCTCTTTGTCATAGCTTTCGGATTTGATTTATTTCCATTTCGCTCATTTGCTTATCTTTATTCTCAGAATAAAACTTTAGATTAATTTAACAATATAAAGTTATATTATTAAATTAACACTAATATCTGTTGAAATCTGCAATATTAAAACCCTATTATAAAATCCACATGCAATATAGTTTAAAATTCATTCCACATTGATTTAGTCTCCAATCCACATCTACTTATCCATAAAATCAATTCCACACTTTTCTTTCATCTTTGTTGACATCACCCTAAAAACTATGTAGATTCGCAATCCGGGCCTCCTTCCTTTGTTAACCCTTGCAGAGTTCGTTCTACATCTGTTTGTCAGCACCTTCCTGATTGAAGTGTAAGAATTTTTGGAATTGTGATTCCACTATTTTATTATCCAGATTGGCACTGTGGGATTCCGCTCCAGAGTTGTTGCATAGTTGAAAAATTTTGGACTCGAGTATTGGGACTTCAGACTTGTTTACTTTTTGGATTCGTGTCACTCTGGATTTCCATCCTACTCCATGTTTTTTCTAGACTGGAGTATTTCTATTAGTGAATTGCATTACAAATTAACCAAGCCTTTTGCAAATTTTTCTCCGCTTGGCTCAGTTCAGCTCCATATTCATTTACAACTTTCACCCATTGCAAATAAAATAATTGCAAATGTGGCCATGTCTACCACATATTCATATCTAGCAATCACCAAATATCAGTTCCACAGATGTCATGGGAATGCCACCATAGAATTGGAATCTTATGTGGGAATGTAGACCAATGTGGAGCATGAGCATCTTGTTGCTCTACCTCCACTATAGTCTGCATCACATCGATTAATGCAATATTTCCATCGAGTGCACCTAACCTGAATGCACATCAGTTGGAGATGTCACTGCACTTGAATATAATGGAGATTTAATTCATGTAAATTTTTATAAGAATTAAACTTCAATATTTTCTTTCAATCCAAAAATTTAACTAATTAAATTAATACATTAAACTATACTTTTTGAAAATTATAATTATTTAGGAAACCTATAAAATTACATTAGTCATGTCCAAAACACCTTCTATTTACGAAAGGAATTAGGATCCCAATGCGTCCATCTCCTCCAAAAACCCTAATTACAGTAACTCTTATTTTATCATTAAAGTGTACTATATGACCTAAACATGTTTAGTTAGGGTTAAATCAAGATTAGCCTTGATTCAATACTCACACATGTGTGCACCCACTATTTAGTTAGGATATTTCCAAAATATGCCTAACCTAGCCTCAAACTAACCTAGGATTTGTCTACTCAGGGTTAACCTTAACCCTTGCTCACACATGTGTGCACCTAGGATACTTCTTTAAGGCACATGAAGGAATGACTTACATTTGAATTCATCTCCCTAACCTGACCATGGTATAATCTAACCTAGAATTCATGCCACCTCACAAAGGACACGTCACACCCCTTAGACTTGGCCCACTCTACAAATAGATGGCCATTTTCACCATGAAACTCTCTCTCATCCTTTTGGCTTACTTTCTAAAAATTTGCAAAAATTACTCCAAAACCTCTTCTACCACTTTAGGATTCGTCATACATCAATTTATAGTGCTAGAAAATCATCGAGATAGAAATCAATAGAAATAGTCAACCACAACAAGGTTCACACACCGTCGTGTGAACCCGAGCAGATATTTTCATACCGCCATGCAAACCTGGCCTACAACAATCCTACAACTACATAATAAGTAACTATCAATTGTTTATTGCTTCTACAACTTCCTCTACAATTTTTAGCATATTTTATTTCATTTCAAGGTCATTTTTATTTGTATAAATATGGAGTCTAATCTATGACAATTTCCCAAACATATTAATCCATTTTTGCAAGCCCTAATAGGTATACAAGACATCTCCCAGCATCCAATCAATGACACACATGCAAAGAAGCCCACCTACGTTGAGGGCACTAGAAAGCATCAACAAATGCATCATATTCGTATTGAAAAGAGGAAAATATTTCTTGAGCGAAAATCCATTTTGTAACCCTTTTTTTTAAATCAATAAAAAGAGCATTTAGCATATATTTCCTTAGCTTCGAAATTGGTTTTCACTTTCCATGTGTTATAGATAGAAACATCAAATTTTTCCATCAGCTTGCTTGTTCTAGGAGACAGACGAACAAGATGGAAGTTCTTCAAGATGATAACATGAACTCATTTGATACAATCCTAGGTATGCATTTCCATTCAAAGGATTATTTTTCTAAATTGTTTAAGGAAAGTTTGGTGCAATATGATGAGGATTAAAATTAAGTTATTGATGTCACATCCTCTATTATCTCTGAAGAAGAAAATCAGACCCTACTTAAACCCATTGATAGAGAGGAATTGAAGAAAATAGTCTCTAGAATGAGTACAAGAAAAATACCAGGTCTAGATGGCTCTCCAATTGATTTTTTTAGACCTTTTGGATAAACCTAGAGGAGGATATAACAACTATTATAGAGGAGTCCAAAGGTAGCAAAATTATGCTTAAAGCATTAAATCATACATTCATTGCATTAATTCTAAAAGAGGATGAGGGGTGCATATTTCATATTTTATACCTATTGCCTTATGCAATGACATATATAAGATAATCATAAAGGTAATGGTTGAGTAGCTAAAACCTCTCCTACATAGCTTAGGTTGATACTACCCTCCATAACATCCACACCACATCTCCAAGTTATAATCTTGCCCATGCATCTGAATAGTGTTGGAAGATACCATGATAGGGGCGGCTCTTACCTCTCTTTTGATTGTAGCCCCACCTCATTGCATACAAAACCTCTATATACCTCATATTATTGTGTTCCTCCCATGGTATTCTAGTTGGACTATCCACCTAAAAATGCTCCCATCCCCATATCTATAGAAGGAAGTTCAATTTGGCCTGCTCAATTCATTTTGTTGACCTTTGGACTAGTTTCATCAATTTCTTCAATAAAAAATTTTCTCCAAAAATTTACATATTGTGCATAATTGTCTCTACCCAATATAATAACGTCTTCCTGACCATATCGATTTGATATGGTCATGTCTTCCTAATAATCTCAATACAAGATGATAATTCAAAATTAAAAACAAAAAAATAAATAGGTAGGTAAACTACTTGTCCCTAGTTATGTGCAGGATGTTGATCGTTAATCACTTTCTAGAAATGATAGCCTACTCACAACAACAACCTTCCACCTGCAATCAATAGAACATCACCTACCTGTTGCAACAATAAATCATCTATAGTTGGTTGCCCTCTTTTCCCTCACTTACCTCCTACCATGAAGTCTATAAAATGTCACTCCCCGTGCTGTAAAGAGAGACCAAATTTTGAATTTAAAATACCATGAATTGTTGCCAAAATAATATGTCGAGACCTCCTCACTAAAAAAAACAAAATTTCTAGATCACCACTTAGGAATTGAAGCTACACTCTTTTCCATCGTGTAATTACTCTACTCATTCTAATTGGTCATCGACATTTGTTTTGTCATCTTTCTACACATAATACTTTAACCAAAACTTACCTACACCATCACAAAATTTGCCTAGATCAGTTCACGATGAGATGCAAACCCACAAAAATGACCGTCTCATCCAAATATGATCCATAGATAGAAACCATCTCAACTCAATATGGTCATTGTTAGGTGATCATTTTCTTAGTTTTTATTGAATTTTGGTTTATATCTTGCGTTTTTGTTGCATATTAGAACAAATAATTCATATTTCATGTATTTAATTTCTTATTTATGGGTTCTACTTTATTGGATACCTCAAATACTAATGATCCATTGTTATTTTATTTTTATGCAGGTGATAGGACTCAATGGTAGTGAAAGGCTATAGATCTAACTTTTACGTGGTGGTCATAGAAAAACTTGCTCTTCAACAATGTACTGGCATGAAAATATTCACATTTTACTTGGATATACCCTTTTTGATAACATACTTTATCTATTGTATCATCAATGAAATCCTCTCGAGGGGATTGTTTGTAACACATTGAAAGATCAATATAGTTTTAATCAAGAAAATATCCAATGAGTTTGAATCAACTTCAAGAAACTTTGTGGACATTTAACCCCTTATATATCCAGACAAAAATAAAGTGAAAGCAATTGTAGTCTCTCATCTGTATGAAGATTGAAGATTTCTAGTTAGATCTCTATTGAATTCAAACCATGAAACTATTCAAATTTGTGTGGTGAAGGGGAAGCCAATAATTTTTCTCCAAGCTCATAACTTCAATATTTTATTTTTCACTTGCTTGATCTCTTTTCTTGATTTTATATTTTATCACATTCACTTATATTTTTAACTTAAGGTATTTTTTGATTAAATTATTTATCATTATGAATTAGGTTTCTTCATATTTATCATCCAATTTGTTAATAAAAATTATTTTATTAACCATTTTATAGGATTTAGGATCAAGAAAAATTCAACAACCTTTTGAGGCAATAACGTTATGATGTAGTAGCACTATTGTTAGCAACATAGTGATAATATTAGTATAATTCTATTATAGCACTTGTTTAGGTTTGATTAGAGAGCTCGAGACTTTCCAAATTTTTAAGATTTAAAGTTATTTATTATTTTATTTAATAATGGTCAAACTAAGGCAGACCTCTAAACCCCTAATGTTTTTTCGAACATGCATGTATATATTTTTGTATTGCATGGAGCTATGATTGAGAAGCTAAAGAATCAAGATCAAGGAATTTGGTCACATTAGAAGCACAAATGGGTTCTATGTATTCTTAGTTCTTCTTTCCTACCACATCAATTATCTATATTGAAAATCATCCTTGTTAGTCACTTTGGTTTTTTATTACATTACATTGAATATGTTAGCATTGAATATTTTTTATTTTTTTAAATTGTTTACAAAAATAGACAATAAAGATAGTCATTCACACTTAGGTAGGATGCATTTATAGAAATTGAAAAAACATATAAGGTAGTTTGTATTGTAGTATTATATCTTATTATTTGAAAATTAACATTTTAAATAGTTAATGTCTTAATTATATTGTAGTAGAAATAAATTACAATTGCATGTACTTTAGGACTTTGTATGTTACATAAAACTTCTAGATCCCTTTCTTTGAAAATAAAGAAAGAGTTTTTTTTTTGTCTATTTGTATTTTGCATCTCTCTATTTTCCTAGTATTGATTAGGTTTTTAGTTGTTGCTTTTAGATATTAGAGGTATTACATTATTTGGTACCTTGCAATCTTAATGTAAGGACCTTGTAAATAGTTTAGTCTATAACATGTTTAATATTTTAGTCTATAGTAGGTGTCATGTTACTAAGTGTGAGTTATGTGTCATGTAAAAAAGTATGGAGCTATGTAGGTGAGGTGTCATGTTAGTAAGTGTGACTAAATATAAGTGAATTTTCATTTTTTATAAGTGAGGATTTATGAGTTATGTGCAATCATGAGAGTCTTTGTTTTTATGTAAATATGTGAGATTTATTTTTATGTATTGAGAAATATGAAAAGTTATATATTTAACAAGTATGAGGATATGAAAAGTCTTCGTAAGAGAAAATTTCAAGAGTCATGTGAATATAAATAGCCTTATGTATGTATATATTGAGAACAAATATTTGTAATATACATTGAATAAGCATTGCATTTATGCATTTCTTAAAGTAGATATTATCAATAATAATATTTAGTTAGATTTATGTTTATTGTTATTGTTTTGCATATTCATTCTTGATATATTGTTTTAACTTGAAATATTAATTAACTTGCGAGAATAGTAGTGATTTTATAACAGTGGTAATAGAGTCACATTTATTAGATATCCAAGATCAATAAAAGAGGATTATTTGATGAGATATTTGATGAAGAGTATAATTGAAGTGTATCCATGGTTGAGAAAGAGTCTGCATCTTTTGAATCCACCAAGAGTAGTTGCAAGGAAGAACCTTGACGACAACCTCAAAGACAAGAACTAAATAGTGTTAGTATAGTGTTTGTTGAAGAACATTCAGTGAGGGAGATAACCCAATCATAAGTTGGAGATCTATAAAACTAAGTGAACTCATTGTGAGAAGAAAATAAATATATCTCATCTGAATTTATTGAGATGACGTGTAGCCTAGTAGTTTATTATAGAGCAATTGTCGAAGAAAAAACAAAATCAATTCAATAAATGGAGAGTTTGTTTAGACGCTTGGGAAGAATAGTGTCAAGAGTAGAGAGGTGGAGAAAGAATTGGCAGAATTACATGCTTATAAATGTATATCTTAAAAACATAGAATTGCAGGCTTGGTAACATAGAAAATGTACAATGAGTTTAATGGTTACAATAGTCACAAACATTTAAGATATTGAGTTAAAAAATACTCAAAGACAACTAAAATTGTATAAAAATATAGTAGGTCCAAGAAGTAAAAAGTAATAAGAATGTGGAAGGAAATATGTCATTAGCACTGTGTGCAAGCTAGGGTTTACAAAGGTAAAAATTTAACCTTTCTTTTATTTATTTTTAGTGAAAGATTAAAAGAAGGATTAGATTGATGATTAAGTTTAAGAATTGGATAAAGATATTTTATTGAAATAAACATAGTTTATAAAAGACAAGAAAGAAAATAATTGGAGTTGTAAGAAATAATTTAATAAAAATTTAAGGTGAAGAAGAGAAATTATTAATTAAAGAAAAATTTGAAAGAAAATAATTGGAAGTTGTAAGAATAATTTAATAAATATTTAGAAGATTATTATTAAAAGGTTATTAAAGAAGAAAATTTGATTACTGAAGAGTGAAAGATTAATAATTAAATAATAATGACTAAAGGGAGTCATAAGAAGATATTTAATTAAAAAAGAAGAATATTATTCATTTAATAAAGAAAATTAGAAAATTAAAAATTATTTGAAGGAAAACTTTTAAATTGAATAAAGAGATTAATTGAAAGAAGAAATAACGAGAAGAATAGATAAGGGAAAAATTATTTGAAGAATATTATTAAATTGAAGAAAGAAATTATTGAATTAAAGATAGAAGATTGAATAAGCATATTGAAAATTGAATAGAATAAAAAATTAAAGAAAGAAACTAATTATTGAAGAAGAAAAAAATTATAGAAGAAAAGAATTAAGAAAAAATAAATAAAAATAAAGAATTATTTAAACAAAATAAGAAATATTAAATTTGGAGTTAAAAGGTTTTCTACAAAGAATTAAAATAATTTATTGAATAAGAATATCAAATTTGAAGTTTAAAATTAAAGAAAGGAAAGAGAATATAATTTTTTTTTATTTGTGAAAAACATCCCAAAAGTGATGCCACTTTCGGGTAAGACCCAAGGAGGTAGGGGTATCCATTTCACAAAAATCGCCCAAGGAATGATCCTGGCCTACCACCTTTGACATACTCAAGGAGCTAACAAACACATAATAAGATAACAAATAAATAAATAAACAAACAAATACATAAAAATAATAATTAAAAAAAAAACATGCTCCTTGAATGTATCAAAAAGATAAAGCACAACCAAGCACACAAAAAATAAGATTAAAAAAAACACAAACCACATAGAAAAACACAAGAACAACATAAAAAAATACAAACATGAAAAAAAAAACAGAACACTACAAAGACATAACCAACATAAACATGAAAAACATAGACAACCAAAAACTACAAGATTAACAAATAAAAATAAAAAAACAACCAACAGCAGACAATAAATAAAAACAAAAAACATAGAAAACACTCACACACAAAAATTAAATAACACAAACATACATAAACACAAGAAGAAGAACAACAAAAACACAAGAACAACAACAAACAAAACAAAACAAAAAAAACACACCTAAAAAAAAAAAACCATAACAATGACCTTTCTAGACCAAAAGACTTTTAAGGAAAGAATCAATAGAGGAAACAAAAGAAAGAATAGTTTGAACTAGAGAACTAAAATACCCTAAACAAACCAAAGAGAAGCAAAAATAAAGCAAGAAGAAACTAGGTACCTTCAGAACTAGAGACATCCAAAGAATGATAGAAAGAAGAGCTTCCCTTTTTTGTGAATCCCACCATCTAGGAGGGTGGCCATAACAAATAAGATCACCTTTGTCCAAAGCCCAATTAGCTAAAGCATCAACACTCTTGTTTTGATTTCTGACCATATGATTGTAATCAACTTTTAAAAATCCCCTTTAGATTAATTGAATCTTATCAATAATTCTTTTTACTCTCCAATCAACCTTGTGATTCTTAGAAGGATTATTCAAAATATCAATCTTGAGTTGAGATTCAAACTCCACTAATACATTTTCCCATCCAACCTTAGTAGCCTCTTGAAGGCCTCTGAGGATACCATACCCCTCAATAATTTTATTGGAAAGAATACCCAAATTCTCAGAAAGAATAAAAATCAGGGAGCCATCTGAAAGTCTACCAATTCCTCCTGCACTAGCTTTTCTAGGGTTTCCTCTAGAGGCTCCATCAGTATTTACTTTACCAAAATCCTTAGGAGGAGGTTGTCAATATCTTGTCCTATCCATATTACAAATACTCATATTCCCTTTAATATGGTTGCTAAGCAGATTTAATCTTCAATCTTTGTATCATTTGATCCCATTTTTGGTGGATGTTTTGGGGGTGATTAAGGAGTTTATGGATTGATTCAACTAAGCTGGCTATGGTCTTCTACCAAATATAATGAATATCCTTCCTATATTGATTAAAAATTTAATTGTTCCTTTCATTCCATATATTCCAAAGAAGAATGGTAGAACCCATACAAACTAACTTCCTAATAAAATGATCAACACCCTTTTGTTTAGGCCAATCCCTCAAAATTTGTTCAAAAGTTAAAAAATTGGACCATTGTAAGCCAAGTAATGTGGCCATTCTCCTCCATAGCTCAGAGGCTAAAGTACACTCAATAAAAAATATGGTTGAGAGTTTCTATATTCTCTCCATATTTCACATCCAAAATGGCCATGAAAACCATGCTTCATAAGTTGCTCACCATTAAGCACCCTATAATGCAATAAAAGCCAAATAAAAAACCTCACCTTAGGCTAGAGATTTTTAGCCCATAACTGAGAATATATGTTAGAATATTTGTTGGTATTATTATGGCATAAGGTAAAATAACCTTGAGCAATTGAATACTCACCCTTAGTAGTGATGTTCCATCTAAAAAATTCTTTTTAATGGAATCAAGAGAGAAGCCTCATGTGAAGGATACCTTGGATATCTTGTATTTTCCTTTCTAGGATTTGAATAGGCTAGTCCTCAATAGGGATACAATATCTACCAACCTTTGAATTACCAGTATGGTACCGACAATAATTAGCCACCTTTATCTAGTTATATCAGTGAAGCTCCTCCATCCAAGGCCTCCAATTGGGAAACTAAGTTATCAGAGGCTTGTGACCATCCCAAGAATCTATCCAAAAATTTTCTTGTTGACCATTATGAATGATCCAAGATAAATTTTTCTTTATCAAATCCTCACCAATCTTAAGAATTGATAAAATTAGAGAATGTTTGGTAGGAATATGATAGCAAACAAGCTCTTCAAGACTTTTCTTCTAGACATATATAGCACGAAGATTACTGGCCCAAAGAGCATTGGGTTTATGCAACATTATCCAATATAATTTAGCAGCTAATGCTTTGTCATTATTAATAGAAGACAAAAATCCTAATCCCCCTTCATTCTTAGGAAGATATAAAATGTCCCATTTCACCAAGGCCCATTTTATTTTATCCTTAGTACTACTCCAGATGAATCAATGATTGATTTGATATAGATATCGAAGAACGACCTTCAAGATATTCAACATGAAAGAAACATAAATAGGAAAAGATTAAAGGACTGATTTTACCAAGGTGATTCTACCCCCCGAAGATAGCAACCTATTGGTCCACTTTCTAATTTTCTTCTAGAATTTTTCCAACAACCAATTCCAATATTTCTTTATGCCTTTTAATATTGATAGGAATACCTAAATAAGTGATCAAAAGTGAGGACTTCTTATATTTTAATTTATCCAAGACCATGGATTTTTTTCTGGTAGAGCAGTGAAAGAAAATAACTTTAGATTTGTCTTCATTAATCAACTACCCAGTACCATTAGAAAATAGCTAATGATTTGCTTAATGTTAGAAGCTTACTTAATAATAGATTTACCTAAAAGAGTAGAGTCATCAAAAAATTAAATATGAGATATAGTTCTAGCTACATGATCAATGGTAAATCCCTCAAGGGTTTTGTTATCCCTCTTCTTGGTTATAGTACTACCCAAGCATTCAACAAGAATGATGAATAAATAAGGGGAAAGCGGATCACCTTGCCTAAAACCTTTGGAAGCAGGGAATGACTGAGTAGTCCTACCATTGATAAGAACTAAGTAGAAAACTAAATAGATACATATCATAATCCAATCTATCCAAACTTGAGAGAAACCAAATTGCCTCAAAACTTTAATAAGGAAGTGCCAATCCACTATGTAATAAGCTTTGGATAAGTCTAACTGAATGAACATGGAAAAATATTTTTGCATATCCATGTAATGAATAGCTTCCTGAGCCAGAACTATCTCATATACTATTTAACATTCTTCAACATATCACCCTTTTTTAGGGGAAATAATATTATGCAAAATAGGCTTCAACCTTTCTGCCATGATCTTAGTAATGATTTTGAGGAGAACGTTACATAAAGCAATAGGTATAAAATCTAAGATATGATCAACCTCTTGAGCTTTTGGAACAAGATTAATATAATTTTTATTGATAACCTTTAAAATATCTTTGGGTTTCCTGGCTTCTTCCACCACCTCTAATAAATCAACATGAAGGATATCCCACAACTCTTGGTAGAACTCAATGGGAAAACCATCAGGACTTGGGGTTTTCTTTTTTTCATTTTAAAAACTACATGTTCAAGCTCATTGTTAGTAACATAATCAGTTAAAATAGAGTTCTCCTCAGAAGTGATAAGAGAAGGGATATCTTGAAGAACATTTTATTGAGAAGTTGAGTCAAGAGGAGTAGCAGAAAAAATATTGGAAAAATAATTGACAACAATAGAGCTCATGCCATCCCAATTATAGACAACCTCTCCAAAATATAGGAAAGAAATAAAGTTGTGAGATCTGCGAGCTAGAAGAGATTTGTTGAAGAAATTTGTGTTTTGGTCTCCTTCTTTGAGCCATTGAATTCTAGATTTCTACTTCCATAATATTTCTTCTCTTTTTTCCTATTCCTCTAACTGAGTTGTGAGCTTAATTTCATGTGCACTTCTATTCTCTATGAGGCCATCTAAATGGATTTTTTTATTCAATTTTTCAAGTTGAGCAATAACTTCATGTTTTTTTATGAACATCCCCAAACTCCTTCCAATTCCAAGTCTTGATTTTAGATTTAATGTATTACAGTATTTTGGAAAAATAGAACATCTTAGTCCCATACCTAGGCTTACCTTCCTTCCACCATTGTTGTACATGAGGTCTAAAGGAACTATCTCTTAGCCACATTAATTGAAAATGAAAATGAGAGAAAATCACATTAGTTTTCCAAATTTCCACCATAACTAGCCAGTGACCCGAACCAACATTGTTAAGAGTATTCACTTTAGGAATGTGACCCTGGATTAATAAATTTTAAAATAGAAAAAACCTATCAAATATATCCATTATACATTATAATCATTGCCTTATATTAGACCAAGTCATAATGCCATTATCTGGTTGGATGTCCATAAGATGGAGGTTTGAAATATATTCACTCGTAAGGTCAGTGCTTTTGTCAAAAAAAAAATTTCCTCTTATTTTCTCATCCAAAGAGAGGATGGTATTGAAATATCCTCCAATAAAGATCCAATATTCAAGGAAATGAGAGATAATATGAGTAATATTATTCTACTGGCTTATTTCTTCCTCCAAAGCAATCAAAGCATAAGCAGTAATGCATAGCATAATTTGGTTGGAATGTCTACTTTGAATATCTATTGCTAAAATACCCCAACTGCCAACCATATGGTGAATAACTATCTCTTTTTGGTCCCAAAGACAAGAAATGACACCAGAAGTCTCATGGGAACTAAGCGAAACCACTTTTCTAACTAGCCAAATTTTACTAGCAATTGAGTCCATATCCTCCATTGACATCTTCGTTTCTTGAAGGAAAACAATATGTGGATTATTTTTATGAATCATTCTTCTAATTTCATTTTGTTTTGAAAGACTCCCTTTGAGTCCTCTAATATTCTAAGTGACGATATTCATTAATACCAGTGTTAAAAAAGTTGGGAAGAGCATTAATCTTACCTTCCTCTACAAGATTTTTACCTTATTTTACCATATGATATTGATTGGTCTTGCGACCTATCTTTTGATTAGAATCCATCTTCAGTTTTTTTCCCTATTTATTGACTTACTCCAATTGAATCTGAGATGGCTTCTAACCTTGAATAATGCTCATACACAACCAAAATTTTACTAGACAGTTCAACATAGTCTATATTGGGACCTATATTATTTGAAGTTTTGACATTTAAAATATTGTTTTTCTTGTGTAAATTTTCTCCCTTTTTTTGTTGAAAACCTTTGATTTTTTGGTCTATCTATGATTTCTTCCCTTCATGTTTAAATTACGTTTCTAATATTTTTGTTTCTACTATTTTCCCTTCCTCACTTGGGATATCTGTTGGACATTTTGAGTCCCATAGTCAAAGTTGTCATGGATGTCACCAGATGAAGTCATAATTTAATACCAAATATTTTAGAATGAAAGAAAGGGGATAAATATGGTTATTTGATATCCAGGAAGAAGGCCAAATTTTAAGTAAAACAATGCAAAAGACAAAAATTAAAAAGGAGTTATAATATTTATTTTATAAATTATTTAAATTCAGGATGAATTTAAATTTTATAAATAAATATTAAAAGGTACTTTATCAAAGGTGAAATATTATAATGGTTATTATAATATTAGAAGTGCCATGGTGAAAACCCAAAATAAAATATTTGTAATTTTCATTACAATATTTTATATTGCAAAAGTGGGTTTATAAAGTCTAAATATATTTTAATAAACCCAAAGGTTGGGTTTAAAGGTTTAAGACCAAAGAATATTTTAATAAATCCAAAGGTTGGATTTAAATATTTAAACAAGGCATTCAAAGTTTTATTTCTGTCGACATCATAGAATCCAAAGGGAAGTGTCGACGTTTTCAAATTATTGGAGATGCATATAAATACCATACCCAAATTTTATTTCGGATTATCCTTGCTCAAAAGATAAAATGATTGGCCTACGAATTAAGATCTCATGGAGTGTATGCGAAAAATAATGCATTGAAAAGGGGAAAATTTGAATTTTGAAGTTGAATGAGACAACATGGTCTATTGGCATTTTTGGAAAGCATAAAGTGTTGACAGCAAGGAGGTTCATGTTCGAATCATGGCAGGTGCAAGTTGTAAGGTGTGTTGAAGGCAATTGTGTGGTGTGTTGTTAGAAGCACCAAAGAAGCATGTTCTTCTACCTAGGTAGAAGGAGTGCATAAATGCCAATAAGAACATGTTGCTTCATAAGACTTAATGAGCACTTGGCTTATGCAAAAATCTTGGCCACGGTTAAGGTGTGCAAATGGGACAACATTGAGGGCTCCATTCCCTCTAAAGGCTAAGAGAAATTTTTGTGTGTGACAGATTTGTGAGATCAACTTCTCTTCAAGAAAAGGTATGGGTAAAATTATTCTTTGTTGATTCAGGTGATTGGCTTGATTGAAAATTAAGTTTGGAGTGAAAAGGATTTGATTAGGATTTCCTTTTAGAAATTTTTTGAGTTGATGATTCAAGGTTTTTTGAATTGAGAGTTGTGGTTAAACCTTATTTTATAAGCATTTTTGTTGAAGCCATTGGATTGAGTGAAGAGTTGTAGAAAAGCACATGAGTATCATTGTGATGTGAATATTGTGTTATTGTCATTATTGTTGAAGTGATTTGTTGTGTAAATAACTTGAACTAGGTTTTGGAAAGAATATGTGTATCATTGTTATGTGAAGATTGTGTTAATAGCATTGTTGTTGAAGTGAGTTGTTGTGCAAATAATTTGAACTAGGGTTTGGAAAGAACATAAGTATCATTGTTATGTGAGATTTGTTGCTGAGAATTGTTGGAAATATTTTGAGTTAGATGATACATGCTTGGACTAGGGTTTGTGAGCAAGAGTTGTTTCTTGAGTGATTGGTTGAGTGAGTTGATTAAGCCTAGTCAAGTGGATGTATGAAGTGATTGATCAAGTTCCATAAACCAAACTATTCTATATTATAATTTGATAAAGGTATTGAGTATTGAGTATAGAAAATATTGAGTCTCTAACAATTCTCTTTATGCTTCTATGAGATTAAGTTGAGAAAGTAATTGAGTATTGAGTGAAAAACATATTGAGTCTCTAACAATTCTCTTTATGCTTCTATGATATTGAGTTGAGAAAGTGATTGAGTATTGAGTATAGAACATATTGTGTCTCTAATAATTCTCTTTATGCTTCTATGAGATTAAATTTGAGAAAGTGATTGAGTATTGA
The DNA here is from genome assembly GCA_028583015.1 of Wollemia nobilis. Classification (NCBI taxonomy): domain Eukaryota; kingdom Viridiplantae; phylum Streptophyta; class Pinopsida; order Araucariales; family Araucariaceae; genus Wollemia; species Wollemia nobilis. The sequence goes on from JAQPPZ010003709.1 coordinate 287,296, forward strand.
TTATAGAGCATATTGAGTCTCTAACAATTCTCTTTATGTTTCTATGAGATTTGTACAAGTTCTGTGTGAGCTTGTTGAGCATATTTGGACAAGTTTTGTGTGAGATTGTTGAGCAAATTTGGACAAGTTCTATGTGAGATTGTTGAGCATATTTGGATAAGTTCTATGTGAGCTTGTTGAGAATATTTGTACATGTTCTGAGTGGACCTGTTGAGCAAAGTTGAGCAGGTTTTGAGTGGACCTATTGATTATATTTTAGCAAGTTTTTTGTGGACCTGTTAAGAAAATTTGAGCAGGTTCTATGTGGACCTATTGAGAAGATTTGAGTAGGTTTTGTGTGGACCTATTGAGAAAATTTGGATAGGTTCTAAGTGGACCTATTGATCAAATTTGAGAAGGTTCTGAGTGAACCTATTGAGTAGATTTGAGAAGGTTTTGAGTGAACCTATTAAGCTTATTTGTGCTAAATCGAATGAATTATGTTTAGTGCAAATTTGAGTGGACTTTTGCTAGATTGAGTGGATTGTGTTTAGTGCAAGAGTTGAGAATATTTATGCTAAACCGAATATATTATGTTTAGTGCAAGATATTGAGCAGATTTGTGCTAGACCAACTAGACTATATTTAGTACAATATTGAGACAGAACTTTGGAGGTGACAGAGTAGAGAGGATAGAGTCTCTAGTGGATATAAATCCATCATCCAAGACATTGAGGATAGGTTTTGGAGTGAGAAAAAGAGTATTCAAGTGGATATAGATCCATAGTCAGTGCAATGGAGGCAGAGTCTTCTAGAGGATCACCAACTAGAGTAGAGGAGAAGGATTTATCATGTGGATAAAGATCCACAAACTAGATTTAGGGGATCAACATCTCATTTGTACAAAGGTCCAAAAACACTATAATTGGGAAGGATTCCCAAGAGATTATTTGAGAAATATTTAGAAGAAATTTTTTCTTTGTAGAGGTAGCCCACATTGGGTGAACCATGTTAAAATCTATGTTTCTATTAATATAATCTATAAACTATGTTTCTTTGATAACTGCTATTGATACTGCTATCTATAAACTACATAATATTGATTTGGAAAGGAAAGTAAAAAGTGGTATGATACTATTCACCTCCCCTCTTAGTATAATCTTGTGTTATTCAATTGGTATTAGAGTGGGTTCCTTCAAAAGAGTTTGACAACTTGAAGAAAAAGCGATCAAGAACACAATGGATCAAAAGTATCAAAGATATAGATCCATAATTAATACAATATCAGTCTTTGATGGAAGTGACTTCTTGTATTGGCATAAGCTGATGAGGTTTCACGTGATGACACCTGGAAATGAAATTTAGGATGTACTGGAACTTGGATATGATTCAATAGTCAATCCTCCTATAGATAATGAAGGTAAGCTTCTAATGCATGCAAATTCAATAGCTATAAATGTAATTATAAAAGGATTGAGTAGATCAAAATATATGAAGGTTATGAATTGTAAAACAACAAAAGATATGTGGGAATTACTGCATACCATATATGAAAGAGATAAATGTGTCAGGAAAGCTAAGATCAAAAATATCAAAGGAGAATTTGAGAACTTAATAATGAGGGATGATGAAAACATTCATGACTATCTTAGTAAGATTGATGGACTTGTACATGAGATGAGAGGTCTTGGAATAAAGGTTGATTAATTTGATGCTTGTGATAAGATCTTGAGAAATCTTCCAAAAAGGTATAGTGAAAATGTTTTTGCTATAGAAACATCAATTAATAGTGATTCTATGACAAGGAATTATTTGTATAGCATGCTTACGAATTTTGAGATAATAACAAAAGATCCTATCCCTCTAAAAGAGGCTACATTCAAAGTGAACAAGAATATCAAGGATAAGATGATTCAGCTAGTGATGAATAAGCTAACTATGGTAGAAGAGATAAAGGTTCTATAAGACCTATATATCTAATATCTATTAAGTGCTTCAATTGTGGAAAGTATGGATATTTTGCAATAGATTGTAAAGATCCAAAGAACAACAATGATGAACAAAAATAGGATCACAAGTATAGGGAATCTAAAAGATATAGGTGCTAGAAGAAAATCAAGGATAGACAAAAAAACAAGGAAAGAAGTTCTTCCAAAGGCAAAAGAGAAGCTATTATGCAGATAATGAAAGTAAGTACTCAAATGATAGTGATGCTAGTTTTTTAGACAATGATAGAGATGAAGTCCTATTTATTATTGAAGAAAAATAACTAGTTAATAAAAGGGTTCCAGTTATTATCAAGTGTTTTAGATGTGGTAAATTTGGACATCTTGAATATGATTGCATAAGGGATGGTTATAGTTTTAGTGATGATTATTTTGAATATGCACTTGAAAGACTAGATGCAAATATTCTAATGGCATTAGAAGAAGTGAGTGATCCTATAGAAGACAAGTCAAAATAAAGTAATGACATGGACAAAGGTAAACAAATAGAGGATTATTTAGTAGATAATGGTTATGATCTCAAGGAAGAACTTATCTATGCCCTTGATACAACAAAGAAGGTAATAAAGCAACACTCTAAGCTTGAAAGTCAGTTTCAAGAATGTGATAAAGAAAGATTATTGCTCATAGAGGATTTAGAAAAATCAAAGGCTAAGGCAAGCAAGTTCAAAGATAAGTTGAAAGCAAAGATTCTGGAATGTGAGAAATTAGCACAAGAAGTGGAACTACTAAAGGAAGAGTTAGAATATTCCAATAAAAAGTTATACAAGTATGTAAACAGTGCAAAGAGTGTGGATAAAATAATCAATATACAAATAGGAACAATAAAAAAAATAGATCTTGGTTCAAAAAATGTTAAAAAGAAAAAGGAAGAAGAGTCTACTTCAAGTCTTAGAGGAAGAAGATTCTACATCAAAATAATATAGTGTAAGTGGGAGTGAGACATTAGAGGATGAATTGTACAACAAAGAGTTCAACAATGACAAGAGTAATGCACAGAGAAGATACAAATGGAACAACAATCAGAACAGGAGACCAATGAGATCAATACAAGGAACCTTTAATGGAAGATGTTTTTCATGTCACAAGTTTGGGCACATAGCTTCAAAATGTAGGACACATGAAACATAGGAATATGAAAAAGGACAAATTTTCCATGGGTATTACTACTCATGTAATGAGCTTGGTCACAAGGCAATGAATTGTAGGGTTCATGACAGAAGAAGATATGGATTCACTAGGATAATTCCTAAGATATTTGTACCTCCAAGGAATAATAACATCAAGTGTTATAAGTGCAATAGTGATGGTCACACAACAAGATGATGTAGAGCAAATATTCCAAAAATAGGTAGTAAAAGAACAAGAATAGGAACATGAACATGGATGAGAACAAGAACAAGAACAAGAATAGGAATGATGATAGGAAAAGGTATGATGAATTGGAAATAAATAGTTATAGGATTTAGAAAAATTAGAAAATAAGGAAAAAATATAAAGGTAAAGAACAGTGCTTTCAGGGAGTAGAAATACTCCCACCCTAGAATTAACCACCTCATGTGGAAGTGAGGGAGAGGCTAAGCTAAGAGGCTCATTCTTAGCCCCGAGCCCTAAAGATGACCCTTTGCCATTTATGTAAAAGGGGAAGACATTTGATATTTGAGAGAGCATTGAGCCAGGGGGAGCAATGTCCCAAGGGGAGTAGAAGAAAAAAGAAAGTCAGGTTTTAGTGAAAGGATATGGGTTGCCCTCAATGAAAAATGGGGAGATTGTTGGACATTTTGAGTTGCTAAGTAAAAGTTGTCATTGATGTGACCATTGATGTCACCAAATGAATTCATAATTTAATACCAAATATTTCAACAGTAAATAAAGGGGATAAAGATGGTTATTTGATATCCGGGGAGAAAACCAAAGTTCAAGTAAAACAATGCAAAAGATAGAAGTTAAAAAGGACTTATAATATTTATTTTATAAATTATTTAAATTCAGGATGAATTTAAATTTTATAAATAAATATTAAAAGGTACTTTATCAAAGGTGAAATATTATAATGGTTATTATAATATTAGAAGTGCCATGGTGAAAACCCAAAATAAAATATTTGTAATTTTCATTACAATATTTTATATTGCAGAAGTGGGTTTATAAAGTCTAAAGATATTTAAATAAACCCAAAGGGGGTTTAAAGTTTTAATAACAAAGAATATTTTAATAAATCTAAAGGTTGGATTTAAAAATTTAAATAAGGCATTCAAAGTTTTATTTCCACCGACATCATAGAAGCCAAAGGGAAGTGTCGATGTTTTCGAATTATTGGAGATGCATATAAATACCATGCCCAAAGTTTATTTTTGATTATCCTTGCTCAAAAGATAAAATTATTGGCCTACAAATTAAGATCTCATGGAGTGTATGCGAAAAACATGGCATTAAAAAGGGGAAAATTCAAATTTCGAAGTTAAATGAGACAATGTGGTCTATTGGCATTTTTGGAAAGCATAAAGCGCTAACAATGAGGAGGTTCATATTTGAATCATGGCAGGTGTAAGTCATAAGGAGTGTTGAAGGTAATCATGTGGTGTGTTGTTGGAAGTTCTAAAGAAGCACATTCTTTTGCCTAGGCGGAAGGAGTGCATAAATTCCAAGAAGCATGTGGTGCTTCATAAGACTTAACGAGCACTTGGATCGTGCTATAAGTTTGGGCGTGGTTAAGGTGTGCAAAGGGGGCAAGTTGAGGTTTCCATTCCCTCCAAAGGCTAAGAGAAATTTATGAGTGTGAAAGATTTATGAGATCAACTCCTCTTCAAGAAAAGGTATGGACAAAATTCTTCTTTGTTTATTTAGATGATTGGCTTTATTGAAAATTAAGTTTGGAGTGAAAAGGATTTGATTAGGGTTTCCTTTTCAAAAGTTTTTGAGTTGATTCTTCAAGGTTTTATGAATTGAGAGTTGTGGTTAAACCTTGTTTTATAAGTATTGTTGTTGAAGCCATTATATTGAGTGAAGAGTTGTAAAAAAGAACATGAGTATTATTGTTATGTGAATATTATGTTATTAGCATTGTTTTTGAAGTGAGTTGTTGTGCAAAGAACTTGAACTAGGGTTTGAAAAGAACATAAGTATCATTGTTAAGTAAATATTTTGTTATTAGCATTGTTGTTGAAGTGAGTTTTTGTGCAAAGAACTTGTACTAGGATTTGGAAATAACATGAGTATCATTGTTATGTGATTTTTGTTGTTGAGTATGTTAAAATATGTGTCTCTATTGTGTATGGTGTTTTGTGCATTGCTTTGATTACTACTATTGATACTCCTATCTATACACTGCATAATATTAATTTAGAAAGAAAAGTAAAAAGTGGTCTTATATTGTTCATCCCTCTCTCAAAATAAACTTGTGTTCTTCAATATCATTTGTGGAAAGGATTTCAAACATATTAGTAGATGACTTTAATTGATCTTTCATAACTAGTGTTTTTTTAGTGTTCTTCTTAGGTAGATGGAAACCTTATGAGTTTATATTTTTTTTTATTTTGATCAAAAATTTTATATGGGCAAGTACTAGCCAAATGATAATATTTATGGTAAATTCTACAATGAAAAGGAATGTTCTCATAGTCCACTACTTGCTCCCAAGTGTCTTCCCCAAATTGTAATATGATATTTTTAGGTAGGTGTTTGTCAAAATCCATTAAAACATAAATTCGAGCATAAATAATATGTTCAAAATTTTGAGTACAATCAACAATCATTATAAAAGTTTCTAAAGAGTTCCCAATTGAAGAAAAAATTGTTGAAATATGTAATGCAACATTGTGTAAATTATTCTTAGACTAAAATATAAAGTCTAAATAATAATATTTGAATTAGAAAATAATTCTATTTTATGTAAAAATATTTCCACCTAATTAATAAATAAAATAAGGGTGATAAGAATAATAAATTTGTGGAAAAATTTATTTCCCCTTTTCTAGCAAATAGTAAAAAGTAACCAATCACTTTTTAATATTTAATACATGCCACTTGTCACACATCTCAAGATAAGATTGTGATAAGATTTGTCACATATCTCAAGATAATATTGTGATAAGATTTGTCGCACATCTCAAGATAAGATTATGATAAGATTAGGGTAATTTTAGGGTTGTAGTAGTAAAGCTTCTATTTAAATAGTGGTGTTTTCTACTACACATTGTCATATCATGTTGATGCATATTGTTGCATAACATTGAAGCATTCTTTTATTATTGAATCATTGAGTAATATAGTGAGATTCATAGTGGATGTTTCCCTTCTTCATTTGAAGTAGGTTTTACCACTTAATATTGGTGTTGTGAGTTTTTATCTTTTGTGTGTGATTGATCTTGTGGAGCATTCTTCGATCTTGGAGAGACTTTGCTTGTCTCATATTTGGTATCAGAGCGGTTGGGATCTCCATCAAGTTTCTTCAATCCTTTGAGGTGAAAAACCCATTAAGGTATATTTTTTATTTTAATGCATGCATTTGATATTTGGGTATTTTATGCATTTGATATTTGGGTAAACTTATTTTACAAATCTGCCATTAGGGTTTATAGATTTATTGTGTTTTTAGATCTAGTTGTTAGATCTTTTGTAAATGGTGTTTTCATTTTAAATCTATAAAATTTTGGTATTGAAATTTTTTTGGAAGAGTTTTGGAGCCAAAAAGACCCCATGGTTGTGTCTAAATGGCCCAAAAACCCCTATTTCCATATATTACTTGCCCTATTTTTGTGAAAAAAAAATCTAAGGTTTGATGTACAGTCTGAATTTCTTTTATTATTCTGTACTTAAAAAAAAAAATAGTCAACTATATTTAAAATATATTTTATGGATTTTTATAGCCATAAATTAATGTATGTACTATTCTTTTGATTTCCACTTATTAAAACTGTACAATCAATTTTTTCACTTATTAAAACAGTACAGTCAATTTAATTTCCGTCAACTTTTGTTTCAATTTATTCGCAGGTTTCTTTGTTTAAAGGAACACCTTATATATATATATATATATATATATATATATATATATATATATATATATATATATATATATATATTTTAAATGACTAATATTTTTGGGCAATTTTATTTTAAGACTTAATAGTCATTTTTTTGCATAAATTGAAATGCATTTTTTATTATTGTATAATGCAAATAGAATCTTTTTATGCAATTTTTTTTTTTTGCAAATTTTTAGTCAAATTGTCAAATAATTTAGACCTTATAGTTATTTTTTTTCTCACATTAACATTGGTTGTTTGTGAGTTTTCTTGTTTTGCAAGGTTATCCAAGTATGTTTTGGATTATACAAGGCAAATTTGGATCAACTTTTTCACTCTCTTCCCCTTATTTTTATTGATTTCTTCTAATCTCTCTCAAGCATTTTCTTGAAGCATAATGTAAATTAATGTAACTTGTACCTCTCATAATGAAATTAAAAGATAATTAAAGTGAGAGTGAGAGAGAGAGAAAGAGAGAGAGAGTGTGTGTGTATTTGCATTTTTTCATTGTGTCTCCACTATCTCTTGTTCATCTTTCTTACATTTTATTTTTTGCTTTTTTGCATTTTTGCATTTTGCATCTCAACTAATCTAACTACTAACTTACTAACTTGCTACTAAACAATCTACTACCAACTAACTTGCAATTTACTAATTTTTATATTAATCAAGAAGGTTAAAAATGAATCAACTTACTGACCATAACTTTAGTATTTGATTAAAATTTACTTAATCTTGCAACATAGTTTATATTTTCTAAACACCTATTGAATCCAAAAGAATCTACTTTATCGGTAGCAAGTCCTTTTTGGGTCCTCGTACCCGTACCCTTTTGGGTATCTTGGTTGACCTTGGGTGATATGAATTGGCAATTCATTAGGCTATAGCAAAACCTTAAAATGAACACTGCCTTACTAACTTATTTACTATCTAACATTTAACAAATGTTTTATGGTTCAATTCAAGTTAGTTTATTTTATTGCAAGATGGTTGTTATGGTTAGTTACCTTCTTATTGCAAGTTAATCTATTGCAAGTTGATCTTGGTTTATTTCCTTTATTCAATTGCAATATGGTTATAGTTGCTTATTGCAAGATGGTTATAGTAGTTCATGATGATGTTGATTATCTTTCATGATGTTGTTTATCTCTCTTGATGATGCTTAATTTTGATTATATTTCATGATGTTTATCTTTCACGATGATTATCTTTGATGATTAAAAAGTAGATTACTTGAAAGTTATGTTTTTTTTATATATGTAATTATGTTTATCTACTTTATTATTGCATCATTTATTTTCTTTGTCAAGGCATCTTATGTTTTGTTTATGTTCACCTTCTAAGAATGGTTGATCATGGAGTCTCCTTCACACCTAAGCACATCCTTTATGGATCAAATTTTGGAATATGGGAACTAAGGATGAGGGCTAAACTTCAAGAAAGAAAATTATGGCCCATTGTGAATGGAGATGAAGCAATCCCAACCCAAGCAAGGGAACCTGAGACATACAATAACAAGAGTCACGTTGCACTTTCCATGATTATCAATAGTGTGAGTGATGAGATATTGCTCACTATAATCCATTTTGAGCATGCTAAAGATGCATGGGATTTGCTAAAATAAGTCCATCTAGGGTCCAACACATCAAGGAAATTCACTTTATTGTCTAAGATTCTTAGCACTATGCAATGTGAAGAAGAAAGTGCCTTAATATTCCTCTCAAAGATGAAAGACATGAGAACTCAACTATTGGCTTGTAATTGTGATTGGATAAGAGAGAAGCTCTTAAGCTTTATCATTTTGAGGAACTATTCAAGCAAGTTCAAGAATTTTATCACCATTATTTAGACTAGGCTAGATCAAGAAGAGGATGACATTCCTCTTAACACTCTTTCACAATTATTGATTCAACATGAATAGTCTCTTAATAGAAATAAAGTGAATGGTCAAGTTTTCAAGGAGAATAATGTTGCCTTGAGTGCCACTAAGGCTTCCTTCAAGAAGAAATACAAGGGAAGGAAAAAATCAAAATTTCCAACCCAACAAGCCTAGAGTAGATTTCACTTACAACTTTTGTGGTAAGAAATGCCACAAGGAACAAAATTTTTTCAAGAAGAAATGGTTTGGCAAGGGAAATAAAAAGAAAAACAATGTAAAGAAAAATTCTAATAAAAATGCCTTTGTTTGTGCCCTCTACTCCATTGAATCATCTACTTCTAATGAATGGGTCTTATATTATGGATGCACTAACCATATGTGTTTTGAAAAGGATAAGTTTGTGGACTTTCATAACCACTCTTCAGATTCAATTGTCATTGGTGATAATACTAGAATTCAAGTAGAAGGTGTTAGCAATGTTGTAATTGAAGGGAAATTACTTGATAATGTCCTACATGTGCCTAACCTTACAAGAAATTTAATTTTAGTTTTGCAAGTTGTTAGAAGTGGTCACACTATTAAGTTCAATGCAACTTCATGGAGCATTAGGAAAGGCATGCTACCAATCATTACAAGATATGTGAAGAATAATGTTTATGTGTTAGGTTATGCTCCTCCTAAAGTGTGTTTAGCAACTAATGTTTCTCCTAGTAGAAAAATTTAGCACTTAAGGTTAGGTCATACAAACTATCAAAATATTTAAATGATGAAGTCCAAAAATCTGGTTGAAGGCTTGCCTAACATTTCACCTATTCATGGTTTGTGTGAAACATGCATCTTAGGAAAGATGAGCCAACAAAATTTTGCAAAGTACAAGTCAACAAGGGCCACACAAATTCTTCAACTCATTCATACAGATATTATGGGTTCATTACATGTTATATCACTTGGTGGTGCATCCTATATTCTCACCTTTATAGATGATTATTCAAGAATGATCTTTGGGTATCTACTTAAGAATAAATTAGATTGTTTTGATACATTCAAGGAGTTCAAAGCTTTGGTAGAAAATCAAAATGGAGAAAATATAAAAATGATTAGAAGTGACAATGGAGGGGAGTACAATAGCAATGATTTCAATGAGTTTTATTTTTCTCATGGGATCAAAAGGCAGTTTACTTGTCCATACACTCCTAAAAAAAATGGTGTTGTAGAGATGAAAAATAGGACAATCATGGATATGGTAAGATGCATTATTGGTGGCCACTTACCTAAATTTATTTGGGGTGAAGCAACTAGTACATAAATCTATATTCTTAATAGGTGTCCTTCAAAATAAATTGAGGGGAAGACTCCTTATGAGTTTTGGAATGGTAAGAAGACAAATTTGTCACACATAATAGTGTTTGGATGTGATGCAATTTCATATATTCCTTCAGAGAAGAGGAAGAAATTGGACAAAAAGTCTCAAAAATACATCTTTGTTGGCTATGATGTAGAACATAGGGGCTACAGGTTAAACTCACCTTATTCATGCATTGTATTTGTTTCAAGACATGTCAAATTCAATGAAGACCTTAGAAAAGGGTGGGCCTTGTGTCAAAATGACTAAGTGGTTGGATCATTCTAGAGGTCCTAAAGAGCAGAATTCAGTTAGCCAAAGGATAATTAGAAGTATGACCCTTAACATGTCTCTTCTAGCTAAGATATATAATGATGATGAGCCTACTTCTTACCAAGAAGCTTCACAACACTCTTGTTGGGTTGATTCCATGAAGGTTGAGATGGATTCTCTTCTAAAGAATAAAAATTTGGATATAGTGCCTTATCCTAATAAGAGAAATGTTATTGGGAACAAGTGGGTCTATAGAATCAAGTACAATTCTAATGGAGAGAGAAAAGTATAAGGCTAGATTGGCTGCTAAGCGTTATGCTCAAAAACATGGCATTGACTATGATGAAACATTTGCACTAGTTGCAAAAATGCCCACCATTCGGCTTCTCATTGCTATTGCTACTGCCCAAGGTTGGCAAATTTTTCAGCTTGATGTGAAAAGTGTCTTTCTAAATGGTGATTTGGATGTGGATATCTAAATGAGTCAACCACAAGGATTTTTTTACAAGGTAAGGAAAAACTTGTGTGTAAACTAAATAAAACCATGTACGGTCTGAAGCAAGCACCTAGAGCATGGTACATGAAGATTTTAGGTTACTTCTTGTCTCTTGGTTTTGATAAATGCTATTTAGATATAAATATCTATGTGCTTATGAAGGATAACTTGGTCATTTTAATTGCTCTATTTGTTGATGACCTTGTTATGACTAGAATTGAGAATGAGGTCATTTTTGATTTCATCTCCAAATTAAATTCAGAATATGAAATTACTGACCTTGGTCTTCTACACTACTATCTTGGCATGCAAGTTTATCAGCATGAGGATTGTACCTTTTTGAGTCAATCCAAGTATATTGAAGATCTTCTTAAGAGGTTTTATTTGGAGGATGGCAATCCTAATTCCATTCCTATTTCTACAGGGGTTAAGTTGGAAGTAAGTACATAATCTCAGTTGGTTTATGCTACATTGTATAGGTAGCTCATTGATAGTCTTCTTTATGTTACCATCACAAGGTCAGATATTGCTTTTGTAGTTGGTATGATGGCTAGGTTCATGCAAAAATCTTATATTGAGCACTTACAAGCTACCAAGAAGATTTTGGAGTACCTTTCAGGTACTAGAGATTTGACACTCAAGTATTCTAGGATTCCTTATTTTGTTATTTTTGGCTATGTTGATTCTGATTTTGGAGGGGATAGAATAGAAAAAAAGTCTACCACAACATATGTTTTAGTATTGGGTCTGTAGCTATCTCTTGGTCTTACAAGAAGCAAGATACAATTGCTCTTTGTACAATGGAAGTAGAGTATAAGGCCATGACAACAACTGCACAAGAAGCTATTTGGCTTTGTACCCTCATAAATAAAATTAGATTTGAGCAATTTGGTCCATCATGTTTGCTCTCTGATAATCAATCAGCTATTGCCTTAGCTAAAAATCTTGTAATGCATCAAAGTACAAAGCATGTTGAAATCCAAACCCACTTTATTAGAGAGAAGGTATTGGATGGGACTATTTAGTTGGAGTATTTCCCATCATCTTCTAATTTTACTAATTTGTTCACCAAACCTCTTCCCAAGGAGAAGTTTTGTAAGCTGAGGGACTCACTTGGTTTGGTGAAGTTGTCCTCAAGGGGAATGAAGTGTAGTTACACTTGTGTGATGAAAAATTCATCCTTATGAGGTGTTTTGTGCTATATATATGAGTTGATATTTAGTGGTATAATTTCTTCTTACATATCTTTTGAACATGGTACTTTCTTGTTTTCCTTGTGCAACTTTTGTACATGTTACTTTGTAGATGGCATTGTGCAATTATGGTATATGATGCAATTGCTTTATGCGACTCTTTTACATGGTACTTTCTTGTTGCCTTGTGCAACTTTGTACATGTTTTTATGTAGTTGGCATTATGCAATTGGTTTATCATGGTACTTTCTTGTTAGCATTTATGCCACTTTTGTACATGATATTTTATGGTTGGATTTATGCAACCGGTGTGCACACTTTATTATTTTCATATACCTTATGCAACTCTTGTACATGGTACTTTTTTGTTAGCCTTGTGCTACTTTTGTACATGGTACTCCTTGTTTTCTTTATGCAACTTTGGACATGATATTTTTTGATCAACTATATAGCACGTGACTATAAGTATGGCTTGGCATTTTTTTGTGATGACTTATAGTTCACTATTTGTTAGATCAATTTTGTTATCATCTTTGGATATTCATATATATTGTGGTGAATATATTTATTATTATGTATCTAATTAATCTTATGTTGAGATGCTTGTAGATTGTAGGTACTTCCATTTGGGGTTTTGTAGGCTTATTTAAGACACCCTTGTGATGTTTTCTTATTGTCATTTGCAACCACTTGTGGTTGATGGATGGCTTTGTAAGTTGCTTGTATCTGAAGCTACTCCTTTGGGGGATTGCAATCTCATTTTGGCCCATTTTGTATTGGTGCCTTATTGTAGACCATTCTTGGTCATAGAAGCTCATTGTAACCATATTACTCATTTGATGCTCATCCCCGTTTGTATCTTTATGGGAAGAATGTTTCTTTGTTTCATAATTCATTTTCCCAATATTGCATTAAGGGTGAGTGTTGGAATATGTAATGCAACATTGTGTAAATTATTCTTAGACTAAAATATAAAGTCTAAAGAATAATTTTTGAATTATAAAATAATTCTATTTTATGTAAAAATATTACCACCCAATTAATAAATAAAATAAGGGTGCTAGGAATATTTAATTTGTGAAAAAAATTATTTCTCATTTTCTAGCAAATATTAAAAAGTAACCAATCACTTTTTAATATTTGATAGATGCCACTTGTCACACATATCAAGATAATATTGTGATAATATTTGTCACACATCTCAAGATAATATTGTGATAAGATTTGTCACACATCTCAAGATAAAATTGTGATAATATTAGGGTAATTTTAGGGTTGTAGTAGAAAAGCTTCTCTTTAAATAGGGGTGTTGTCTACTACATCTTGTCATATCATGTTGATGCATATTGTTGCATAACATTGAAATATTCTTGTAATGTTGAATCATTTAGTAATATAGTGAGCTTCATAGTGAATGTTTCCAATATTCATTTGAAGTAGGGTTTTATCACTTAATATTGGTGTTGTGGGTTTTTCTCTTTTGTGTGTGATTGATCTTGCGAAGATTCTTCGATCTTGGGGAGACTTTGCTTGTCTCACAAAAATAGTAGAATTCCAAAATTCAATAGGGAATCCAAAGAGTCTAACCCAAACGGGAGCTATAGAAGGCATATCTTATTCAACATTAAATTTAGTATGCCATGGCTTCATGAAAAGCCCTGCCCTTCCAAAAATCAGGGACCCCCTTGAAATGTTTTCTCTCTATCTTCATTATTTGCAAATAAAACAAGAAAATAACCATTTGGATAGATAGATATTTGTAACTCACCTTTAGTTTTCCACCATGTTTTAGCCCAGACTTTAAAAGCAGGTAGGCTCAAATAAAAACCCATGAACCGAAAAATTAGTCCTCTTTTTTTCTAGATCTTCAATGCTAGTTTGAATGTTACCCATATTAAGCTTAACAATAGGAGTTCCATTAGCTGATTTAAGTCATCCTGACATCATTTTCCTAGGATCAATATTTGGCACTCTTAGAGGTTTATGGGAAGCCCTAAGATTAATATTAGCATTGGGTTGAGGTGGCATCTCTAAAATTTATTTTTGGGGTTGAGTCTTCAAAATTCTTGCCCTTGATAGGGGTTTGCATAGTAGATTTATTTTGTGGGTGCACATTAGCACTAGATTTACTTGAGATCTAAGCCATTTTTTTATCATCTACTTGAAACTTGTTTTGTGATCTCTTTAATCCTTGCCCTAGATGTCATGGAAAGAAATGGTTTTCACTTTTATTTTGCGCAACAAATTGGAAGCCGTTGTCACTCAAGTTCACAACATGATATATTGGAATATATATTTCTAACCCATATTTGATCCCTTGCAACATATCCTACTAAAATATTGAGTATAAAACACAAAATTATTGGTCTCTAGGGCTCAAATGCACTAAAAAACAACCTCTAGATCTGCTTGTACTCAACCTTGAATTTTTTGAAACCTTCACAAAATTTGCTGAAATTATTTGAAACCCTCACCAAATTTGATGAAATTATTTGAAACCCTCACCAAATTTGTCAAAATTATTTGAAAACCTCACATAATCGCGAAAACCCTCATTGAATCGTGAAATTATTTGAAACCCTCATGAAATCCTTAAAATTCCAATACTAGATATCTGAAAGTAGGACCCTATTATTTATAAGGCCACAAAGAATGAAGTGATTCATGAAAGGAAACATGATCAATTATAACATCATTCCTGTAACCCTGAGAGCAACAATAAAACTGCAAAATCAATTCAATGAGATGCTTTGTAATGCAGACTTTGATGAAAATCATTCTTGGATAAATTTCTGTGTTGTTGAACTCTTCGGCTCTGCTTTTAGTGCCCTTGAGATCCAAACGCAACAATGTCGTAATGACGTTTTCTTCCAAATCTAGCACATTTATAGGAAATATTATATAATTGTTGAAGAAAGAAGAAATTTGTGTGAACAAAAGAATTGAAGAATTATTGTTGAAATGAGTGCATCAAAAAGATAGTTTTCAAAATCACATATGTTCAAAGAGGTAAATATCATGAAGAAATATTTTCAAAAAAAAAATATATTATCATAAACATGTTCTATGATTTAATGAAACACCAAACACTACACCAATAAATGCTTTTAAGGGTGGTTAAAATATGACTATTTTTTATGATGGTAAAAAATCACCCTAATAGACCATAAGAGGGCAGTTATAAATTATATTCATAAAAAAATCTTTTAACGTCACCTAAAAGATGATAGTTTTTTACAATGGTAAAAAATTTCCCTAATTGACCTAAGAGGGTGGTTTAAAACTACCCTCACCAAAAAACCATTTAATAGTGCCTAAAATATGACAATTTTTTATGACGGTAAAATACCACCCTAATAGACCTTAAGAGGGTAGTTTAAAACCATCCTTTAAGATAAAAAACATATAAATACCCTAAACCACCCTCTTAGGGTCTCACCTAAAAATATTTGAGAAAGAAGAAAAATCTTTTTAAAATTTAAAATATCTCCTTTTTCGGCTTCTTAGGTAAGCTTTATATAACTATTGTTAGATGCCATTTATGTTGAAATGGGTTCTTCGAGATCAAGGTATATGGATCCTTTATTTTAAAATGATCGAGGGAATTAATAAGGGGGATTCTTCTCCCCTTTGGAAAAAATTAAAGGAATGACTCTATGATGAGTGAGGAGCCATCATTTGGAAGGATAATTTCATTGCAAAGAGTTTAGATTGGAGTTCCATAATATTAGCCTAAGAATAATATTTGATAAATTCTTTAGCAGGTCTTTGATGTTTAAAATGATCTTTCTAGTCACTCATAATAGATAAGCATGATCACAAACATTAATTTATTATAGTCCAAACCTTTACGTCGTCAATGGATGTTTTCACTTGTCAAAAACACACCTCGAAGAGTATTTTGCTCGTAACAACTTCCTATTGTTTTATTTAATCCCTTATCAACACTCAAATTGGCCCTTTGTTCAACTTAATCCACTTGTCATTTGCATGTGATTGTAGCACCACCAAGCTAGTTGGGCGGTTGACACTTATTACTAAGTTGTCTCCTACCTTATTCTTAACGAATCCTATATTTGTCTCCCTCAATATCACTAGATTAGTATTGGAGTTTCCATTCTACTCGTTGTTGGTCAAATCTCCTTAAGTTTATACTTAGGAAAAATCATTTAATTTTTTTGTTGGTTATCGCTTTTATTTCATATTTTGTTCAGGGTAGTAAATAATAGAGGTAAATAAAATTATTTGAATACCAAGGTATGAAAATTTGCATAGAATCTCATCAGGTTTTGTGTCTATTATTGTTTAAGTTATGGTAAAATTTTAGTGCCTAATTAAAAATTACTTTTTGCATCTCTATAGGGCGTATAAGTTATCTGATTTTTAAGATGTAGTTTATTTGATTATATATTATAATTTTTCGAAAATAGAAGTCTTGGAATCTTAAATTACTAAATAATTTTTGTAGAAACCTATAAATAAATTTCCTCATAAAAATTTAGAGGGCATAGTTTATGACTATGTGGGTGACATGGATTTAATAAATTGAAGGGCTAAGACTAGTTGTCAGTCCTAGCGATCCAAATGAAACCTGGCACATTGTAATTTTATGTTAAATAATATTTATCTTAAAAATATTGGTATAAGACTATAAATTTTAATATTTTATCATTTCAAACCATAAATTTATGTCTTCTTATTAAACTATGACCTTTTGTTGATCATTACTAACAAACTACAGAAACTTCAAACTATGATATCCTACTATTCATTACTCATAAATAATAGAAAGTTCATAAACAATTTTTCTTTAAGTATAATGGTGGTACAATTTAAGACGATACTTTCCACGGACATAACAACAAATGATCTCCCTTATTTTTGGTAATTACAACTATGATAATGAAAATAAAATACAAATAATATATTTATTTCTAAATTCTAATTAAAAGAGGACGCAATCATTTTAATCCAAAAAAACCATAGGGTATGGTAAGTAAAATCATGTTATTTAATCTAAGAGTAAAGTAAAGCATCCTTGTCAACAAACCTAGCTTAGTGATATGCAGAGCCACCATAGTTATTAGAAATAATTATATTGGTTGATATTGAAGTGTTTATTAGTAAACAATTCTAATTTGATTCATTCAAGTGGACGATCCACCCCACATCCATGACCTCCTTGTAGTAGATGATGTGAATTTATTACAATTTCCCTTTACTATTTTAATTTTTTTTGATAACTCCTCTAATGCTTCGATATATAATTTTTTTTTTACTTGTTGATCATTGCTCTTGGTCTAACGAATTCCCACCAACTTGTGTAAATATCATGAATGGTGAATCAACCAGTTATAACTAGAACATGAACCTACTTATTTCTATTTAGGTCTTATCGAATAGGAAATTAGAAAATATCTAGTGATTGTGCTTTACAAAGTTTAGCAAAAGTGGTATACTTCATACAACTAATAGAACAAGAAAGAACAATGTAGTTCTACATCCACATATTATCATCATCCATATATAAAAGTAGCTTTTCTCATCCAATATGTATTATCTGAATAGATATATGCCTTAGAAATAAGTGTTTTGAATCTATATACCTTAATTGTTTTATAGCTTAATGTGGACATTTATGTATTTGCTCATAAAAAGTATCTTATCCAATGGAATTAATATATTGTGACGTAAATTTATTCCAGTTATGTTATTTTTAGATGGATAGTTTGAATTTGTATGTTTAACACGGGTAAGATATTATCTTCACCTCATGTTACTTTTTCATGGATAGTTTAAATTTTTTGGTTCAAAAAAATATTGAGGTATTATCTTCACCTCAAGTATAACATATTTCTATGTGACATGATTAATGATTCTAATAATGGGCATCACTACCTTTAATTTTTATTTATATTTATTGTATATCCTTATGAAGGAATGAGTGTTGCATAGTAACTTAATTGTAATTAAGGGTTGGAGAGGAGATATAGATAGTATAGTTTCAATTTTTATTATATGGTAACTATAATTATTATAGTCATAAGTATGATGAAATAACGAATGTAAAGAAATTTAGTCATTGGAAAAAGTAAAATTTATTTAAACTTGAAGAACTGAGAAAATTATAAGAGATAAACCAATTAAGGAATGAGAGAGCTATTGATTCATACTATCTAAGATGATGAAAATTTTAATGGTAAAAATTGTAGCAAGTAAGAGTTGTCATGAGACCTATTAATGCAAATATTTATGCTTAGCTCAAAAGCAAACCTATTTCCACCTCCAAATAGGGAATCTCATGGTATGCTTCCTAGTACTACAACCATATCTATAAAATTAGGGCAATGAACACAAGTAAGATTTGATAGTAAACATGAACATGAAATTGGAAAAAAATGTGAGGACAATAAACAACACATATAGTTGATGGTGTAGTTAAGTAGGGTTGATAGTAAAAATAAAGTTGAAAAAAAAGTAATATGGGAATAAATGAGCATTTAATTACAAAATGATAATTGAAAAATTGAGTGATTTCTTGGATAGTCCTATATATAAACAAGCTTATATATATATATATATATATATATATATATATATATATATATATATATATATATATATATAAATTAATATTGACTTGTAACAATAAAATTTAATGATAAAAAATGTTAGTATTTAACAATGACTAAACTTATCTAATAGAGCTTGTAAAGTTAGTTGTGGTTCTTTCAATAAGAATAGAAATGTTTATAAAGACCAAACATAATGTCTAAAGGAGTAATTTGGAATACTTATGAAACTTTATTTTGGAAATAGTAATGCAATATAACCTACTATAATACTTGTGTTAAATGTTTTCCAACAAAGGATTTTGAAGAAGCCAATGATATTCTCCATGAACTAAGTGAGCTTGTTTTTGCTTGTTATTATAAGTTTTATTTTTGCTCTAGTTCTATGTTGGAATTCATAGAGAAAATTTTATTTCAATATGATTTATTTTTCTAGTGTAACCCAATTCATGCTCAAAACACAAGATTCATCTACATTGGTTACAATGAAGAATATTATAAAATCTACAATTGAAGGAATAAATAATTGTGGGTGTTAGAGAATTGTAAACAATGATAGAGAAACAGATTTGAATATTTCTATGGTTATTTATATTTTACTTACACTATCAAAAATCCTATTAAGTAGTGGGTAAGAAAAGACAGTTATATATGTCGACTCATTTGCATGTAAATAACTATACATAATGGGGCAAGTGGCTCATTTTGGTATTGACTATGTTTCAATATTATCCCTACAAAAATCCCATTGGATATAATCTATTACTAATATTATTCAAAAACAAGTAGAAAAACTAGAGGTTGATGACTCAAATCTATTATGTACAACAATTGTGCAACACTACTTTACTCCATCCCCAGATGATAACATTATAATAAAAATCCTATTAATTAATGACGTTCGTATTTCCTTGAAAGGGATTAGAACATTCTAAAAATTATAGCAAGTAGTTTAGGGATGTAATAATCTACCAATGATGATTAATATTTGTCACAAAACAACTTATTGCATATTTCCAAATGAAAAATGCTTTAATAAATACAATAGTAAACCCAAGATTTAATTTATCTTATTAGACATTAGGGGTTCCTAGTGAGATACCAAATTCATAAAACCTTGTAAAAATTCTTTTTTTCAAAATAAAATTATAAATTTAATTAACTCTTTTGAACTATGGAATGACTAATTATACTTGCACATTTGCATTAGATCCAAAAAATGACTAACAATGTTTAAAATATATAATGAAAAAAAAATGAAGAGATATAAGTGAGTAATCTGAATTAAAATCTTATTAATCATAGGGTGATTCATAATTATATGGAAAACAAGAAGAGGATGATATTCAATTAAATTTAGAATTTAATGTCCAAAGAGAACAACTCAAAAGTTTGGGTTGTGGCCCTTCGTCAAAACGTCCAAGGTTCAAATTGCAACATGCATGTGTGGTTGTGTTAAATTCCTTATTGATAAGATCAACTCTCCCCCTTAGGAGAGGTCATGGTGGGATGGGGATTCCCAACCCTAAACATCGATCGTAGGGGTTTCTCACACTAACCAAATCTTAAAAAAAAAATCAAAATTTATTAAAAACCATAAGAGAAGGGAATTATTATTAGCCTCCCACTTCACTTAAGTCTAATGAAAGTTGTTAACATATTTTTCCAAAGGATACATGCTTTAAAAATTCTTAATTACATCTTCCTCCATGATGGAGACATCTTCAAGTCATATTTCAAACATATTTAGTTGAGATGGATTTTTAATATATTTGTTTTAGTTATCGATATATATATAGTTGAAATTTATAAAACATTTCAAGTGATTGTTATGGATTTTAGTTTCATGATAATTTTGGTATTTAGGGTTAAGCATTTACCATTTACATACATTGGATTTTCATGTTTGATATTTTAACTTGAGTATTTTTGGAATATAATTTATCTATGATGTGACCAAGTATAAGAAGATCATCATGTATCATGGACAAAGGTTGGCTAGGAAAAGCCAAGCATTTCAACTATGTTATCTCCATTAATGAAGAAAAGTTGTACTTTTGATTAGATCTACCTGTATAACTATAATTTCTTATTTTTATGGAGGGTCTATTTCTATTAATAGTGAGGAATATTAGCATGGGGTTCAACAATTCCTGGATTTCACAAGAAAGAATTCAATGGACCTTGAAATAACTAGATCTCCATATCAAAATTGCTCAAATATAGAAACTCTTGGGTTTTAAAAGGTTCATGACCACCTGATTTGGCATGGGATTGACAAGATATAAACCCAAGTTTATTTTACATGGAAAAAATCCTCTAATTTTAACAAATGTACATTGAACACATGCTTTGCCACTGATGAGGGTCCAATTACCAAATATGTATAAGATAACATCATTGGAATGGTCAATGATGCATATGTATTGTTCAATGTCAATTACTTAGAGAGTGGACAAGAACTACAAGATAATGATGATGAGTTCCAATCATCTTATAGAGCAGTTCTTGTTGATGAACATCGTAGCTTGATTGAATATGCCAAATTATCATTATACCCAAGTTGTACAAAGTATACAAAGCTATTGGTGATTGTTAAATTGAATAATCTCAAAGCAAAATATGGTTGGTTAGACAAAATATATGGTGAGTTACTAGAGTTGATGAAAGATATGTTCCCAATAAATAATAAAATTTCATATATCATATATACAATGAATAAAATTATGATTTCATTGGGATTACATTATGTAATGATACATGCATGCATCACTGATTGTATTTTATATTGGATATATCATGAAAATAAGTAATCTTGCCCACCAGGTGGTGCATCTCAATGGAAAGTTAACCCTCATTCACAAAAGGTATACATTAATGTTCCTAAGAATGTGTTTATGTACTTTACCATTATATCGAGGTTGAAGATAATGTATAGTTAAGGCATTTTATTATATCATTAGCTTTGTTGTGTTTGTTTATTTCAACATTGTTAGATGCGGCTAAAGTGAGTTTTTTTCCTCTTGTATCTCTAAAAATTTTATAGAGAATATGATATGGCATTCCTAGCACAAGATTTTAGATGGAAATATGCAACATTCAATTTAGTTTCTAGTGTGGAAAACTATAGATTTTAAGTGGAAATATTTTTTTGATGATCCATGTAGTGTATGACTTGCAATTACAACTGATGGGTTCAACACTTTTGTTGAATTTAGTACTGCTTACATTTGTTGGCCTGTTGTGTTGGTCACTTAAAACCTACTACTATGGATGTGGATGAATAAGAAATATTCAATGCTCACCTTGTTAATACCTGGTCCCAAGAAATCAAGCAATGATATTGATGTTTACCTACAGACGTTGTTTGATGACTTGTATGAACTATGAACTAAAGAAGTAGAAATGTATGACACATTTTCTAATACTATGTTCAATATGAGAGCAATAATAATGTGGTTCATCCATGATTTTCTTTCTTATGGAAACCTGTCAAGATGTATGATAATGAAAAATGCAACATGTTCAATATGTAAGGAGAACACCTATATCTCAAAAAAAAAAGTCTTGTTTTATCGAAAGAGCAACTCAAAAAAGGAAATGTGACACATATGATGATAGCATGTTTTTTCTTGTAGCAGGATGGAATAAAAAAACTATATTCTTCAATCAATCATATTGGGAGATACAAAATGCAACTTTATTTTTGTATATGTTGTTATATCTCTCAATGTCGAGTAATTTTAGTTTGATAGTGCTATCTACGAACATCTTCTAGTTTATCACAACTTGGATGTGATGCATGTGGAGAAAAATATCTATGAAAGCCTATTCAAAACACTGCTAGGTATCAATGAAATCTCAAAGGATAGCAAAAAACTCCCATGAGGATTTTAAAATATGGGTATGCCAAGATTAATAGTTTACAAGATTTTTACCATCTATAAGGGAATGAGTCTTTATAGAAGAAAATCCAATTAAAATTGGAGGTCTTTGGATATGTTTTCTAGAATTTTAAAGACCATATATAATACATCAATTGCTTGTGATGTTAGATGATCTACATAGTCAAAGGAACTATGTGATCCTGATGACTTTGATGGATAGAAAAATATAATATACTTAGATATGCATTATAATAATTTTGGATATATACCTTGATTACTAATTCTTCAATTGTTTGGTACTATATTTTGGTTGTAGATGCATATTCAAATTAAATGCTTTGATATGCAGTCAAGGATCTAGTAAAATAGTAGATATGTGGTTATGGATTATTTGAACAAAAGATTTTTGAATGAGCAAGGGATGCCTACTGTTATTTAGATTGCATTGTCATAAGTTGTATTCTTAAGATCCTTGGTTATATTTTATTTTTCATCCATTTTATGAGTGAGGTATTCTATTTAGTTTCTTTTGGTACTATTAAGAGAAAAATAGGATTTTTATAAGGATCCCACAACCTATACAATAAAAATTCCACTTGGATGAGAAACAACAAAACTATAAATCCCACCAAATTAGAAGATAAACAAAATCCATCGAGTAAAAATAGAGAATAAAACTACACTATACCCAAGATCCAAGAATAGAAAAAGAAGGGGGGACTGAGATAGTTCTACCCTAACATGCCCACTTCTTAATAAATTATAGTAGCCAAACATCAAACATGATCGAAGAAATCCAATGCACTCTTTTGCAAGCTCCAAATTTTCCTTTGGTTGATGTCAATCAGTTTCAGGTTGTGAAAGACATATTTTTCTTTTTAGTTATGTCCTTCATAGCATAAATATCATTGAGATATTTATCCGAATGAAAATATTGTAATAGGATATCAAAATTAGGAGTGGGGGATAGATGGGAGGATCCACTGTCCTCACACTTATTATCACTTAAATGTTTGGTCTTATGAGTACCACTACCCTCAACTGTGTTATTAGGTATAAGGTCCACATCCATCCAGGCGAGAGACCGTTGGAGGAAAATGAAAATTTGAAATTTGAATTTTGAAAATTAAAAAGAGTGGAAAGCCCTCTTGACATCACCAAAATTGGCCAACGTGCTAAAACAAATAGCAAGGATATCCCAAGTGTAAGAAATAAATGTGGTCCACCACTAAGCTAGAGACTTACATACTCCAGCACCCCTTAAGAATTAGTAGAAACAAGATATGACAAAAGGCAAACCAAAAAATTTAAGGTTTCTCTTCATTCGTGAGGTATAGAGTCTCAAGCAAAAAATATGATCACCAAACTGATATGCCCTAATAAGATGCACCAAGATTTTCTAATAAATCAGCCATCAATTTTCCTTCTGTAATTTTTTTCTTAATTAATACCTCCTCCATGGAATGCATATGGAAAATGGATTCATCTATTAATTTAGATATGTGCCATCCCCCTTTGAGCATGTTGATGATATTCATCGAATCATCCTCAATAACTGCCCTACGGATGCCTAAATATTTGAGCATTAAAACCCCTAATTAGGAAGCATGGGCTTCAGACATATGAGAATATTAGACACCAATATACTCCACAAAGGCCAAGATAAAGTTGCTAGTACTATCATGGATCAAATCCCTAGCCCCAGTAGATCCTGAATCACCCTTCGAGGCTTCATCAAAATTAATCTTAAGCCACCCTGAAGGTGGCAAGGACCAAAAAATTGACCTTCTCAAATTAGGAGATGGTTGGGGCCTCAACTCTGAATGAAAACCAAGGAAATCCTTAATACAAAATTTTGGGTGGCCATGAGGTTTTGTGGAGCAAGAGTCCTTGGTAGCTGAAAACACATTCTCTACCACCTTCCATATAATTTTCTGAATGATATGGTAGATATATTTCTTAGATTTTTTAAATACCCTATCATTTTTCTCTTTCCACACACCCGAAAGTAAATGAGGTAAAAAAAAATTCATAAGCATTTGAGCTGGGGTGAATAGAAAGATGACATCCATTGATGAATACAATCACTTATCAAATAAGACAATATCCATGATACATCGATGCACTAGAGAATAAAATAGATTATCTCATGAAAAAACTAACACTTAAGAAAAAATGAGAGGTTGATTTCCAATCTTGCTTGCGCAGAAAACACCTGTTAATAAAATTGAATACCCTCTTATGCAAATTTTTAATAGTCAAAATCTTATTCTACACCACCAACCAAAAGAATAGATTAATCTTATGAGTCAATTTTTTTATCCATATCTTCATGCTAGGAAAGTTTCCATCCTCCTCGGGACAAAGAAGGTTGTAAGAAGTCTTGATCATAAATGAACCTTGATTTTCGTCATTCCAGACTAGACGATCCACCACCTCCTCAAGCCTCACACTATAAAAATACATTTCAAACAAGAGAGGACTCCACATTCGATGTTTCTTAATAAGGGGGGAGAGGGTAACCAAATTTTATGACCATTTTGAGGAATTAAAAAATTATCTACCTTAGAGAATCCTACCACCCTAGAATTCATATACACATCCCTAAAGGAAAATCCTGAATGAGGAGGCGGTCTCTGAGCCAAGGATCATCACAAAATGAAATTGATATCCCATTACCAATCACCCAACAACAATTATTCTTAATAAAATCCTTGTATTTAATCAAACTGTTCCAGAAGGCAGAACTACTGCCAGGGAAAGGATCCAAAAGAAAAAGATCAAAATTATATTTTGTTGTAAGGATCTGAAACCATAAAAAATTTGAATTAACATCTTTCCAAGCAATTTTAGAGACAAACACCTTGTTCATTTTGACCGCATTCTTAAGATTTAATCCTCCATTTTTTTCCTTTTGTAGATTTGATCCCAAGAGATTAAGTGAAGATTGCCCTTAAGCTCAGGACCAACCCAAAGTAATGCCTTTCAAATGCTATCAATTTTAGATGCCAACCTACCAAGAAGGTTAAATAGGGAAAGGAATTATATGGGAATGCTTTGAAGTGTGCTTTGAACCAGCACAACCTTACCTAAATGATTGAGAAGCGTTCCTTTCCATGAGGCTAATTTTCTTTGAACCCTCTCCACAAATGGAGTCAAAATTGAATCCTTTAAGTGGCCAACAGAAAGAGGAAGGCCAAGATAAGTTGCCAAAAGAGAAACAATCCTACACCTCAAAATAGAGGTAATATTTCATTGGTGAGATTCCAGAGTGTTTAAAAAGAAGATGTTGCTTTTGAGAAAATTGATTAGCTATCCTACCGCTCTCCCATAGCAGTCTATAATAGACTTGACATCTTGAGCATGGAAGATCGAAGTGGCACAAGAGAGAAGAGTATCATCAATGAACTACTGATGGGAGATTAGACTGATTTATAAATCCAGTCTTAAACCAAAATCAATATTGTGTCTGCTAATAGACCAACCAAGAGCTTTCACCATAAGAATTAAGAGGAAGGGGAGATGGGGTCTCCTTGGTGAATCCTCAAAAAAGAGTTAAAGAAGCCAGCAAGAGACCCATTAATAAAAATCGATAAGCACATCGAAGATACTAAGGCTTCCACCAAAGTAACACAAGAATTACTAAAACTAAAATTTCTCAAAACACTAAAAAGGAAAGGCCATTACACCTAATAATAATCCTTATTAACATATATTTTAAGGAAAAGGCTGATCTACCACTCTTCTAGACTGAGTGCATGAGTTTATGAATGACAATGGCACCATCCAAAATATTTCTTCCTAGAACAAAACTGCTCTGAGCCTGATAAATCAGAAGAGGGAAAAGGGGCTTCAACCTGTTCATCATAACTTTGGAAAATATTTTGTGTATCATGTTACATAAACTTATAGGTTTAAAGTCACTAAAAGAAGACAATAAGTCTTTCTTTGGAATGAGAGTGATATAAGTTGAATTTAAGGCCTTCGATAAAACCAAAGTTCTAATTATGATGGATCACACTACACACATCCTCCCCACATATATGCCACAATTTAAAAAGAAAAGGTTGGGCGAAGCTTTTTGGACCAGGGGCTTTAAGAGAACCCATAGAGTTTAGATATTTTTTAATTTCATCATTAGAGAAGGGAGCAAGGAGACCCGCATTCATTTATTTAGTAAATAGACTCAAAATGGCCTCCAACACATAATGACAATCTCTTTGATTATGTTACAACCCCTTCGATGCATAGTGGAAGAATGGAAGAAACATGAATTACGGTCTCCTTCCTTCAACTAGAGCTCTATGGATTTTTACTTCTAGAAAAGTTCTTCTTCAGATTGCTTATTACGAAGGTGATAAAGAACGAATATTTCCTCTCTAAGAATATGATCTAAATATCCTTGGTAATCAATCAGGGATTCAATTGAAACTAGTTGAGATTTTAAGTGTTCTTTTTCCCTAAAAATGCTCCCAAAGTTAAATTCATTCCAAAATTTGATATGCATCCTCAGCTTCCTAAGCTTATTCAAGAGCTTAAATATGCCTACCCCAGGAACAAATTCCTACCACTAATCAGCCACCTGAGCATCAAATTCAGAGTGAGAACACCACATAATCTCAAAACAAAAGGACCTAGGAAGGAAGGGAAGACCATTAGGAATTTCCACCATAAAGGGTTATGGTAAGATCCGATATTGGGGAGGGTTGACAAGGAAGCATCATTAGAAATATCAATACAGGATTTCAAAGCAAAAACCTTATCAAGCCTACTCGGAATAAGACTATTTCCTCCTCTAAGATTACTCCAAGTGAAATTTACCCCTTTTAGATCAATATCACAAAGCCCCACCTAGTTTAAAAATTCATGAAAATCAAACAAGCTCCGCTCCCCCACATCATTACCTCTATTTTTTTTATAGGGAAATAAGGGGGAGTTAAAATCACCAACCAAAACCCATGATTCATGGTGAAACGTTTCCCTCATTTCAAGTAGAAGATGCTAAAATTTGAGTCTATCTGTGTAAGCATTTGGAGTATAGATATTTGACATAATCCATCTTCTTTGAGAGGATTTGCACCAAAAAATAATATTAAGAACCCTACTGGAGGAAGAAATAATATTTTCGTGAAACTTGAAAGAGTCCCATAATAAGAGGATATCATCGGCAGATCCATAGGCTTCATAAGTGATAAAACTAGAGGCTTTCCAAACTATTCTATGACCACCTCCCAAGCAGGAGCCTCCAGCTTTGATTCCTAAGTACACAAAATTTGGGGATTTCTCCCTCCTTAATAAACCAAGCAAACACTTTCTAAAGAAGCTATTAATCCCTCTAGTGTTTCACGAACACACTTTCATTGGAAATTAAAAGAATATTAGAGAACCATTTATTACCTAATATATTGTTGTTGAAATGAGCTTGGGAGTCTCATGCTTAGAGATTCATAGGAAGAATATTTGAAACTAGAATTTGGTAGTTATGTTAGTAAGAGGATGGATCACTCTTATGTAAACCCCTTATCGAGTAATCCCTTTGTAACTAAAATGCTTGGAACTAGGTCTAATGAATCCACTGGGTCCTAAAAGGGATTGAGGCAATGATGACTCGATTGAATGTAGGCAATTTTTTCATTATAAGTAATTGATAAATATACTTGTAAAGAATTGGAATGTTTAGCATTGACTTTGAATTGGCAACTTGCATGTATAAACTTGAAGGAATGAGTTGTAAAAGTGCTCGAGGATTTTCAAGAATTTATGGAGCAGATACCACTACTGATTGTGAAATGTGAAGACTTGATTCTATTTTTGTGTTGAATAGCACCTATAGATTTTTCTTTTTGTTAGACTAGTTGTGTAGTTGAAAGATAAGTTGTGTTCATGTTCAAGTTCAACAAAGATAAAACTTGGATTAAATTCACTACTGAAGAATTGAATATGACAATTTCCATTAATAAACATATATTTTTAATGAGTAAAATGGCTAAATAAGAAAATAAAATGTAAAACTAATTAAAACCT
This sequence comes from Wollemia nobilis, assembly GCA_028583015.1. Lineage (NCBI taxonomy): Eukaryota > Viridiplantae > Streptophyta > Pinopsida > Araucariales > Araucariaceae > Wollemia > Wollemia nobilis. The sequence continues at coordinate 315,974 of JAQPPZ010003709.1, forward strand.
TTACAAATACATTTTTATTAATTTGAATATATTAATAAAAATATAAATATAGAAATAACTTATATTTTTGCAACTTTAATTATACATATCCTATTAAAAATATTGAATTGTCATTGATGTCAAAGGCATAAATATCTTCAAGGATGAAATGTTGATGCAAGGATGAAATTTTGATATCAAAGGTAGAAATATCTTCAAGGATGAAATGTTGATATCAAAGGCAAAAATATCTTCAAGGATGAAATATTGAGTTGTCATTAATGTTCAAGGCAAATATATTCAAAGGTGATTTTATATGCTTTAATATTTAAATGAAATATTTAAATATTTAAAGTGGGAGGCTTATATTTAAATCAAAGGATTTAAATATAATTTAAATATATAAAAAAATTTAAAAATTAAAATGGTCCGACCTCCTTGAGCACACCATGCAAAAGTAAAATAAAATTTCAAATTTTTGGCTAACCTCCTTAGGCATGAATTCCAAAAAGCATATAAATATGAGGAATTTATTTACTTTATAAAGAAGCAAGAAAATTGATTAATCCATCATGGTGAGTGTAAGTGACATAGCAGAAGAAGGAAGGAGAGGAGTCCAAGTTTAGCAGTAATGATCTCATAAAGAATCCATCTATACTATTGTGATTCCTTGGTTTCATCCACTAGGGTAGCCCAATCGGTTGCCTAGCTTGCATGGAGTGCCACAGAGTAGAAGGTTAAAGGGTCAAATTTGTTTGATGTCCATTTTCTAAATATTTTGAGATAATACAACAAAGGAGGTAAATACTTTCTTGCACCTTTTGGTTTCACCTATTGCACTAGCTCAGTTGGCCATGATCCCATGTTAGCACAATGTGCTTCTAGAGGTTAGGGGATCAAATCTCATTTGTGGATGTGCAAGGTTAGTTGTTGGACATTTTGATTCCCTAAGCTAAGAGTTGTCATTGATGTCAAAAGGATCTCTGTAAGCAAACACTATGTTTGTATTTCACAAAGAGCTTCATGAGAAGCAAATGTTTTTGATCAAAGGTTCAAGAAGGGATGCATGGCATTTGGTTCCAAAAGGAGCTCCAAGGGAATCTTAGCAAAAAAAATTTATTTAAAACCGTGGATGGTAGATTTGAAATGGGTTTTTCTTAAAACCCAAATTGGCTTTTCATTTCATCGAAAAAGGTGCCCCGATGATAGAGATATTTAATTTTAAAGATTTAGTTTAAATTTTAAATTATTTTAAATTTTAATTTTAATTTTAAAATTAAATTAAAAGTTTATCCGTCGACATCATGAAGTAAGGTTCAAAAGCATCAATGTTTCCAATAAAATGGAAGGCATATATATATATATATATATATATATATATATATATATATATATATATATATATATATATATATATATGTCATTAAATTTTTTGAATTTAATCATCCTTGCTCGTTGATATTTATGATTTGTATTTTGCAAAGAAAGAGCTCATGGTTTTTTTTATGTGAGGCAACAGACTTTTAAAAGCAAACTGTGACCATTTCCCAATACGTGTTGGGCAGCATGGCCTAGTGGCAACTTGGATTGTGCAAAGGTGTTGGTTACATGAAGGTTGCGCATTTTATTCCCGTAAGCATTATTTTTTTTTTGTTCTGTTGAGGCACTCAAGACGCACTCCTTTTTCGCTTTGTAGAAGGAGGTGAAGAATAAGAAGCGGTTGGCACTTCTTCTTCACCAATGAGCCCATAGCTCATGTGATAGCTTGGCCATGACTAGGGCATTCACGTTGGGGCAAGACGAGGGTTGGATTCACCTCGAGGCAAGTATTGAGGTTTTTATTAATTTTTGTTTATTTCCTAAGGTGGAGTGATAAGCGGTAAAGGTGCTTCGATAGTTGATTTGTTGAATAACCTTAGAAATAAGATTATGGTGGTTGTTTGAGATGTGAATTAAATTTTTAATTGTGATTTTTGAAATTATTAGGAGTAATAAGGGTTTTTGATAAATTTCTTTTAGTGAAAGTTATTTTTTAGTAAGGGGTTATCTTTTAAAAGGAACTTTGGTGGATGTTAAAATAAAGTAGGAGTAATAAGGTGTTATTTGGATATTATTGTTGTATTATTATTCAAGATCTCTCACCCTTGTTAAGAGTTGAAAAATAAAGTGTGTTGAGTGTGACTGATTTAGTGGACAACTCATAAGACATCAAAAAGGTATGAGAAACATTCTTCATTGATTTTATTTGGGTGGCTGATTTCTGAAATATCATTGGAGTAAAAAATATTGATTGTGGTTTCCTATTCAAAAATAATTGGTTTAATGCTTCAAGGTTTTCTAGTTTGAGAGTTGTGATTAAAACTTGGTTTTATAAGCATTATTTTTGAAGTGAGTTGTTGTGCAAAGAACTTGAACTTGAGTTGAAAAGAACATGAGTATCATTGTTATGTAAGAGTTGTTGAGTATTTTTGAATACATTTTGAGTTGGTTGATTCATTATTGGACTAAGGTTTGTGACAAAGAGGTATTCCTTGTGGTGATTGGTTGAGTAGAACTGTTTGAGCCTAGTCAAGTTATTGTGTGGAGTGGTTGTTCAAGTTCCATAAGATAAACTATCTATATTCTGATTTGAATTGAAATTGAGTTGATAAAGAGATTGAGCTTGAGTATAGAACATATTGAGTCTCTTTCAATTCTCTTTATGCTTCTATGATATTGCTTTGAGTTGAGATTGGGATTTGAGTATAGAACATATTGAGTCTCTAATAATTCTTTTTATGCTTCTATGAGATTGATTTGAGTTGATATTGGCATTTGAGTATAGAACATATTGAGTCTTTACCAATTCTCTTTATGCTTCTATGAGATTGATTTGAGTTGAGATTAGGATTTGAGTATAGAATATATTGATTCTCTAACAATTCTCTATATGCTTCTATGAGAATGAGGTGAAATTTTGTTGAGTTGATTTGAGGTAAGTCTTTGAGAAGACTTGTGGAATGATTTTGTGTAAGATTTTGTGAAATATTGCTATGCTGATTTGAGCAAGTCCTAGAGAGGACTTATTGAGCATATTTGGACAAGTTATGAGTGAGCTTATTGAGCAGATTTGAGAAGGTTATGAGTAAGCCTATGGAGCAGATTTGAGCAGGTTCTAAGTGAGCATATTGAGTATATTTGAGCAGGTTCTGAGTGGACCTATTAATCATATTTGAGTAGGATCTGAGTGAGCCTATTAAGCTTATTTGAGCAGGTTTTTAGTGAGCCTATCGAGCAGATTTGAGAAGGTTCTAAGTGAACCTATTAAAAATATTTAAGTAGGTTCTGAGTGAGCCTATTGAGTATATTTGAGTAGGTTTTGAGTGAGCCTATTGAGTATATTTGAAGAGGTTATGAGTAAACCTATTGATAGATATTTGGAGGTGATAAAGTATAGAGGACAGAGTCTCAGTCGATAGACATCTAGGAGCAAGGATAATTGAAGCCAGATCTGAGTGAGGGGTATTTAAGTGGAGAGATATCCACAAGTCAGTGTAGCAGAGAGATAGATTCTTCTAGAATATCACTAGCTAGAGTAGAAGGGGAAAGAGTTCTCCTATGGAAGAGATCCAAAAACTTGACATTTAAGGGGTCAACATATCCTTTGGATAGATGTCCATAAACATTGTAATTGGGAAGGATTCCCAAGATATTATTTGAGAAATATTTAGAAGAAATATTTTCTATGGAGGTAGCCCACATTGGGTGAAAAACGTTAAAAATGATATCTCTCATGTGTGTCATGCTTTACGTAATGTTTACTACTTTATTAATGTTGATGCTACTATTTGGAGAAACATTTTATATTATACTATTCATCCCCCCTCTCAGTATAAGCACATGTTATTCAATTGGTATTAGAGTTGGTCTCTCCATGAAGAGTCTAATAGCTCGAAAGAGGATCCATCAGTAACACACATGTGCTTAGAGAGTGAAGAAAGTATAGACTTTGAGGAAGCACTCTTCAATTGTCTCCAAGATCTTGAAAATATTCAAGAAAAGAGGGCACAACTAAAAGAACAAATATGAAATGATGAATTGACAAGAATTGAGATTCTACAAAGGATAATATAACTTGAAATAGAAGTGAAATAAATAAGACAAATTGAACATCAGTTGACAGATATATTGGAAGTAAAAGAAGTAGTACTTGAGAGAGTGGTAGCAAAGATTGTGAAGTTAAAATGCAGAACTGGAATAAACAAGAGATTTCAAGAAACAACATCAAGTAAGCTAGAGAAATAGGCATGTCAGCAAGAGGCAAGAAAATCAAGCAAAAAGGGGTTATCTTACCATATCTCAAGGAAAGAATGCAAAAAAATAAATTATATCAGATTGAGTCCTCAACAATACAAGTTACAAAATTCCTTCAACGGACATTGTTTTTCTTGCAATAAATATGGTCATAGAGCTATGCAATGTACTAGCAAAGACAATGATAGTATTAGGACAAATACTCTTGCATCATGTATGGATAATGATGTTAAGTGTTACAAATGCAATAGTTTTGAGCATACGGCTAGAAGGTGTAAACTATAAATATTTAATTCTAATACTAGAAAGGAAGAAAAAGGGAAAGGAAAATTAAAATATTTGCTAGTTCAAATAGCATTGCATGCACAAGATAGAGAAGAAAAATGGTTTTTGGATAGCGGATGCTATAGACACATGATAGGAGAAAAATACAAGTTTATAGCTTTGAAAGAAGGAAATAGAGGATCAGTAAACTTTGGTGATAATGGTTCAGGAAATATTTGTGGAAAAAGAACTCTAATTATAGGCAATGGAAAAGCAAAATCTGAAAATGTTCTATATGTGGAAGGTCTAAAACATAATCTCTTGAGCATTAGTCAACTCTGTGATCAAGGTCATATGGTAACTTTTCATCAAGATAGATGTGAAGTAAGAAAAAATGAATCTGGAAAACTTGTAGCTAGTGTTATAAGAGAAAGAAATCTTTATGTACTCAATGAGATCAAAAAGGAGAAATATTTTTTATCCAAATAAAATGAGATCCATTTTCAAAATATAAGATTGTGACTAAATTAGAATCTTCTAATGGCTTTGGAAGGTAAAGAAGATAATTCTATAGAAGACAAGCCAAAAGAAAGTAACGATAAGGACAAAGGCAAACAAATAGAGGATTACTCAGTAGATAATGGTTATGATATCAAGGGAGAACTTATATATACCCTAGACATAGTAAAGAAGGTAAGAAAGCAACACTATAATTTGAAAGTTAGTTTTAGGAATGTGATGAAGAAATATTATTGCTCATAGAGGACTTAGAGAAGTCAAAGGCTAAGGCAAGTAAGTTCAAGGATAAATTAGAAGCAAATATTTTGGAGTGTGAAAAATTAACACAATAAGTGGCACTAGTAAAGGAATATTTAGAGGATTCCAAGAAAAAGTTGTACAAATATGTGAACAGTGCAAAGAGTGTAGAAAAAATAATCAAGATACAAATATGAGCAACAAATAAGACAAGTCTTGGTTCCAAATAGGATCAAAATAAATGGGAAGAAAAGTCTACTTCAAGTCTTGAAGAAGAAATAATTTCAGAAGAAGATACTTTAGAAAATGATAGTGTAAGTTGGAATGAGATATCAAAGGATGAGTTTGACAACAAAGAGATAAAAAATAGGAACAATGCACAAAGAAGATACAGATGGAACAAAAATCAGAACATGAGATCAATGAGGTATAGGCAAGGAAGCTTCAATGAGAGATGCTTATCATGTCATAGTTTTGGGCACATGACTTCATAGTGTAGGTCATATGAAAGACAAGAATATGGGAAAGGACAACTTTTCCACAGGTATTGCTACTCATGCAATAAGTATGGTCACAAAGCAATGAATTGTAGGGTTCATGGCAGAAGAGGATATGGCTTCACTAGGAACTATCCTAAGACATTTCAACCTCCAAGGAATAATAACATTAAGTGTTATAAGTGCAATAATGATGGTCACACATCAAGATGGTGCAGAGCAAATATTCCAGAAGCAGACATGAACAAGAACAGAAATATGAATAGGAACAAGAACATAGATGAGAATAGGAATAGGAATAGTAACATGGATAAGAACCAAAATAGGAACAAGAACATAAATTATAACAAAAATAGGGATTATGGCTTGGAAATAAATAGTGAGAGGGTTCATAAAACTTAGAAATCAAGAGAGAAAGATAAAGGTAAAGAGTAGTGCTTTCGGGGAGTAGAAATAGTCCCACCCCAAAATTAACCACCTCATGTGGAGGTAGGGGAGGGTCTAAGCTAAGAGGCTTATTCTTATCCCCGAGCCCCAAAGGTCACCCTTTGCCACTTATGTCAAAGGGGGAGATATTTGTGTATATTGAGGAAAGTTTTGATATAGGGAGAGATTTGATATTTGAGAAAGCTTTGAGCCATGGGGAGCAAAGTACTAGGGGGAGCAAAAAAGATGGTCAAATTTTAGTAAAATTATATGGGTTGTCATCAATGACAAAGGGGGAGATTTTTGGACATTTTGAGTCCATAAGCTAAGAGTTGCCATTGATGTCAAAAGGATATATGTAAGCAAGCACTATGTTTGTATTTCACAAAGAGCTTCATGAGAAGCAAATATTTTTGATCAAAGGTTCAAGAAGGGATGCATGACATTTGGTTCCAAAAGGACCTTTAAAACCATGGATGTCAAATTTGAAATTGGTTTTTCTTAAAATCCAAGTTGGATTTTCGTTTCATCAAAAAATGTTCCCCGGTGATGGAGATATTTAATTTTAAATATTTAGTTTAAATTTTAAATTATTTAAAATTTAAAGTTAAATTTTAAAATTAAATTAAAAGTTTATCCAACAATGTCATGAGGGAATGTTCCAAGCGAAGGGAAGGAATATATATGCCATTAAATTTTTTGAAGTTAATCATCCTTTCTCGTTGATATTTACGATTTGCATTTTGCGAAGAAAGAGCTCGTGGTTTTTTTTTATGTGAGGCAATGAACTTTAAAAATAAAACAACAACCATTTCCCAAGATTTTTTGGGCGGCATGGCCTAGTGGCAGCTTGGATTGTGCAAAGGTATTGGTGACAGGAAGGTTGCACATTCGATTCCCGCAAGCATAATTTTTGGCTTTGTTCTATTGAGATGCTCAAGGCACACTTCTTTTTTGCTTGGCAGAAGGAGGTGAAGAATAAGAAATGGTTGGCACATAATATTCAACAACGAGCTTGCATCTTGTGCAGTAGCTTGGCCGCAACTAGGGCATTCATGTTGGGGCAAGACAAGGGTTTGATTCCCCTCGAGGTAGTTATTGAGGTTTTTATTAATTTTGGTTTATTTCCTAAGGTGGAGTGATAAGGGGTAAAGGTGCTTCGATAGTTTATTTGTTGAATAACCTTAGAAATAAGGTTATGGTGGTTTTTTGAGTTGTGAATTAAATTTTAAAATTTTTATTTTTGAAATTATTAGGAGTAATAACGGTTTTTGATAAAGTTACTTTAGTGAAAATTATTTTTGATTAAGGGGTTATATTTCAAAAGGAACTTTGGTGGATGTTAAAATAAAGTAGGAGTAATAAGGTGTTATTTGGATATTAGTGTTGTATTATTACTTAAGATCTCTAACCCTTGTTGAGAGTTGAAAAGGTATGAGTAACATTCTTCATTGATTTTATTTGGGTGGTTGATTTCTGAAATATCATTGGAGTGAAAAGGATTGATTGTGGTTTCCTATTAAAAAATAATTGGTTTAATGCTTCAAGGTTTTCTGGTTTGAGAGTTGTGATTAAAACCTTATTTTATAAGCATTGTTGTTGAAGTGAGTTGTTGTGCAAAGAACTTGAACTTGAGTTGAAAATAGCATGAGTATCATTGTTAAGTAAGAGTTGTTGTTGAGTATTTTTGAAGACATTTTCAGTTGGTTTATTCATGCTTGGACTAGGGTTTGTGAGAAAGAGTTGTTCCTTGTGGTGATTGGTTGAGTAGAACTATTTAAGCCTATTTAAGTTATTGTGTGGAGTAGTTGTTCAAGTTCCATAAAAAAACTATTCTATATTCTTATTTGAATTGATATTGAGTTGAGAAAGAGATTGATCTTCAGTATAGAACATATTGAGTCTTTAACAATTCTCTTTATTCTTCTATGATATTGCTTTTAGTTGAGATTGGGATTTGAGTATAGAACATATTGAGTCTCTAAAAATTCTCTTTATGCTTCTATGAGATTACTTTGAGTTGATATTGGGATTTGAGTATAGAACATATTGAGTCTCTAACAATTCTCTTTATACTTCTATGAGATTGAGGTGAAATTTTGTTGAGCTGATTTGAGGTAAGTCTTTGAGAAGACTTGTGGAATGATTTTGTGTAAGCTTTTATGAAATATTGCTATGTAGATTTGAGCAAGTCCTTGGACAAGTTCTGAGTGATATTATTGAATAGATTTGAGAAGGTTCAGAGTGAGCCTATTGAGAATATTTGAGTAGATTTTGAGTCAGCCTATTGAGCATATTTGAGTAGGTTCTGAGTGGACCTATTGAGCAGATTTGAACAAGTTCTGAGTGATCCTATTGACCAGATTTGAGTAGGTTTTGAGTGAACCTATTGAACAAATTTGAGCAATTTTTGAGTGAGCCTATTGAGCATATTTGAGTAGGTTCTAAGTGAGCCTATTGAGCATATTTGAGGAGGTTCTGAGTGAATGTATTGATAGAGCTTTGGAGGTGATAGAGTATAGAGGATAGATTCTCAGTAGATAGAGATCCAGAAACCAGTATAATTGAAGACATATTTAAGTGAGGGGTCTTCAAATGGAGAGAGATCCACAATTCAGTGTGGCAGAGAGACAAAGTATTCTAGAAGATCACTAGCTAGAGAAGAAGAGGAAAGAGTTATCCTATGGAAGAGATCCACAAACTTGATATTTAGATGGTTAGCATCTCCTTTGGATAGTGGTCCATAAACCTTGTAATTGGGAAGGATTACCAAGAGATTATTTGAGAAATATTTAGAAAAAATATTTTTTGTGGAGGTAGCCTACATTGGGTGAACCACGTTAAAAATAATTTCCCTCATGTGTGTGATGCTTTGTGTGATGTTTACTGCTTTATTAATGTTGATGCTACTATTTGGGGAAAAAATTTGTATTATATTGTTCACCCTCCCCCTCTCAGTATAAGCACATGTTATTCATTAGTATAAAGTTTCATTTTGCAATTTAATAAAGGAGATATATAAGGGTCATGGTGTTAGTATAAAGTTTCATTTTTCAACTTAATAAAGGGGATATATAAGGGTTATGGTGTTAGAATAAAGATTTATTTTGTAATTTTTAAAAGGGAGATATAAGGAGTTATTTTTAATTTTTATTGTGTAGGTTTTTAAAAGAAATTATAAGGGTTTAAAGTAATTAATTTGATTTTTAAATAAAAAAGGTAAAAATATATTATTGACCAGATTTGAAAAGCACATGCAAGAGGAAGATCATCATTATTGAGGCAGATTTGGAGGACATATATTTGGAACAAGTTAAGGTGTCAAAGAATATTAAGTGCACATATTCACCCAAGCATTCAATTAACAAGGAAGGAAAATTCAGCCATTTAAAGAAGAAGGAAAGGTGCACATGATAGTGAAAGAGGAGCAAGGTATGAGCATATCCAATTCAACTCACAAGTAAGTTATACAATGCTAGACTTGAGCTACCTTTAAAATGTAATAAATGTGAGATATGTGGAAGTGACAAACTTAGTAAATGTGAAGAATATATTAGCTATTCGAAGATTACTACATTAGAGCATATCATTCTCTATATTTTTATGAAGATAAAATAATTTTAGGTAGAATATGTCTAAATTTCTATTAGTAGTGAAAAGCAAATTGAGTAAAAGGTGAAGAACTTGATGCCAAAATCAAGCAAGTTTTGCAGTAGATTTGAGTAGGTTTTCTAAGAAGGTTTTGAAGTAGATTTGAGAAGATTTTATAAGCAGGTTTTAGAGCTTATTTGAGAAGGTTTTATGAGTATATTATGGAGCATATTTGAGAACGTTTTGTAAGTAGGTTTTGGAGCATATTTGAGCAGGTTTTATGCATATTTTGGAGTAGATTTGAGAATGTTTTGTAAGTAGGTTTTGGAGAATATTTGAGTAGGTTTTGTAAGCAAGTGTTTCAGCAATAATATTGGTGTCTCCTATGGATTGGTGTCCACAAAATTGAGCAATGGTATTGGTGTCCCATGTGGATTGATGTCCCCTAACTTGAGAAAAGGGATTGGTGTCTTGTTGAGTGGTATTTTCACCCAATTGTGAAAGTACACTCTTCCTTAGGATTTGGGTTCCAAATCCCCTCTTGCAAAGAATTCAAACAAACGACTTCTCCAAGGTCTCCGCTATACTAGAATTTTCATATATGTATTAGTAATCTCAAATAAAGATATTCAATTTAAATGCTTGGAACACCTTAGTGGTTGCAAGTAACTGTAAACAAGGGGCAATGTTGGTTTATTTTACCATGAAACTTTAGTGATTGTTCATTGAACCAAAATAAAGCAAATGTGAGTTTTCCCTCATATGACCTTCAATGTGATGCTCAAATTACCCCTCTTTCGTAAAATCAGATTTTTTATGAAGAGAGGGCAATTTTAGCCTCCAAAAATGGAAATTTGTGAAATGCCATAAAACATAACTCCTTCGATGAAATTGAAATTTTCATGAAGAAAATTTCATCATAGGCTCATGAATGAAACATGAAACTGAAAAAATGAAATTCGGTCCAAAAATGGAAATTTTCTATTTTCGGATTTTTTAAATCTGTAGTAAACAACAACTTCGATGAAATTTTAAAAAATACTAAACAACTTCGAAAATGAAATTTCAAAGTGTGTATTGGAAGTCTAAAGTATAACCTATGCAATGGTGTAATTATTTTTAGATTTTGAAATTTTTTAAATGTTTATTTTAATACCTGAAAATTAAAAAAAAGTTAAAATTTCTGGAAAAATAAAATGCAGAAAACTGAAAATAAAATGCATTCAGTATGATGTTATCCTATTTCGACAAAACCGAAGATGTGAGGTTTTCATGCATGCAACCTAACCTATTGGACTTGTAAAACAAGCACAATCTGGATAAGCTAGGTGCTGGCTCCTAGGGTTTTAAATGAGGTTTTCAGATTTAAACATTCGCATGAAGCAACCAAGAAAACTTGCATAAACTCCATTTACAAGCCTAAAATCTGAAAAGAGCAAAAATAGACATTTAATATTGCATGCAGAAAATGGCTCCTCCTTTCTTGTCCATAAGATGCAACTTTCTGAAATTTTCTGTATTAAAAATTTGTCATTTTATAATAACAAAAATTTCTAATTTTCCCAAACCAGTCCATGGAAGAAAAACAACCCAAACAGGTCCAGAATGGCCCTCTTGCCTTCAAATCTGCAACTCTTCTTGTAGCAGTTTCCACCTCCCTCATACAATTATTACTTGGCATATTTAAAGTTTTCAGGAAGCTTTTCGTTTCATTTTCCAATGGTTGTTCGTTTCACCTTCCCTTGTTCATGCATGTGTTTTGGTTTCCAAAAAAAAACTTTTCGTTTCTATTTTGTGGCCCTTCGTTTCATTTTCTCCATATGGGCTTGTGTTTGTTTCCTTTCGTGTGTAATGACCATCTTAAATTATTATAAATCATTAAAGATTCCTTATGTAATGTTTTGTCTTATTCATTGGATTTTGTTCGGATGTCCACATCACTATGTAGTCTTCAATTTCACAGTCCTGGTATTCATCACTAATATCAGACGCACTATCATCTACTCTGTTCCCTTGGCAGAAATTGGACATGTCACGAAATCATGACACTTCTTGTTTCTCTGCCTGTCTGCCCCTTTTGAGTCATGAAAATGCAACATTTCACGATATCATGACACTTTTTCCTCCTTGCTCTCTTTTGTTGCTTTTAGCCACGAGAATATAACATGTCGCGATATCGCGACACTTTTGCCTCCTTGATATTTTTTATTGCTTTTAGCTGTGAGAATATAACATGTCATGATATCGTGACACTTTTGCCTCCTTGCTCTCTTTTGTTGCTTTCAGACGCGAAAATGTAATTTTTGGTCATCAAATCTACCCAAGAAAGGATTTGGGTAAATGTATGCGTCCTAGACCTGGACCAACATTGAAAGGCCAAAGAGAATAAATGCTTATCGTGCCAATATTCGGAGAAAGGTCAGCTCCTATACTAAACTACTTTGGTGTTTTGAGATAAGGATGCAGGAAAGAGATAGACAGAGTAAGGGTACAAGAAAGAAATAAATGAGTAAGGGAAGATATTTCAATAGTTTAGTGGTGGGAAAGAACCAGAAGCATGATCACTAGCCAATAGCTTGGAACAGTAGCAAAGAACACCAAGAATAAATGAAATGAACACAATATTAACTTTCCTATGTATCCTCTGGATGAATTTCAAGATTCTCCTTCCCCTTTCGTCGAAATTCAGAGTTCAGAGTAAAGACGATTAGGAAAAGTGAGTATAAAAGAAACACTATCCACAAGCAGCATAAAAGAAAGCCTCTACAGTGTTTTTCTCTCATATGCATCCTTCAGGAAAATTTTAGGGTTTAGTCCCCAACCACATACCTAAATCCAGGATTCAAAATTATAGCATAAAAATGAAGAAAGATGAAAGAAATTAATACAAAAGGCAGTATACAAGAGAGAAATAGAGTCCAAATATCTTTAGTATTAATCATAGGAATACAAGTTACAACAACTTTCTAATAGAAAGTTCTCCCCCTTTTACATTACAATGCCTGTTAGTCTCACAATGACACTAAGAGGGGCGGTGAATCAGTGTAGCTCTTAAAAACTTAAATATTCAATTCTTAATGCCAAAACAAAGAAAACTAAAAACCTAATAAAGAAAATATACTAAAGAGCATCACATAATACAAGATGTAACGAGGTTCACCAATTTTGGTTACTCCTCAAAATTGACTATTTGGACTCCCATCCAAATCCAGCCTTTGCAAAATACCAATTTTACAATCAATTTACCAGCACCCACTGGAAGGAGCACCAACCCCTGATTTATCTGCACTAACAGAAAGCAGCACCAACCCCTAATTCATCTACACCAACAGAAAGGAGCACCAACCCCTAATTTATCTACACCAATAGAAAGGAGCACCAACCCCTAATTTACCAGCACCAACTGGAAGGAGCACCAACCCCTGATGCCAAGCACCAACTTGGACTTCTATTCTGAAACTAGAAGATTGAAATAAATATGCCTTCACTCTTACAAGACCCTGACTGGTCTATTGCTTTCTCAACATTGCCCACTCTTCATACAATACACACCCTGCTCGCTCGCCTCCTGCGCACTCTCTTTCAGTAGCACTTTCACCCTTTTTGAGTAGCTCTTTTTCCATTTTTTGAGCAGCACGTAATTCTCTGTGCAGACCTCCTTTTATAACCATATTGCATCTTTGTAACTCCAGTTGTAACTCCTTTTATTTCTCATGTGCCACTTGTCAGTTGTAACACCTTCTAACTGTAACTCCTTTTGTATATATATATATGGTAGGCTTTTCGTCAAACATATTACATGTTATGAATTGACACATATACCCCTACCATGACTATTCGTCTTCTCGGTCATGACTGTTCGTATTCTTTTCTATACAATGCATGCATTTTCGATTCTATTTTTACGACTGTTTGATTTCTCCTTCTTCGACTGTTCTTATATTAGCTGCATGATTTTTCTTTGTAACTGCACCTGTAACTGTTGTACAACTTCAGTTAACTGTCACATATCTTATTTTGGCTAGGTTCTCTTCTTAGCTCATGCCAAAGTGACCTATCGTGAAATCGTGACACTTCTGCATCTTTGTCCTCTTCTTGGTTTTCGCCCACGAAAACACATGTCGCGATATCGCAACACTTTTGCCTCCTTGCTTCTTTTCATTGCTTGCATCCGTGAAAACACATGTCATGATATCGTGACACTTTCGCCTCCTTGCTTCTTTTGTTTGCTTGCACCCACGAAAACACAATATGTCATGATATCGCGACACTTTCACCTCCATACTCTTCCTCTTTACTTTTGCCACAATATCATGACACTTTTTCTTCTTTGCACTTCTCTTGCCTTCGGGTAGCGAAAATGCGACATGTCACGATATCCCGAAACTTTTTCTTCTTTGCACTTCTCTTGCCTTCGGGTCGCTAAAACGTGACATGTCACGATATTGCGACAATTTTTCTCCTTAGCACTTTCTCTTACCTTCGGGTCGTGAAAACGTGACATGTTGCGATATCGCGACACTTTTTCATTCTCTTCTTTCCTGCCCTTTCCGACTCGCAAAAATGTGACATGTCGCGAAATCGTGACACTTTTCCTTCTCTGTCTTCCTGCTCTCTTCAAGTCGTGAAAATGTGACATGTTGCGATATTGCGACACTTTTTCTTCTCTGCCTTCCTCTTTGCTTTGGACCATGAAAATGCTACATGTCGCGATATCGTGACACTTTTTCCTCGCATTTTCTCTTCGCTTCGGACCGTGAAAATGCTACATGTCGCAAAATCGTGACACTTTTTCCTCCTTGCTTTTTCTCTTTGCTTTGGACCATGAAAATGAAACATGTCATGAAATCATGACACCTTTTTAGCTCTCATATTTCTCTTTACTTTGGCCCACAAAAATGAAACATGTCGTGAAATCGTGACACCTTTTTCTCTCTCCTCTTTATCTTGCAATATGTCACAAAAATGTGACACTTTTTCTACTTGTCTTTTTCTCTTCCAACATGTCACGAAATCGCGACACTTTTTCTTCTGTACTATCTCTCTTGCAATATGTCACGAAATTGCGACACTTTTTCTACTTGCCTTTTTCTCCGAAGATGTCGTGAAATCATAACAGTTTTTCTTTTTTGCACTTTCTCTCCGAACATGTCATGAAATCATGACAGTTTTGCTTGCTTGCGCTTTCTCTCCGAACATGTTGTGAAATCATGACAATTTATCTTGCTTGCACTTTGTCTCAACATGTCATGATATCGCTATAGTTTTCTTTCTTCTCAACATGTCGCGATATCGTGACAATTTTCTTTCTTCTCAACATGTCGCAATATCGTGACAATTTTCTTTCTTCTCAACATGTCAGGATATCGTGACAGTTTTCTCTCTTCTCAACATGTTGCGCTATCGCGACAGTTTTCTTCCTTGCTCAACATGTTGCGATATCGTAATAGTTTTCTTCCTTGTGATTTTTTGCATATGGGCCACTTCCATATTTTGGATAATCATTGTACATACTCTGAAGAACCTCTTAACTCCTGTCCACTGCATCAACCAATCTATTTGAAACTCCTATCCACTGCATCAACCGATCTGTCTGACTATGTTGACAACAATGACAATATTTTTGTTGCACCTTGCTCAACAATATTCCCCTTTGGAATTGTTGGCAACATACGTGCAATTTCCTGTAATTCTTCTCCCCCTTTGACAATAATACCAAAGGGCTGTTGTAGACTCCCCCTGAGTCCATGCATAACATTCTCAAGCACATGTTATGATAGTTAGCAAAAATTACAAATGTGAGCAAAAAGATAAACAAATACACAAATGCTCCCCCTGCATACAACACGCTATCGCTGTAATATATTCTGCCTAATCTACATTTGGAAATTTGTCTCAACACTGTCCTCAAATCAGTCCCAACATTGTCCTCAAATATTTCCCAAAGGCCTTCTTCAAAGGATCAATCAAAGGCTCAATCAATTTGGAATAATTTTTTTCATAGAACTTTAAAAATCACTTCACACCTAGCTTGACTAGGCTCAATCAAATCAACTCAACCAATCATCACCAAGCTGGAAACCATATGGCTGCTCAATATAAACCTCTTCTTCAAGCTTCCCATTCAAAAACATTGATTTCACATCTATCAACAAAAATGACAAGTGACTCACACTTGTACCAACTTTTGTCCAACACTGTATCAACACTGCAATTTTACTGCCAATTCTATGCAAGCATCAAACACAGTACCACAATACCAACCAAATATGTTCTTACATTTTCAACTTGGTCTATGTTTTCTATAGTTACCGTTGGTCACATCTTACTTTCAAACTCATACTTTTGGGCCTTGGATATGTATGATTCACAAAGCAAAGTTGCTCATCTTGATGAGCTAAACATGAATCAATGACCAAACATCAATATTTTTCACCACAGCATCATAAAAGATCTAACAATCTTCATGTCAATGTGTAGTTCAAATATACACTACTTTTATCAAAACACATATATGTGGCTAGGGCAACATTTTTTTTCACTAACCAAATTATTTGCACTGTTATAATCCTTAACTTTGGACAGTGGCAGTAAGGTACAACAATGACATATAGCAATACTACCAATAATGACAACTCTCAATTTAATCACCACCCTTCACGGCACTTCCACAAACTACATGAACTGAAAACATACTTTGACAACTATACGACAACTTCCCTGACTACTTGCCTTTCATCCTTAGGTAATCAAACAAATACATAGGAGCATTAAAATGAAACTTCAATATTGCTCCCCTTGAGGATGTGCTTCCTAGAGTTGCTTAGTGCAATAGCGAAGTAATCTCCTTCAGTCCAAGGAGACACGTTTTCCTCTCTTCTTTCTTTCTCCAATATTTCTTGAACTTAGGCTGAAGGTTTTCAACTGCATCTCTATTTTGAACCTTTTCATGAACTTGAATATTTCTCTTGGGTGGTTGTCTCTTGTACATCCTTGATGGATGATTATTTTCCTTTCTTTGATTCACATGATTTCTTCCCTGTCTATGTTGCATTCTTTGTGTCTGATGAAATCTACTGTCTTGCCTTAGATTAGATACAGAAGTTCTTGGACAAGACCTTTCTATGTGCCCATGACCGTTACATTTAAAACATTGGACAGGGCATTCAACTAGAGTAACAGATGTATTTCTACCAGCATAACTCTTTGAACTATTATTCAATCCACAATAAATTGTTTTGTGACCATAATGGTTGCATCTAAAACAATAGCCATTAAAATCATTATTATGAATAGAGTGAGAGTGATAGAACCTCTTTTGTTGTGGTTGCTTTGCTGGAGATCTCCTTTTGATATTTTCTTCCTTTTGAATATTCAGCTTCAGAATTTTCTTGCTTCGAACCTTCAACAGTGAACTTCTTCTTCTTTGCATATTTGGAAGATGAAGGTTGTTCAGATTTACATCCAAGACCAAGCTTAGACATGGGGCTTATTTGTTGCCTTATCATTTCATCTAGCAACTCTGTGCTCTTCTCAAATTTGAGATTTGTATTGGCCTCTTCTAGTTGTTTTTTCAATCAAACAATCTCCTCTTCTTGTTTGCAGCAAAAAATCTCTTTCTTATTGATCTGTGACCTGAGAGTTTCTTCAATCCTTTTGGACTCTTCTTCTTGCAACTTTAGATCACTACTAACTTTGTTAGATTCCTCTTCACGTTTTCTACATACATTGAATTTATCATCCAGGTATGACTTCAAGGCTTCTTCTATTTTCTTGGCTTTATGAATTTGTAAGAAGAGATCTTCAATCTTATCCCCATATTCTTCCAACTTCTTGGACAGTATTTTGTTCTTTTTCTTTTCTATATTCAACTCTTCAAGTGCAGCGATCAACTCACCTTCTAGATATACTTCACCCTCATGGTTTTCATCACATACTTCAGAATTCACTCCTTCTATCTTTTCTAGTTCAATTTTCTCTTCCACAGGAACTGAAACTGATTGAGATGCCTTATTTGAGAAGGATCTATTCTTCTTACCCATTGCGTACTAATCCAAGATCAACCCTAGCTGATTTAGCCTAATAAGGGAAGCTGGATCTGATACCAATTTTTAGTCTCACAATGACACTAAGAGGGGGGGTGAATCAGTGTAGCTCTTAAAAACTTAAATCTTCAATTCTTAATGCCAAAACAAAGAAAGCTAAAAACCCAATAAAGCAAATATACCAAAGAGCATCACACAACACAAGATGTAACGAGGTTCACCAGTTTTGGCTACTCCTCAAAATTGACTGTTTGGACTCCCATCCAAATCCAGCCTTTGCAAAATACCAATTTTACAATCAATTTACCAACACCCACTAGAAGGAGCACCAACCCCTGATTTATTTGCATCAATAGAAAGGAGCACCAACCCCTGATTTATCTGCACCAATAGAAAGGAGCACCAACCCCTGATTTATCTACACCAATAGAAAGGAGCACCAACCCCTGATTTATCAGCACCAACTGGAAGGAGCACCAACCCCTGATGCCAAGCACCAACTTGGACTTCTGTTCTAAAACTAGAAGATTGACATAAATATGCCTTCACTTTTACAAGACCTTGACTGGTTTATTGCTTTCTCAACATTGCCCACTCTTCATACAATACACACCCTGCTCGCTCACCTCCTGCACACTCTCTTTTAGAAGCACTTTCACTCTTTTTGAGCAGCTCTTTTTCCTCTTTTTGAGCAGCACGTAATTCTTCGCGCAGACCTCCTTTTATAACCATATTGTATCTTTGTAACTCCAGTTGTAACTCCTTTTATTTCTTATGTGCCACTTGTTAGTTGTAATGCCTTCTAACTGTAACTCTTTTTGTATATATATAGGGTAGGTTTTTCATCAAACACATTACATGTTATGAATTGACACATATACCCCTACCATGACTGTTCGTCTTCTCGGTCATGATTGTTCGTATTCTTTTTTGTGCATGCATGCATTTTCAATTCTATTTTTATGACTATTTGATTTCTCCTTCTTCAAATGTTCTTATATTAGTTGCATGATTTTTCTTTGTAACTACACTTGTAACTGTCGTACCACTTCAGTTAACTATCACATATCTTATTTCGGTTGGGTTCTCTTCTTAGCTCGTGCCAAAGCGACCTATCACGAAATCGCGACACTTATGCATCTTTGTCCTCTTCTTGGCTTTCACCTGCGAAAACACATGTCATGATATCGTGACACTTTCGCCTCCTTGCTTATTTTCTTTGCTTGCACCTATGAAAACACAACATGTCGCAATATCATGACACTTTTGCCTCCTTGCTTCTTTTGTTTGCTTGCACCCGTGAAAACACTACATGTCGCGATATCGCGACACTTTTGCCTCCTTGCTTCTTTTGTTTTCTTGCACCCACGAAAACACATGTCACGATATTGTGAAACTTTCACCTCCATACTCTTCCTCTTTACTTCTGTCGTGATATCATGACACTTTTTCTCCTTTGCACTTCTCTTGCCTTCAAGTCGTGAAAATGCGACATGTCATGATATCGCGACACTTTTTCTCCTTTGCACTTTCTCTTGCCTTCGGGTCACGAAAATGCGACATGTTGCAATATCATGACACTTTTTCTCCTTAGCACTTTATCTTACCTTTGGGTCACGAAAATGTGACATGTCATGATATTGTGACGCTTTTTCATTCTCTTCCTTCCTGCCCTTTTCGAGTCGCGAAAATGTGACATGTCACGAAATTGTGACACTTTTCCTTCTTTGCCTTCCTGCTCTCTTCAAGTCGCAAAAATGCGACATGTCGTGATATCGTGACACTTTTCCTTCTTTGCCTTCCTCTTCACTTTGGACCATGAAAATGCTACATGTCGCGATATCGTGACACTTTTTCCTCCTTGCATTTTCTCTTCGCTTCGGACCGCGAAAATGCTACATGTCGTGAAATCGCGACACTTTTTCCTCCTTGCATTTTCTCTTCACTTTGGACCGCGAAAATGAAACATGTCATGAAATCATGACACCTTTTTCTCTCTCCTCTTTCTCTTTGCTTTGGCCCACGAAAATGAAACATGTCGTGAAATCGTGACACCTTTTTCTCTCTCCTCTTTCTCTTGCAATATGTCACAAAATCGTGACACTTTTTCTACTTGTCTTTTTCTCTTCCAACATTTCACGAAATCGTGACACTTTTTCTTCTGTACTATCTCTCTTGCAATATGTCATGAAATTACGACACTTTTTCTACTTGCATTTTTCTCTAAACATGTCACAAAATCATGACAATTTTGCTTGCTTGCACTTTCTCTTCGAACATGTCATGAAATCATGATAGTTTTGTTTGCTTGCGCTTTCTCTCAGAACATGTCGTGAAATCATGACAATTTTGCTTGCTTGTGCTTTCTCTTCGAACATGTCATGAAATCATGACAGTTTATCTTGCTTGCACTTTCTCTCAACATGTTGCGATATTGCGATAGTTTTCTTTCTTCTCAACATGTTGCAATATCACGATAGTTTTCTTTCTTCTCAACATGTCACGATATCGCGATAGTTTTCTCTCTTCTCAACATATCGTGATATCGCGATAGTTTTCTCTCTTCTCAACATGTCATGATATCACGACAGTTTTCTTCCTTGTGATTTTTTGCACATGGGCCACTTCGATCTTTTGGATAATCACTGTACATATTCTGAAGAACCTCTTAACTCCTGTCCATTGCATCAACCAATTTGTCTAAAACTCCTGTCCACTACATCAACCGATCTATCTGACTGTGTTGACAATAATGACAATATTGTTGCTGCACCTTGCTCAACAATGCCTGGGTTTTTATAGAGGACCCGACCCTCTAAGCCATAATTACACAAAATGGAAGAGTACACCCTTGAAACCTAAAAATTCGGCTCCTCACAGCCCTTGTGACTGAGCTCTCAAATCTGTTACCAAAACTAGAAACTATGACCAGGTAAACCATGGAAACATGCATTAATGAGTCATCTGAGCATCCTTGGATTTTGGGTGTAATATTCGATTGGTTGCCATCCTCGTCAGGCTCTTCATCATGGACTGATACTTCATTTCCAATTGCTAAAAATGAATAGCGGGCTTACCGGGCATGAAAGAAATGTATTTATGAGGCACTTGATCACCTCGAGAAAATACCCGGCTTGGAGTGTGTGCCCTTGAAGTGCTTCGCTAGTCCTTTTTTCGCAAATTTGCTTCACAATGAACTTGTGTCGAAGCAGATTTTCCTCGATTTGAACTTCGCATGGTGGAGCTTCACAAAATAGCTTCGGGGGTGGTGAGAGCCGAAGTATATTTCTTCATCAAAATGGGGTCTTCACTTCTCACTGCTTCACTGTGCCAAAACTTCTTCGATGAGGTCATTCACCCGAAGTAGATACTTCACTGATGATTTTTTGAAATGCTTCACCGCGATCCTTCTTCAAAACTGCTATTCGGGGGTATTTCGGCCGAAGTGCATTCTTGCCTTCAAAATGCATTTTCTTGCTTCTACTTCGGGTGAAAGTACTTCACACAAAATTTTACCAAAGCAGATGCTTTGCAATGAATTTTTGTGAAGTAGAAATGGTTTGCTGGCACAGGGGCCTGAAGTGGGTGCTTCGACGGCTTTTCAGTGAAGTGTTTTCAATGTTGTGCTCCTGCACTCCTTCAAATCCCACTTCGCAAAACTTTTGCGTGAAGTAGTCTTTTGAAGTGCTTTGGGCCTGAAGTAGTTTTCATTCTTCTTCCTTTGTATTATGTTTCAGCAACACCACTTCATAAAATTTTCACCCGAAGTAACTGTTTGAGG
Organism: Wollemia nobilis; assembly: GCA_028583015.1. Classification (NCBI taxonomy): domain Eukaryota; kingdom Viridiplantae; phylum Streptophyta; class Pinopsida; order Araucariales; family Araucariaceae; genus Wollemia; species Wollemia nobilis. The sequence goes on from JAQPPZ010003709.1 coordinate 337,606, forward strand.
GACTTCGGGGCCGAAGTAGTTTTCTTGCCTTAGCCAATTCGGACCATGATTTTTCTTCGAAAAATCTATTCTTTTGAAGTGTCGCTTGAATGTCACTTCGTAAAAATTTTGCCCAAATTAGCTACTGGAAATTCTTCGGGTGCGAAGCTCTTTTTACACCTTCTTTGAATTCCTTCTTTGGCAACACCGCTTCACAAGATTTTTGCCTAAAGTAGTTGTTTGAGGGACTTCGAGGCCGAAGTAGTTTTCATCCTTAGCGATTTCTTTCGACGAAGCTATCTTCCTTAACTTATTCAGTAGTGAAGCTCTTTATTCTTCATTTTATGTACAAGGGGGTGGCAAGGAAAGCCAAAATTTTTGCAATGCTTGAAAATATTGTTTCTAAAAAAATAAGGGAACAAATTCATGAAATTGAAAGAAATACTTTACAAAAAAATTGATTTTTCTGCCCCTTTGTGCAATGTGACAAAATTGTCAACATTCTTGGTGGCTCATGGGACAACGAGCTCATCTCAGTGGGAGAACCCTTAGCCTTGATCCATTGGTCCAAATTTACCTCTAGATCCTTCTCCTTTTTCTATCTCTTGGGGGGCTTCCATAGCTTGTTCTTATTCTTCTTCTTCTCCTTCTTCTGCTACTTCCTCTAGTGCAACTTCTTGCTGTGGTGATGGGGCAAGGCGATCGTGGATATTTTTCATGGTTTAGTGGACATGAGCCCAGGCGCCTTTTGATAAAGTCTCTTGATCTTGCAATGCCTTAACCAAAAAATAGAACCGATCAATCTACCCGATATCAGCATGTTTGGCTCTAGTGAACAGATCATTTAGGTTGGTTGCAATCTTGTAGTATCTCAGAATGAAATATGTGATCTACCTTTTTGTTATCAACTCTTCCCACTCGTCTATCTCTGAGACATCACCTTCAAACTGAAGCCATGTCGGCTTAAGCTTTTCCTTGGTTAGAAGGTTCCCATCATCATCTATGAAGCTCGAGAAACCTAAGGAATAGAGATCCTGGAAATAGCCTAGCGATGCACGCTGCTCATTTTCAAAAACATCTAGGAGGTCCTTTGCCTTTTGTAACTTTTTCACCTTGGAAAAGAAGGCACAAATTATGGCTTGAGTCATGGACCAATCCCTAGCCGTCCGACTCATTGTAGTGATCTGCAAGTCCTTATATTTGGTGTTTTGGACATCAAAGGCCAATTTGTGTTGGCCTTTAGCTTTCTGAGTGACCTAATCTATGGTTGGTCCTCCTTCGACAGTGGAACATTGCGCTTCGATGATGTAGTTTAAAATGGACAGGGCACTGGAGGTTCGAGATCTAAAATTTTTTAACAGGTGTGAGTGGATTTCTTTGATCCTACCTCTGTCAAACAGCTCCAGTTTTGCTTTTTGGTGCAACTACTACTGTAACTACAAGATCTTGCTTTCAACTTCCTTGGCCTTCAGATCATTCTCAGCCTATCTTTGTGCTTGGTTCTTAGCGATACACTACAGTTGTAGTATTTGCTATTTCAGGGCATGTGTTTCCTTCTTCATTAGCTTACACTGCTCCTCTGAATCCTCCAGATTGGAGCAGATTCTAGCTAGCTCTTCTTCCAACTTGATGTTGGCATTTTCTGCTTCAAATTTGTGCTGATTGGCAATGTTTACATGCGCTCAAAAAGTCTCGATCCTAACATGCATGGATGCAGACTCATTGTCTATGTTTAGGTGCTCTAGGTCCTTAGTTTTCTCCTGATAGTCATAATCTGTCAGAGTCATTTCATCCAGAGGCTTCTGGACCTTAGGGACCTTTTTCACCTTGTGTAATTTCCTAGCCTTCAAATCGAAGATAGCGCATTTTTCAACCTAGGCTAGAGAGTGCCCTCTCTTCTTCCTCGCCTCCTTCAACATTCTATCTATGTTTTTTCAAGCTAGGAGTAGCTTCTTGGCTAGAGGTCATTCCTTGATTAAGGACATCTCTAATTCAAATGAGGCTGGATCTCCAGCCAAATGGGTGAATAAGTATAAAGAATGAATAGGGGATGCCTCACTAGAAGGTTCGATGACAGGTGTGACAGGAGCTTCAACTAGTGGAACAACGTTGTGTATGATACAAAATGGTCTATGGGGTCCAGTGTTGGAGTGCTATCTTCACCTTGGATAAGGGCTAAAATAACGACAGTGTGGGCAAGTGAAGTAGTCTCAATAGACTTGTCTCGACCGGATGACTCGAGTGGAGTGGGGTTAGGCAGAGTTGGAACGGCAATGGGTAGCACATGAAAAGGGAGATATTTATGGGGAGACTTGACTAAGACCATGGTAGACTTGTGAGAGACCAAGGCAAAGGGTGGAGAGTGCGTACCTGTGTGCCCTTCTGGCAGAGTGGCCGTGGTGACTTCTTGTGTAATAGGATCCTGCTCTTTTTGGAATTTAGAACTCTCGACTTCCACAACTTCTACTTTAGGGTATTCCTCTTGTTGGAGGAGTTCCTCCACATCAATTATGTCTATGTCTGGGACCGTCTCGGCACTTGGTGGCCTTGCATCTTCAACATTTGCTTTTGTGGGGCCTGATGCAGGTTGACCAGCAGGAGCACTTGGGAGCTTTGTGTTGGGTCACTTTTGAAGAACACAAGCTTATACTAAGAGGGGGGGTGAACAGTATAAGACCACTTTATACTTTTTCCTTCAATATTTCAAATTAATATTATGCAGCGAATAGATAACAGTATCAAAAATAGAAATCAAAGCAATGCACAGAATATCATCCACAATAGAGACACAACAATTTACGTGGTTCACCCAATGCGGGCTACTCCATGGATAAAATTTTTCACTAAATTTTATCACCTCAAATTCTAGGAAACCTTTCTCGATTACAAATTTTATGGGCACCAACCCAAAGGAGACACCAATCCCCTAGCTCTGCTCTGGCTGGTGATCCTCTAGAGAACCTTTGCCTCCTATGCCCTTAGCAAGTGGAACTCTATCCATAGAAGACACTTGTCTTCCCTACTCTGGCTGGAGACCTTTGTCCTCAACTATTTCACCTGTAAAGCTAGTCCTCTTATCTGCACCAAACACAGTCCTTCAGTCTGGCACTAATGTCCTCAAAATTTGCACCTCTATGCAATTACAGCACTCGATCAAACATCCACTTATGCACCTCTACACAAACACAACAGCACTGTCTTCGCACACTCTACTCCTTGACGATCAAACTTCTCCCTGCACTCTACTTTTGTGAAAGTCACACTTCGAATGCACACTTCAATCAATTTGATACGACTGCTCTTTGCACACTGTAGAATTAACTTGCGCAATTTCAATACACATTCGATGCCTTCAATCTCGAAACAACCCTCCTTTTATAGAATAAATTTCATGATCAAAACTCTCAAACTTAGTTGGCTATAACCCTCAAACTACGTCGGCTACAAAACCCTACGTTGCGTCGGCCCAGATTTAACTCTGTCGGCTCAAGGTTAACTCTGTCCTTCAATCGCCTCTAGTTTTGTAGCTTTTCTTGTGAAACTACAACATGTCATGATATCGTGACACCTTTGCCTATCGTACACCTTATTTTGCCTGTTGTCATGAAATCATGACACTTTTTGTCTTTGTCTGCCTTGACTACGTCCTTATCACGAAATCACGACACTTCTGTCTTTGCTGACGTCATCTTCACTCCTATAGTGAAATCGTGACACTTTAGTCTACATTGCCTTCTTCTCTACTTTTGTCGCAAAATCATGACACATCTACTTCTGCTGAAGTCATCTTCAACTTTGTCACGAAATCGTGACACTTTAGTCTTCATCACCTTCTTCTCTACTTTTGTCACAAAATCATGACACATTTGCTTCTGCTGATGTCATCTTCAACTCTATCACGAAATCATGACCCTTTTGACTTCATGGCCTTCTTCTCTACTTGCACTAGTGAAAACGAAACATGTCATGAAATCGTGACACTTTTGCTGCCTTGAGCTTCTCTCTGCCTTACACCCGCAAAACTGGAACATGTCGTGAAATCGCGATGCTTTCACCTTCGAGCTCTTCCTTCTTGAATTCATTGCAAAATCATGACACTTCTTCTGTTGAAGACTTGCTAACTATTTTTGTCATGAAATCGTGACACTTTCTCCAACTAAATGCTGCCATCTTAACCTGTCACGAAATTGTGAAACTTTTTGCATTCGCAAGCTTTCTCTTCAACCTGTCACAAAATCATGACACTTTTTTGCATCCGTACAACTTCTTTGTAGCTTGTCGTGAAATCATGATGCTTCTCATTTCAGACTCTTCCTCTTTGCTGAGTGTCGTGAAATTGTGACAGTTCTCACTTCGAGCTTTTTAGCATGTCGTAAAATCATGACAGTCCTTACTTAGTCTTTTGTAGCATGTCATGAAATCATGACAGTCCTCACTTAGACTTTTGTAGCATGTCATGAAATCATGACATTTTTCATGTAACTTTCTCTCTCTTCTAACTTGTCATGAAATCGTGACAGTTCACACTGTGGACTCTCTTTTCTGCATTATGTTGTGAAATCGTGACACCTTTTCGTTCGTACAACTTTCCTGGCAATGTGTCACGAAATCATGACACTTTTACTTCTCTGCCTTCCTACACTTTTTGAGTCATGAAAATGCGACATGTCATGAAATCGCAACACTTTCCATCTTGCTTTACTTATTTGCCAACATGTCACGAAATCATGACAGTTTAGCCAGAACTTTCTCTGTCCTCAAACATGTTGCGAAATCGTGATAGTTTTGCCAGCACTTTCTCTTTCCTCAAACATGTCACAAAATCATGACGGTTTTGCTAGCACTTTCTCTCTCCTAAAATATGTCACAAAATCACGACAGTTTTTTCAGCCTGCTGCATACTTTTTCTTACTTGTCTTTTTCCTAATCTTTTGCAAATGGGCTACTAAGAACTTCTTGGAAACTCACTGTCCATGCTCTAAATAATATTTATCAAAAAAAATCCTTGACATTAAATAAAATTGCTTCAAGAACTTCTTGACATCAATGACAACTTCTACACTTGAGCAAAGGCAATGTACCCAAGGTACCCAAAATTGCCAACAATCTCCCCCTTTGTCATTAATGGCAAAACCTTTACTGAAACACATCTTAGGAGACAAAACTGAAACCAACTATGCCAACAACTGAGAATCTCCTTGTTGAAGTTTTTTTGCCCCTAACTTGAAGCTTTCCTCTTCATATTCAAGCTCTCCCCCTTACTCATATCTCTCCCCCTTTGTCAACAATGGCAAAGGGTCACCTTTGGGGCTTGGTACTAAGAATGAGCCTCTTAGCTTAGTCCCTCTCCCACCTCTTTATGAGGTGATTAAAATAGGGTTGGAAGTAAAACTCCCATTAGGCACTGATCATCATCAGTGTCTACAATTTCCTTTCCAGGCCTTTTATTGAACTCTTTGCCAGCATTCCTATTTTTGTCACTGTTCTTGTTCTTGTTCTCATCCCTATCCTTTTTCATGCCTTGATACTTAGACCTGTTCATGCCATTGTTCTTGTTCCTGTTCCTATACTTAGGAAGATCAGCTCTGCACTGTCTAGCTATGTGACCATCATTGTTGCACTTATAACAAGTAATACTATTATTTTTGTTTGACATACCTATTCTTTGAAACCACCTATTATGACTAACCGTGTTCTTGTAATTAGTCATGCATAAAATTGTCTTATGCCCGAACTGATTACAAGAGTAGCAATACCCTTGAAAGAAATTACGGCCCCTAAAACTGTCATTTACTTTCCTCACTTGAGCCATGCAATGTACAACCATGTGACCAAACCTGTGACACGCAAAACATATTTCGTGAAATTTTCCTTTATTCGACCTCTTGGGTCCCAAAAACTTCTTCTTCTCAATCTAAATTTTGTTTTCTATTTTTGTGCATCTATCACTCATGGACTCATGATTTGAAGTACTTTCTTCATCAGAACTTTCTTCCTTTCGAAATCTCTTACTAAATTCCCCAACCTGTTCTTTGTTTAGTTTAACAAAACCAAGACCTGTTTTATCTGTTGGATTTCTTTGACCTTTGATGAGAGACTTAACCCTTTTGGAGCTATCTTGAAACCTGGTACAGCTTATCCTTGTACTCTTTAATTTCCACTTCCAGAGAAGCCATTTTCTGTTCCAACTTATTATACTCAAGAATCTTAGACTCTAACTCATCCTTGAGTTCCTGTGTTTTAGCTATAGAGAAGTCAAGACTTTCTATAAGATCATCTCTCTCCATACAACATTCATCTAACTTATCCTTGAGTCTATCATTCTTCTTTCTTTCCTTTTTCAAAACACTAAGAGCATTATTAATTTCACTTTCAATATCTTTTATTTGTTTTCTTTCTGAATCCTCAAGGCCTTTTCCAGATTTCTTATCACTAGAGGTGCTACCTTTTTCAAAGACCATACAAGCATCTTCTTGATAGTTTTTTGAAGCATCCTTATACATACTGGAAACCAAATCATTATTTGTATAGTCATCCTCAAGGTGACCAAAATTTCCACATCTAAGACATTTCATAATAATGAATCTATGTTTTGGTTCTTCCTCTTTTTTTGATATGAACAACATCTCATTTTCCTCATCACTTGAAGAGCTTTCACTATCACTGCTAGAACACTTACTTGCTTTAACTAGATAAAAAATCTTCTTGTTCTTATGTGAATTCCTCTTTCCTTGATTGTTGTGATCATCTTTGTTCTTTCTATAATACTTGTGTTTTTCAGAATCCTTGCTCTTAACATCCTGTTTCTCTTCATCACTTTCATTCTTTGAAACAGTACAGTCAGTAGCATAATGACCAAACTTTTCACAATTAAAACATCTTATATTTTTCACACTTTTGCTCTTCCTAGAGAACTTCCATTTCTTGTTGTAGTATGCTTCTTCATCACTAGAAGACTCATCACTTTCTTGAGGTTGTTTACCCTTAGATTTCTTGGTAGCCTTGAAAGCTGCCTCTTTCTTGACATCAACCTTCACTTGAGTTCTCAACTCAAATGCTACAAGTATATTATGAAGCTCATCCTTTTTTAGCTTATCCAAATCTTTAGCTTCCTCAATAGAAAAAATCTTTTCACTAAATCTATTAGGAAGAGATCTTAAGATCTTATCACAAACATCATTTTCAGCAAGCTCAAGTCCTAAGTCTTTCATGGAGTTAACAACTTCATCCATGCGTAATCACTAATATTTTCATCATCATTCATCTTGAGTTGTTCAAAAATACCTTTGAAGTGTCTAAACTTGGCCTTTCGAACATTTACATCACCTGTGTGAACCACCTGCAGCTGTTTCCACATTTCACTAGTTGTCTTGCAGTGAATCACCTTGGTAAGATCTACCTTCTGTAAACCCTTCAAGATTGCATTCATTGCTTTTGAATTGCTGTGATGTAGGAGCCTGTCTTCTTTAGTATAAGGACCATTTTTAGGAATAGTGTACCCGTATTCAATCACTTCCCAAACCTCATTACCAAGTGCCATTAGATAAACCTTCATTCTTGCACTCCATAGACCGAAATATGATCCATCAAGAATAGGTGTTGCATTGCCACTTGAATAATCCATTGTGTTCTTAACCAGTTCTTCCTTCAAGCTGGTAAACCTTTCTGAAGGAACCTGCTCTGATAGCAATTGAGGAACACAAGCTTATACTGAGGGGGGGGTGAACAGTATAAGACCACTTTATACTTTTTCCTTCAATCTTTCAAATTAATATTATGCAGCGAATAGATAACAGTATCAAAAATAGAAATCAAAGCAATGCACAGAATATCATCCACAATAGAGACACAACAATTTACATGGTTCACCCAACACGGGCTACTCCACGGATAAAATTTTTCACTAAATTTTATCACCTCAAATTCTGGGAAACCTTTCTCGATTACAAAGTTTATGGGCACCAACCCAAAGGAGACACCAATCCCCTAGCTCTACTCTGGCTGGTGATCCTCTAGGGAACCTCTACCTCCTATGCCCTTAGCAAGTAGAACTCTATCCATAGAAGACACCTGTCTTCCCTGCTCTGGCTGGAGACCTTTGTCCTCAACTCTTTCACCTCCAAAGTTGGTCCTCTTATCTGCACCAAACATAGTCCTTCGGTCTGGCACTAATGTCCTCAAAATTTGCACCTCTACGCAATTACAGCACTCGATCAAACATCCACTTATGCACCTTTATGTAAACACAGCAGCACTGTCTTCGCACACTCTGCTCCTCAACGATCAAAATTCTCCCTCCACTCTGCTTTTACGAAAGTGACACTTCAAACGCACACTTCGATCGATTCGATACGACTGCTCTTTGCACACCGTAGACTTAACTTGCACAATTTTGGTACACATTCGATTCCTTCAATCTCAAAACAACCCTCCTTTTATAGAATAAATTTCATGATCAAAACTCTCAAACTTAGTCGGTTGTAACCCTCAAACTATGTCGGCTGCAAAACCCTACACTGCGTTGGCCCAGATTTAACTTTGTCGACTGAAGGTTAACTCTGTCCTTCAACCGCCTTTGGTTCTGTAGATTTTCTTGTGAAACTACAGCATGTCATGATCTCGCAACACCTTTGCCTGCCATACACCTTATTTTGCCTACTATCGCGAAATCGTGACACTTTTTGCCTTTGTCTGCCTTGACTACGTCCTTGTCATGAAATCGTGACACTTCTATCTTTGTTGACGTCATCTTCACTCCTGTCGTGAAATCGTGACACTTTAGTCTGCATTGCCTTCTTCTCTGCTTTTGTTACGAAATCATGACACATCTGTTTCTGCTGACGTCATCTTCAACTCTGTCACGAAATCGTGACACTTTAGTCTTCATCGCCTTCTTCTCTAATTTTGTCATGAAATCACGACACATTTGCTTCTGTTGATGTCATCTTTAACTTTGTCATGAAATCGTGACCCTTTTGACTTCATGGCCTTCTTCTTTGCTTGCACTAGCGAAAATGGAACATGTCACGAAATCGTGACACTTTCGCTGCCTTGAGATTCTCTCTGCCTTACACCCACGAAACTGGAACATGTCATGAAATCATGATGCTTTCGCCTTTGAGCTCTTCCTCCTTGAATTCATCATGAAATCATGATGCTTCTTCTATTGAAGACTTGCTAACTGTTTTTGTCATGAAATCATGACACTTTCTCCAACTGAATGCTGCAATCTTAGCCTGTCATGAAATCATGACACTTTCTACATTCGCAAGCTTTCTCTTCAACCTGTCATGAAATCGTGACACTTTTTTGCATCCATACAACTTCTTTGTAGCCTGTCGCAAAATAACGACACATCTCATTTCAGACTCTTCCCCTTTGCTGTGTGTTGTGAAATCGTGACAGTTCTCACTTCGAGCTTTTTAGCATGTCGCAAAATTGTGACAGTCCTTACTTAGTCTTTTGTAGTATGTCGCAAAATCGTGACAGTCCTCACTTAGACTTTTGCAGCATGTCACGAAATCATGACATTTTTCATGTAACTGTCTCTCTCTTCTAACTTGTCGTGAAATCACAATAGTTCACACTGCGGACTCTCTTTTCTACAGTATGTTGCAAAATCACGACACCTTTTTGTCCATACAACTTTGCTGGCAATGTGTCGTAAAATTGCTACACTTTTCCTTCTCTACCTTCCTGCACTTTCTAAGTCACAAAAATGCGACATGTCGTGAAATCGTGACACTTTCTATCTTGCTTTCCTTCTCTGCCAACATGTCACGAAATCGTGACAGTTTAGCCAGAACTTTCTCTCTCCTCAAACATGTCACGAAATCATGACAGTTTTGCCAGCACTTTCTCTCTCCTCAAACATGTCATGAAATCGTGACAGTTTTGCTAGCACTTTCTCTCTCCTAAAACATGTTGCGAAATCATGACAGTTTTTCTAGCCTACTGCATATTTTTTCTTACTTGTCTTTTTCTTGATCTTTTGCAAATGGGCTATGAGAACTTCCCAGAAACTCACTGTCCATGCTCTGAATAATATTTATCAAAAAAAAATCCTTGACATCAAATCAAATTGCTTCAAGAACTTCTTGACATCAATGACAACTTCTACACTTGAGCAAAGGCAATGTACCCAAGGTACCCAAAATTGCCAACAACTTTGGCTGGCTCAGAGGCACTTGAATTTGCTGCCTCTTTCTTTTATTTCTCTTCAGTGGTTGCTCTGCCTCTTCGATGCTTGTTTCATGGATTTCTGATGATCCCTGTGGTAGTGCCTTTGGTGTAGCTTCTGCTTATTCCTCTTCTTCTTCTGAGGTATCTTCAGCTCCTTTTGGGCTTTCGCCCAATCCTAGGGTAGCTAGAGGAACAAAATCAGCAAAGGATATGGACTTCCAAGTCCTAACATTGGCTTCATAAACCACTTTGAAGTCCTTGTATGCTGCCAAGAGTCCATAAGAATTCATCTTTTGGTGATGGACTCTCATTATCGACCACTCCCTTAATTTTTCCTCGCTCCAATTCTTCAATTCTTCCTTTAAATCATCCTTTGCCTTTCTCCAAAACGTGGAGCTTGGAGGTGGGAGGGGGTACTGGTCAGGGTCAAACTCAACCTCCATAGGGTAGAACTCATGCTAGGGATGCAATGTTGTCATCCTCTCTAAATGCCACTCCAAATCCTTCCCATTGGGATTATTTCTTTGCTCCAAAATTTTAGGGTGGGGGCAGATATGAAAATTATTGAATTTTAAGTGATCCCTCATCACTCCCAAGGGATCATAGAGCCATTGTTGAGGAATCTGGAGCAGGAAAAAATTGGCAAGCTTCTCTTCTAGGAATACATTTTATTTCAAGGCAAATGCTTCAATTACCCCCATCTTGAAGGGGAAGTCATAGGTATGTGCCAATTTTTGATCATTGTCGTACATGATGTTAGTTGCGTCGCTCTATCGAGAGACCTCTAATGCAAACTAGTACTCGAATGGGAAGACAGGTAGCAGGAAGGGATTCCCTATGAAGCTGAACAGGTGAATCACCAGTCCCTGTGTCAATTGGAAAACATCTCTCTTCTTATCCTGCACCACTCTATCTCTCAAATTGAGGGGCACCCGAGGGCAAGAACCCTTCAACAAATGCATAGCTGGTCCCAAAAATTGTTGGTTAAAAGGGTAATAAGACTCTGACCTCGATAGGAGGGGATTCCACTGGTACATAGGTAGAGGATTTCCATCCTTGTCGCTCAGATAAATGGCAATGTGGGGTAATTGCTTATGTACATGGTAGAAAAACAACCAAACCATGAAAGAACAATGTGCGAAGTACTAGCCCATTGCTGAATTCTTCATGCTAGTGAGCTACGTATGCAAGGTTCAGGCCACCCATTCTTCCCAATCAAAGAAAATTGGGTTGGTGTTTGGTCCTGAAGCATTAGGGGCATAGAATTCCCTTCTCGAAGTACATTCGACCAAAGACACCTTCCAGGGTTGCACCGAAGCATCTGTCGATAGGCCCGCCACCCATGCAATGATGGAGAAAATATAGGTGTTCTTGAAGGCCACCAAGGGTAAGGGCATCTGGGGCAGCTTGTTTGAAGGGAGCCCACTTTTGAGGTTTTCATGCAGGACTTTCAATATGTAGCTATTGGAGGTGAACCTCTCCATTTGTTCGCTCAAAATGATGTTGCAAACTGAATAACCCTTGGGTGGACCTTGCTACGATGCAAATGTTGCTTGCACATCTTCCTTTAGAATGGAAAATAATTTATGACCTAAAGTGTCCAACACTTGCCTAGATGTAGACTGGTAATTTTGCACGATAGCATAGATTAGTTCAGGATAGTGGTGAACAGGAGGGGTCAAATACCAGTAGATCTGAGAGTAATATGCAGCAGCTCTCTTATTCTTTGGGGTGATTCTGCTCGTCATAAACTCTATAGTGCATCGGAGGTCTGACACACCCTTAGAGAGCTCTGTGTCTCTAATTTTTTCCCACCCATCGATTGGTGGTTCTACAATATGCTCCCCCTCTGAGTCTTCTCCTTCTTCTATCGGCTGCTTTTTTGGGCGAAGGGTGAGATTGATCTTCTTTGGTGTATGTTTTTTCTCTTCCTTGCCCTTCTTTGTTTTTTTGGGGCCTGCTACTTCTGGTTCCTTTCCTTTCTCCTTTTCTTACCCATGTTGGATATCTTGCAGCAAAAGTAGGGCTTAAAGTGTAGGGGACTTTGGCACCAAGAATTTAGACACAAAGGGCTTAATACTTGTAGATTAACAACAAAGGCTCTTAATATTGCATGAATTGATGGATGAATAACTCTCTCCCTGCTAGGGCCTCACGTTTTATAGCCTTAAAAGGAAACTACCTAAATTTATGGAACCTACCATAATTAAACTTACGCTTCGGACGGAGGAGATTGTTGTGCTTTTTGATTGGCTCTGCAGCGACGTAGTACGCAGGGGCACATGTTTTGATGATTATGCCTTGCATTGGAGATGCAACCTGCTGCCACCTCGTACTTGAGCATGAGATTTCCTCTCAACCAAATTGCCTTAGGATGTGCTTCACCACCTTTTCCTTAAATTCATCCACTTTGAACTCTTTTCACGGATGATGTCTACACGTTCTTCGAGACAGATTTTAAATGCTTCCACTTCGATGAAGTTGAAACTGTCATTGAAAATGCTTCACGGTGAACATTTGGTGTGGTATATTTTTTTATGCTTTGGCCCTGAAGTACTTCTCCTTCATCGCGCTACCGCTTTGCTTTGTGAATACTGCCTACCAAAGCTTGCCTTCTTGGAAATTACTTTGCCAAATTTTGGTTCAAAACTGCTTTGCAAGGGTTCTTTTAAAATCTACTTCGCAAAACTTCTGCCCAAATTCGCCTCTTAAAATGCTTTGGGTGTGAAGCTCTTTTTGTGCCTTTTTCCCTTTTGGTGACACCTTTGGTCTTTCAAATACCTTTTGGAAGCCAAAGTACTTCGTTGCGAAGCATATTACATCTGTTGCTTCACACTACAATTTGCCAAAGTTTGTTCCTTTTGGAAAACGGTTCGCTGAATTTTCTTTGAAAACTGTTCATTCACACTTCTTTTGCGAAGCATTTTTCATGCCTTAGCTTGGAATTTTGGTTCGGCCCTTTGAGGGTAAAGTGTTTCACTACGAACCTTTTTGCAACCGCTACTTTGCATCATGAGTTCTCAAAGGAGATTTTGGAGTGTAACACTTAGCTTTTGCAATCTCGGAATAGGATGTATATACACAAATGAAAAATTATATACAAAAGTACATACACACCTATATTTTTTAATTTTATTTTTATTTTTGTTTTTCTTACAAGTCCAACCTCAGCGATGAAAAGTCTTTAGATGAAGACCATTAACAAAAATTAGTAATACCTGGCCATCTGCATCTTTAAGGATGAAATAGTTTTCCGAGTTCACCTTCATGATTTTGAACGGTCCATCCCAAAACATGTCCAATTTGTCATGATTCCCAGGCTTAGAATCCCACTTCCATACCAAATCTCCCACTTTGAATGTGTGATCGGATGATTTCTTTGTGAACCAATATTGGGTGACCTAAGCATGCTTAGCGAAGCTCTGGTAGGCCTTCTCGCGATCTTTCTCCAACTGTAGCAACTGAGCCAGTCTGTTTTCCATAGGATTGACTCCTTATTCTAGTAGCTGCAATGCAGGGATTTCTATATGAGTAGGTACAATGGCCTCCTTGCTATACACTAGGGCGTAAGGCAATGTATTGATTGACTTCTTGACAGAAATCTGATCGACCCACAAGGCACAATTTAGAAGGAGATGTCAAGTCTTTTTGTTCGTCTCTATGAGCTTTCTTAGCACCCTCAACAGAGTCTTGTTGGTTGATTCCACCAAGTCGTTGCCCTATGTATAGTAATTGGAGGATACTTTATGATATATCCCATATCTATAGAGGAATTAATTGATTTTGGTTCCTCCAAAACAAGGACCATTGTCTGTTATGACTGCTTCGAGAATACCAAATTGGGTGATCAATCCTTCAAGGAAGGCTATGACAATGTCCTGATCAGCATGCTTCATGGGAACTACTTTGGCCCATCTGGTAAAGTAATCAGTTGTGGTCAGGATGAACTTATGCCCAGTAGAGGAGTTCGACGATATGACCCCTATGAAATCCAACCCCCATTATTGAAAGGGCATTTCTACTTGTATCGGTTGGAGAGGCATCAAAGCATTTCTACTTTGGCAGGTGAACTTATGACACTACTCGCATTTATGACAAACCATGAAGGCATCAACGAAGAATATGGGCCAATAGTAACCCGCCTTGATGATCTTCAACACCATTTTTCTCCCTATGAAGTGGCCTCTAGATAATCCTGAACGAAATTCTCCCAGGAATCTCCTTTTATCATCATCTTTTATGCACCTGAGAAGGACTCCGTCAATGTTTCTAAAAAATAGGCCTTCGGGGTGTAAGGTATATCGGGAAGACCTCATCCTGAAATGTCTTCATTGTGAAGCATTTAGATGTGAAGGACATCTACTAGTATTGAAGTATTCAACTATTTCACTAACCCAATATTTCTCATCCTCTTCTTGGTTCATGAAGTATTCTTTTGCTGGCGAGTCATCTGACTGAGGTTCTATAGCTTATGCCATTACGCTCCTCGCCAGTTCTTAACACAATGCATGACCATGAACCAATTTTGTGGGTTTGATCTCGATGTCAAATTCTTGAATCTTGTTGACCCAACCGGCTCTTTTATTGCCCAATTCTCCTTGGATGATGAAATTGTGCACATCGGGGTGGATGACGAAGACTGTAACCCGACTTTGGGAGATGAATTGCTTGAAATTCCTAAGAGACTTCATTACTACATGCACCTACCTTTCTATGAAATTATATTTTTCTTCATGAGTATTTATCACTTGGCTTAGAAATACGATGGGGCGCTCTTTGCCATATTCCCCCTTTTGTGTTAGGACTGCAGCATAGCTCTTAGGTTCTCCTATAGCATATAGGATGAAGTCTCAATTGTAGTTAGGGTTAGTGAGGATCGGTGCTTGAGAAATTCATGATTTTATTTCTTCCAATGCTTATTTTCTCTCCTTCATCCAAATGAATTTTGCACTCTTATTCAAAAGTTTGGACATCGGCTTGATGACCTGGGTGAAATCTAGGATAAACTTCCTCACGAAGTTAATTTGTTCGAAGAAGGATTGAAGTACTTTCTTGTCTACTAGGAGTGGGAGCTTCATTAGAACCTTAGCTCTATCAAGATCTATAATGAGACCCTTCTCTGATATCGCATGTCCCAACAACTTCCCTTCGCTGACTGTGAATATAGACTTCTTTGGATTAATTGAAATGCCAAATTCTTAGCACTTTTTAAAAATATGTTGTAAGTGTAAGGGGTTATCCTCCATTATTTGGGAGAAGATGGTCTTGTCATATAGATAGATAACAATAACCTTATTCAAGAGCTCACCAAAATCTAGATCTATGGCCCTTTGAAAAGTGGCATCCGCATTCGAAAGGCCGAATGGCATTCACTGATAAGCAAATGTGCCCCACTTGGTAGTGAATGTGGTTTTATGCTGGTCTTCATCCCTGACCCATATTTGATTGTATCCTAAGAAGCCATTGAGTAGGGAGAAGCGTTGAGATCCAGCCATCGAATGCAAGATTTGATCGATCTACAGGAGAGAGTAGTGATCTCTGATAGAAGCTTGGTTCAAGTTGTGAAAGTCTAGGCACAATCGTATATCTCCATTCTTCTTCCTGAATGGGACCAGATTTGATACCCAAGAAGAATGTTTGATGGGATAAATTATCTTTTCCTCGAGCATTTTTAGGAGTTTGGCCTTCATCAAGACTTCGATCTTTGGATTGATAGGCCTTTGCTTCTATCGAAAAGGTTTGATCCCCTCCTGCAACTCAATTGTATTTTGGATCAGTTTCCAATCATATCCCTTTAGATCTTGATAAGACCAAGCCACTGTGTCAGGATATTTTTTGCACAGAGATCAGATCTACTCTACCTCTTTCGAAGTGTAATTTGTTCCAACTTTTATTAGTTTCCCAGGTTCAAGTTCTAAATCTTGATACTGCTTTGCATTAAATTTGATCCTATGAGAAACTACTCGATCATTCTGATCTAAGAGGCTTTCAAGAGTAATTAATACCTTAGGCACATGATTATTATTTAATTGAACTAGCCCTTCATATTCTTCTTCATCAGGGCTTCTGCTTTCAACTGTGGCTGCTTGAATCATAAAATTCACAATCTCCTCATCACTGTCAAAGACTTTACAATGCAGATCTTTGTATGGGACAGAGGGCCTATAAATCATCCTCACAGCCTTAGGCTTTTGCACCATGTCTTCAGCTAGAGAATACTTGGCTGCGATGGATTCTAGAACATTGACGTTTCGATTCTTTTATTTTGAAATAGACTGCAGATTGAGAGATTCAAACAGGTCGAGCAAGTCCCATACCCTATTTCGGTATGACTTGAGATAGTGCTTCTTTGAAGTGCACTTGTTTGTGACTTGATTGCATACCAATTCAAAATCTCCAAAGATTTGGAGATGCTTTATGCCCAAATTTTTTGCTTTCTTGAGTCCTAGGCATAATGCTTCATATTCTGCTGCATTATTGGTGCAACTCCACACCAACCGATAACAATATTCCTTCTACTATCCAGAAGGTGATACTAAAATAATCCCCTCCCCGACATCGTTTTTACACCGGGCACCATCGAAGAACAATTTCCACAGTCCTTTGCCTTATCTTCTGACATGATGTGTTTCTCAGGATTTGTGATGGCATAACATCCCATCTCGATTTCTATCATGGCATTAAAGTCTGCCAATGAAAACTCATCTTCACAACTTAACTATGCGAGAGACTCCTCGACCAGGTCCACCTGCTCTATCCCTTCCACTATCACATGCACAGGATCGTTATTCCCTCCTTCGAACATATTTTCTATGAGGAAGGTGGAAGGCTTCTCATTATAGATTTTTATCTTTTTCCCTTTAAATGGAATCTCTAGATGAGAGTAATTCATAGATAGATATTCACCCAGCTTCGTTGTAAATTCTCTCGAAAAGCACATACTAAAGTAGGGCTTAAGGTCAATGACTACCACCTCTTGTATAACTGTGATCTGAGGCATCTTGTGTAGTCGAATAGGGATGTCCTTGATCACTCCTACGGTCTTCATAGGGGTACAATCCAGCTGGAGCACGTCATGGCTACTTCGCATGTATTCCATACCTATCTCCTTGCACACCACCTTGGGCATGACTATTGTCGTGGTTCTAGAATCAATCATGCAGTTTTTTACAACATATGCTTCCATCTATAGAGATAGGTAGAACAACGATGTACTATTCTTCCTTGTAATGGATGTGGATAAGGTCTGCACTAGGGCAAGTGGTGCTGCTTTCCTTACTTTGGTTATCTTCAACGATTCTTGCAACAGGTCCACTTGTCCAGGTAATTGTAGTGCGTTGTATAGACTGATTTTGGTTGGAATTCTTTTCAGCTCATCTACAATGTTGTATGCCAAGGAATTGGGCACCTCAAGTTCTTTTCTTGGTTCATATCTGGTGTGATACTATTTTTTAGCTTTGACCCTTTGTTGCTTAGTCAGCAAAGGAAGCTTGAGCTTCTCTCTAGCTTGCTCCTTTATTTCCCCTTACAGTGGATTTGCAGGGGCCTGTTGGACCTTCTCTTTGACTGGTGTAGGCTATCGATCTTTTTTTAGGGCTAGAGGAGGTTGTTGTCCTTTCTCATGATGAGCAAGAACCTTTAAGGGAGACATTTGAGTAGCATCCACCTCTATCGACCTCTTTTATCCTCTGGTAAGGACCACAACTGGCTCTTCTTCACCAATTATCAGGTTCTGATTTAATTGCTTGATGACATTGACTTGACAACCATGATTACTACTCGCCAGCATTTTTACATAGTGTTGGTGCAGCATGCATGTATTCTCTTCATGAGGGTCATTACACGTGGAGAACCAATGTATATAATCAAAAGTGCTCGGGGCTTCGTCTATTGCAACATTTCTTGTTGAACCTCTTCCTTGTTAGATCACCTGAAATTTAGTAAGTGCATGTGTAGGATAAGATCTCATCAGTAGAAAATCTTGTTATGCTTGCTTCTTCTTCATAATGGTCATGTTGTTAGACAGGGTCTGCACTATGGAGTTCAGGGAGTAAACTTCTTGCAGTATTTTGGCTTGCATGTCATCGGCTTTTGTAATTGGTGGTAATGGAGCCATTGTTGGTATTGGAGGTAGGGCAGGGGGTTGAAATGGTTCTGGTAGTAGAGGAAATGTCGAAGTGATCATGGGTTGTGGAGTCAAAAAAGTGGGAAAATGAATTTGTGGAGCCGTGATTTGAGATACGATGGGATTCAGGTTCCAAGATGAGATCGGTAGTGCAGGGGTTGTAGAGACCTACGAAGTGGCTGTTCTTGCATACTAGGATTGATAGAAATTAGGAAGTATGAGCATCAACATCCTTTGGGGAAGCTTACCCATAGATATTAGATCTATTTTTGCCTTTTGGGCTAATTCATATAACTCTGGGAAGGTATTGATATTCGAATACGTTACCATTACACTGATATTAGGATTGAAAGCCCGAAGGAAATAGTACGTTATGGCTTCACCTGTTGGCCAAAGTCCAATTGGTATTTTTTGCTAGGTTTGAGCGAACCTAACATTGAATTCTACAATCTCCTCTTGTGGATGTCTCTAGATCATTATGAACTATTGTAGGAGAGAGGTTGGATCGATGAAATCATTGAATATTTGCATATACTGTTTGGCTAATTGGTCCCATCCCGTAATGGTACCGAGTGGTAAAGATATATACTAGTAGAGGAGTTTTCCTCTTAGGAACAGAACCAAAAGCTTCACCATAACATGCTCTTCTATGATGTCATGGATTGTCGCCAGAGAAACTATGTCCTGGATGTGCTCCAGAGTAGTCTTCCCAGTTCCATCGAATGTTGGTATCTTTTTTATAGCAACAGGTGAAACTTGCCCTTGTCTTGCTAGATTTAGCGGTCTCGAGGAATTCCATGCTAGGAATAGTCTGGGCGACTGTTGCTGCTACACTTGTTGCTATTGTTGTTGTTGATGTGCCATATTTACACTTGGATTTTGAGAAATAGGAATTCTCGAAGGTCCTCCTTGATGGCTAACAGGATGACCAATAGAAATGGAGGCACTAGGATGCTTTGGTGAGTTTGGAGGATTAGGAGGAAAGCTAGCCACTGTGTTATCAAAAGTAAGGCCTTTTTCATCAACAACGACCTCCTACGAGGAGGTTCCATGCAACAGAGACTCAAGGGTAACTAACCTAGATATTTCCCCAAAGGCGTCAATATCTAGCTCAAATAACTTAGTTTCCTCTCCTCTATTCCTAACTCTCCATCTTGTTTGCATGAAGGCACAGACTTTGGTACCGGTATTTACAACTTAAATATTCTTGGGTAATACGGAGTCGCTAGATGCTAAGAGTCTTTCGGTAATAAGAGCATCAGTTCTCACTACCACTTAGAAGGTGAGACTGATCGGGTCCCATCGGGTGTGCCAGAAATTGTTGGTCATCAAATCTACCCAAGAAAGGATTTGGGTAAATGCATGCACCCTAGACCTGGACCAACATTGAAAGGTCGAAGAGAAGAAATGCTCCTCGTGCCAATATTTGAAGAAAGGCTAGCTCCTATACTAAACTACTTTGGTGTTTTGAGATAAGGGTACATGAAAGGTATAGATAGACAGGAAAGAAATAAATGAGTAAGGGAAGAGATTTCAATAGTCTAGTGGTGGGAAAGAACCAGAAGCACGATCGCTAGCCAATAGCTTGGAATAGCAGCAAAGAACACCAAGAATAAATGAAATGAACACAATATTAACTTTCCTATGTATCCTCTAGACGAATTTTAGGATTCTCCTTCCCCTTTCATCAAAATTCAAAGTTCAAAGTAACAACAATTAGGAAAAGTGAGTATAAAAGAAACACTATCCATAGGCAGCATAAAATAAATCCTCTACAACATTTTTCTCTCCTATGTATCCTTCGAGAAAATTTCAGGGTTCAGTCCCCAACCGCATACCTAAATCCAAGATTTAGAATTATAGCATACAAATGAAGAAATATGAAAGAAATTAATACAGAAGGCAGCATACAAGAGAGAAATAGAGTCCAAAGCTCTTTAGTATTAATCGTAGGAATACAAGTTACAACAACTTTCTAGAAGAAATTTCTCCCCCTTTTACATTACAATGCCTGGGTTTTTATAGAGGACCCGACCCTCTGAGCCATAATTACACAAAATGGAGGAGTACACCCTCAAAACCTGAGAATTTGGCTCCTCGTGGCCCTCATGACTGAGCTCTCAAATTTGTTACCAAAACTGGAAACTGTGACCAGGTCAACCATGGAAACATACATTAACGAGTCGTCTGAGCATCCTTGGCTTCTAGGTGCAATACTCGAGTGGCCGCCATTCTCACCAGGCTCTTCATCATGGACTGATACTTCATTTCCAATTGGTAAAAATGAACAGTGGGCTTACCGGGCACGAATGAAATGTATTTATGAGGAATTTGATCACCTCGGGAAAATACCCAACTTGGAGCACCTGCCCTTGAAGTGCTTCGCTAGTCATTCATTTGCAACTTTGCTTCACAATGAACTTGTGCTGAAGCAAATTCTCCTCGATTTGTACTTCGCATGGTGGAGCTTCGTAAAACAGCTTTAGGGGTGGTGAGAGCCGAAGTAGATTTCTTCCTCAAAATGGGGTCTTCACTTCTTGCTGCTTCACTGTGCCAAAACTGCTTGGGTGAGGTCCTTCACCCGAAGTAGATACTTCGTTGATGAGTCTTTGAAATGCTTCATCGCGATCCTTCTTCAAAACTACGGTTCGGGGGTATTTTGGCCGAAGTGCATTCTTGCCTTCAAAATGCATTTTTCTGCTTCTACTTTGGGTGAAAGTACTTCACGTGAAAGTTTGCCGAAGTAGATGCTTCACAATGACTTTTGACGAAGTAGAAATGGTTCACTGGTGTGGGGGCCCAAAGTGGGTGCTTCGGTGGCTTTTCGGTGAAGTGTTTTCAATGTTGTGCTCCTGCACTCCTTCAAATCCTGCTTCGCAAAACTTTCGCCTGAAGTAGTATTTTGAAGTGCTTCGAGCCCAAAGTAGTTTTCATTCTTCTTCCTTTGTATTCTGTTTTGGCAACACCACTTCATAAAAATTTCACCTGAAGTAACTATTTGAGGGACTTCGGGGCCGAAGTAGTTTTCTTGCCTTAGCCAGTTTGGACCGTGATTTTTCTTCGGTGAAACTATTCTTTTGAAGTGTCGCTTGAACACTGCTTCATAAAAATTTTGCCCAAAGTAGCTGGTAGAAATGCTTCGGGTGCGAAGCTCTTTTTATGCCTTCTTTGAATTCCTTCTTTGGCAATGCTGCTTCGTAAGATTTTTGCCCAAAGTAGTTTTTTTAGGGACTTCGAGGCCGAAGTAGTTTTCATCCTTAGCAATTTCTTTCGGTGAAGCTATCTTCCTTAGCTTGTTCAGCAACGAAGCTCTTTATTCTTCATTTTATGTACAAGGGGGTGGCAAGGAAAGCCAAAATTATTGCAATGCTTGAAAATTTTGTTTCTAAAAAATTAAGGGAACAAATTCATGAAATTGAAAGAAATACATTACAAAAAAAATTATTTTTCTACCCCTTTATTCAATGTGACAAAATTGTCAACAGTAATATGTTGTGATATCGCGACACTTTTTCTTCCTTGTTCTTTCTCTTCTCTTCTGTCCATGAAAATGCAACATGTCACGATATCGCAACACTTTTCTCTTTGGCGATGAAAATGCAACATGTCGCGATATCGTGACACTTTTTCTCTTTTGGCCACAAAAATGCAACATGTCACGATATCGTGACACTTTTTCTCTTTTGGCCGTGAAAATGCAACATGTCACAATATCGCGACACTTTTTATCTTTTGGCTTCAACAATGCAACATGTCACGATATCGTGACACTTTTTCTCTTTTGGCCGTGACAATGCAACATGTCACGATATCATGACACTTTTATCTTTTGGCAGCAAAAATGCAACATGTCATGATATTGCAACACTTTTTCTCTTTTGGCCGTGAAAATGCAACATTTCACAATATCGTGACACTTTTTCTATTTTGGCCGTGAAAATGCAACATTTCGTGATATCACGACACTTTTTCTCTTTTGGCCATGACAATGCAACATGTCGCGATATCGCGACACCTTTTCTCTTTTGGCCGTGAAAATGCAACATGTCATGATATCATGACACTTTTTCTCCTTGCTTTTTCTTTTTGCTTTGAACCGTGAAAATGCAACATGTCACGATATCGTGACACTTTTTTCTCCTTCTGGTGTTTTGCTTTTTATTTGATCTTTAGCATATGGGCCACATCGGTCTTCTTGGAAACTATGCAAAAAGGTGGGTCCCCAATTTTGGGGTACGTTGTGGAGCAGCCACAACAAATGGTGAATCTACTGGGAAATGCTCCTGAGCATTTCGATGAGAACTCAACCTGAACACCTTCAAAACTCAAAAACAAGCGTCAGAAAATATCCCAAGAATGAAACTAGACGAGAAATACATGAAGCATTAGAATTATTAAGCATCAGCTCGATGTGTGCAATGTGCTTCATTCCCTATCGTTTGAAACTCGTTCAACTTTTCATTGTCAGTTTCATTTATGATTCGTATGCAAGGCTATGAATTATTTGTGTAGGATTTGATATATGACAACTATGCTAGAGATATAACAACCTGCTTTGCAAAGGCTCAAAATTTCTAGTATCATGAACAAGCATATAGAAACTGTCAAACTCTCTTAGGACCAAATATGTATGAACTGAATTCATTTACCAGATCCCAAAGTTGGTTATGTGTCACTACCATCTTGAACCCATGTGCAAGTGTAAGTGAAAATAGAGCTTTGGGGAATCATATTCCCAACCTAAGCGATATGGGAATTTAACCCTATCCTTACTACTCTGATTTGGAGTTCATTACCTCATCTTGAACAAAATGATTTAACCTGCTATGGATGAAACTGTCAGACTAGCCTATCTGTTTGAGTAGTCAGTGGTCTTGCTTTTAGACAAGACATGTTGCCACGCATGAGCATACTCCACTGCTAGTCAAGCATCTATAGCCCCGGTGGAGATCAGCCCCATAGTCCAGGCTTTGGCTTTGGCTTTCTTGAATTTTAGGGATGACTACCCATCCTTGTGAGGGACACGTAGTACGATCCTTCCAACTCAAATGATGTGATGGAGGTGGAGTAATGATGGATTCCTTGAATCTTAGGGATGACTACTCATCCTTGCAAGGGACATGTAGTATGATCCTTTCAATCCAAGTGATGTTATGGAGGTGGAGTAGTAATGTCTTCCTTGAATCTTAGGGATGACTACTCATCCTTATGAGGGACATGTAGTACGATCCTTTCAATCCAAGTGATGTTATGGAGGTGGAGTGGTAATGGCTTCCTTGAATCTTAGGGATGACTACTCATCCTTATGAGGGACATGTAGTACGATCCTTTCAATCCAAGTGATGTTATGGAGGTGGAGTGGTGAAAACCACTATTTCATGGACTATGTTTTGCATGATGGGACAGCCACGAAATACTCCTTTCGCCTCACCTTTTCTTCCAAGTATGGTTTTGACCATTTTTCTCAAGATTCTATTTAATATGTGTAGTGCGTGTTTGGTTCAAGATAGTTCAGGCATCAGTTCCCAACCTTAGGATGTTTTTAATATACGTTATATAATAACCCTAAGAGGATTCGACACCTTTTCAATGATTGTATTTGAAATGTAGATGCAACTACGATGAAATGTATATGCAATGTGGAATGTAACATGAGATATGAATGCATTGATCCTTTGAAATGCAGATGGAGTATACAAAATATTTTGCTCTAATTTGTAAAACTGACAACTTTCATGCATCCCAAGTTCCAAACGATATTCTTTAATGTGTTTGTGATATTCATGGAGCTTTCTACAATACAATTTCGATGTTTCATATACTCCTAGTCTTAGTCAACATTCATAAGGACATAATTTGACATCTCGCTTTTTTTTATTTTTTTCAAAACAAACCAAAAATGTCCAAAGGACCAACACACAAAACTTAAAACCAAAACTAAAATGCAAACCCAACATCACAAACCAAAAATATATATACAAATGTACAATATGGTACAAGATGATGCAAAGCTTAGACTATCACTTTCCCGGATCCCAAACATGATTGGAACCTTTCGAAAGACATATGACACAATATGCATGCCAAGTGTTGTAGGAATCCAATAAAAACAAGATCAAACCAAGCAATGCAACAAATTTCAACTTGCCATGCTCACCATACCAATTTGATTTAGTTCCATTACCAACACCATAGGTGAGATTCAAATCAAATTGATTAGACAATGATTGGTATTCAATTTTATCTTATCTATTCCTTAAAGTGTAAGTTTCATCATTCCATTCATGATTTAGAAGTAGGATTTCTTTATCCAAAATGAAACTTTGTAAGTAAGAGCCTATTTCTAAACATTTTAAAGCCAATTCATTTTCCAAGTTTTTCGGCCAATCAAATTTCTGCAAACATTTGCAAGCATCTAGGATATTTACTAAATGGGAATCATTAAAAGTTTTTATCCTAGGTTCAAGAATTAATTGTTGATGAATTTGATTTAGCAATTTAAGTGCATCAACTTCTTTTTCATTCATTAAAATAATGTTATCAAAGGTGTGGTTAGAAATTAATCCTTGTTCTTCATTCACCTTCAATGGCATTTCATCATAAACATCATTCAAATTCAAAACATGGTCGTTCAACTCTTCACCTATAGCTTGGATACTTGAACACAAAAGTTTAGATTCTACCTTTTGCACATTTTTATTTACCAAAACTTGGTGAGAAATCACAATTTCTTCCTTGATTACCTGTTCATCAAACATACCAATATACGACACCCAATTGAAAACATGTCCATATTTTTCAACCCTCAAATCTTGTTGGTCAAAATGTAGGTTAAGTAACTCATCTTGATGATCACTTATTTGAGTTTCTTCCAATTGACCAATCTCTTTGTCATTTGGTTCCAATTGCTTGTTCACCATCCATGGCATCTCTTCATGTGAGATAGAAGTTTCAACATCTTGCATATCAAGTGAAATAGGAGCTTCATCTATAGGGGCATGAGAAAATAATACATTATCATATCTCCCCCAACCATTGTAAAAATTGTCATCCAAATTCGTGGAATGACATTCCATGATGTTTGTGGCATGATATTTTGATTCATTCATCAATTATTTTTCTTCTTTGTCCTTGGTAGTAGGATCATTATAATCTTCCAAATTTTGATGAGATTTGAAACCCTCTTCCAAAACATCCTCAAATTGTACAAGAGTTGTAATATCTTCCTTTAAGTAGGCGATTATGTTATCCTGCATATCAATTGACACAAAGGGTTCATGAGGAGGTTTAGAGTGAGCATATTCATTCAATTTCTTTCAAGAATCATGGCGATCATCTTCCAAAATTAAGTTATGATGCTTGACTATTTCTTCAACATCTTCTGATTCATCAAATTGTATCTCATCAAATTCACCTTCACCTTCCTTAGATGGTTCAATTATTTCAAACAGTGGGTTATTTCTTGAATTCAAATTTGTAAGGCTATCATAGTCCAAATTAGTAACCCATGATTCTCCTTCATCACAATTTGGAGGGTGAAGAATTTCTTGATCATTAGTTTCAATCATCTCATCGAGTGTATCTTCCAAGAACAAGTGGTGAAATTATGTCATATCTTCAAATTCATTTATTGATTTTCTTTCGATTTCACTTTCAACCACTTCATTCAACTCTATGGCCATTTCTGTCCTATCACATATCTCAAGTAGAGTTGAATTTATGACACCATTATCTGAATAATCATGTATCTCTATGAATGAAATCATCTCCCCACCATCCTCATTGATAGATGTTGGCTTGGCAACTTGCACCTCCTCTTGGACAACATCTAAGGCGGTTGTAACATTTGGACACTCAAATTTGTCCCCTTGATCATTCACCTTAGGTATTGTTGGATTGGAGGGTGCTATATTCAATGGTTGATGTAGGTTGGTATCACTAACCCCAAAAGAACAATCTTTCGTGGGAGCATGTTGTGCCTTTTCTTCTTCCAAAACTTGTTCTACCTTTTCAAAGATCTCATAGATCATCTCTAGAGACAGGTCATCCAAGTTTTCCTTAATGAGTGTAGCAAGTGTGGGGGGTATGGCTCTCAGGTATACTTCAATAGCTTCCTCTTCTGATGTACCCAAAATTTCCCACATTTGAGAGTACAATTCACGAAACCTCACACTAAATTGACTCATGGACTCATTAGGCTCTTTACACATAGAGGTGAATTGATTTTGCAACCTATCCAAGTCAACTTGATTACCAAAGTGATAAAGATAGGCTACTTCTAATTGGCTCCAAGAAGTCTTAACCTCCATGGGTAGATGGCAATACCATGAGAATGATCTATCACCCACAATGTATGGGAAGAACCTACAAGCAATAGGCTCACAAAATATTTGAAATTGACATAATGTGAACTTATAGATATGTAGATTTTGTAGGTATCCTGATGCCACCTCTTGATTAAAAAGTCGTAGAAACTCCAATAACATTTCATGAATTTGATAAGGTGTTCCAAAGGTAGAATGACATTCATAATACTTTCCTAATGTAGATACCATCGTTTCTCTTAGGGACATCATTTCTTCTCTTAGGGATACAATTTGCTCCTCAGATGTTGCCATTAGTGAAACTCAAAGAAATGAATAGCAAATATCAAACATGTAACATATGAATAATCATGTTAGCATCAACCAAGAGATGTATCCATTAAAATCAAATGAAAGTAATTGCATGGAGACAACCTCGTTAGTCAAGACCAAAATTTTTCAAAATCAAATCAAAACACATTATTCCTGTATGAACAATCAAAAGCGTTAGAACAATGCATAGCAATTCATGTCCTCCTTTTAACACTACAAGGTTGTATTGTTAAAAGAGGGCTAAAGATAATAATCAATAGGGCATGAAATATTCCAAATTTAAATCCCTATAGCATTTAAATCACACTGAAATAAACCAATTCGGGCCCTCCTTCTAGCGCCAAAATGTTGAGTGGTATTTTCACCCAATTGTGAAAGTACACTCTTCCTTAGGATTTGGGTTCCAAATCCCCTCTTGCAAAGAAGTCAAACAAACAACTTCTCCAAGGTCTCCGCTATATTAGCATTTGCATGTGTATTAGTAATCTCAAATAAAGATATTCAATTTAAATGCTTGGAACACCTTAGTGATTGCAAGTAACTGTAAACAAGGGGCAATGTTGGTTTATTTTACCATGAAACTTTAGTGATTGTTCATTGAACCAAAATAAAGCAAATGTGATTTGGCCCTCATATGACCTTCAATGTGATGCTCAAATTACCCCTCTTTCGTAAAATCAAAATTTTTATGAAGAGGGCAATTTTAGGCTCCAAAAATGGAAATTTGTGAAATGCCATAAAACATAACTCCTTCGATGAAATTGGAATTTTCATGAAGGGAATGTCATCATAGGCTCATGAATGAAACATGAAACTGAAAAAATGAAATTCAGTCCAAAAATGGAAATTTTCTATTTTCGGATTTTTTAAATCTGCAGTAAAACAACAACTTCGATGAAATTTTTAAAAATACTAAACAACTCCGAAAATGAAATTTCAAAGTGCGTATTGGAAGTCTGGAGTATAACCTACGCAATGGTGAAATTATTTTTGGATTTTGAAAATTTTTAAATGTTTATTTTAATGCCTGAAAATTAAAAAAAAATTAAAATTTTTGGAAAAATAAAATGCAGAAAAATGAAAATGAAAATGCAAAAAACTGAAAATAAAATGCATTCAATATGATGCTATCCTATTTCGACAAAACCGAAGATGTGAGGTTTTCATGCATGCAACCTAACCTATTGGACTTGCAAAACAAGCACAATCCGGATAAGCTAGGTGCTGGCTCCTAGGGTTTTAAATGAGGTTTTTAGATTTAAACATTCGCATGAAGAAACCAAGAAAACTTGCATAAACTCCATTTACAAGCCTAAAATCTGAAAAGGGGAAAAATAGACATTTAATCTTGCATGCAGAAAATGGCTTCTCCTTTCTTGTCCATAAGATGCAACTTTCTAAAATTTTCTGTATTAAAAATTTGTCATTTTACAATAACATAAATTTTTGGTTTTCCCAAACCAGTCCATGGAAGAAAAACAGCCCAAACAGGTCCAAAATGGCCCTCTTGCCTTCAAATCTGCAACTCTGCTTGTAGCAGTTTCCACCTCCCTCATACAATTCTTGCCTGGCATATTTAAAATTTTCAAGAAGATTTTCTTTTCATTTTCCAATGGCTGTTCGTTTCACCTTCCCTTGTGCATGCATGTGTTTTGGTTTCCAAAAAGACTTTTCGTTTCTATTTTGTGGCCCTTCATTTCATTTTCTCCACATGGGCTTGCGTCTGTTTCCTTCCGTGTGTAACGACCATCTTAAATGATTTCAAATCATTAAAGATTCCTTATGTAATGTTTTGTCTTATTCATTGGATTTTGTCCTTATGTCCACGTCACTATGCAATATTTAGTTTCACTATCCTGGTATTCATCACTAATATTAGACGCACTGTCAACTACTCTGTTCCCTTGGTGAAAATCGGACATGTCGCGAAATCGTGACACTTCTTGTTTCTCTCCTCTGCCTATTTTGAGTCACGAAAATGCAACATGTCATGATATCGTGACACTTTTGCCTCCTTGCTCTCTTTTGTTGCTTTTAGCCATGAGAATGTAACATGTCAAGATATCGCGACACTTTTGCCTCCTTGCTCTCTTTTTTTGCTTTTTGCCACGAGAATGCAACATGTCGCGATATCGAGACACTTTTGCCTCCTTGCTCTCTTTTGTAGCTTTTAACTATGAAAATGCAATATGTCGCGATATCATGACACTTTTTCTTTCTTTTTCTTTCTCTTCTCTTCGGTCATGAAAATGCAACATGTCGCGATATCGTGACACTTTTCTCTTTTGGCCATGAAAATGCAACATGTCGTGATATCGTGACACTTTTTCTCTTTTGGCCATGAAAATGCAACATGTCGCGATATCGTGAAATTTTTCTTTCTTTCGGCCGCGAAAATGCAACATGTCATGATATCGTGACACTTTTTCTTCTTTTGGCCGCGAAAATGCAACATGTCGCGATATCGTGACACTTTTTCTCTTCTTGCCATGAAAATGCAACATGTCACGATATCACGACACTTTTCTCTTTTGGCCGCGAAAATGCAACATGTCGCGAGATCGCGACACTTTTTCTCTTTTGGCCGCGAAAATGCAACATGTCGCGACATCGCGACACTTTTTCTCTTTTGGCCGTGAAAATGCAACATGTCGCGATATCGCGACACTTTTTCTCTTTTGGCCGCGAAAATGCAACATGTCGCGATATCGCGACACTTTTTCTCTTTTAGCCGCAACAATACATGTCGCAATATCGTGACACCTTTTCTCTTTTGGCCGCGACAATGCAACATGTTGCGATATCATGACACCTTTTCTCTTTTGGCCATGAAAATGCAACAATGTTGCAATATCGTGACACTTTTTTTACTTGCTTTTTTTTTTCTTTGAACCTCGAAAATTCAACATGTCGCGATATTGCGACACTTTTTCCTCTTTGCGGTGTTTTGCTTTTTCTTTGATATTTAGCATATGGGCCACTTCGGTCTTCTTGGAAACTATGCAAAGAGGTGGGTCCCCAATTTTGGGGTACATTGTGGAGCAGCCACAACATGTCTCATGTGGATTAGTGTCCATGAACTTGAGCAAGGGGATTGGTGTCTCTTGTAGATTGGTGTCCACAAACTTGAGCAAGGGGATTAGTGTCTCTTGTTGATTTGTGTACATGAACTTGAGAGGAGATTAGTATATCATATGGATTGGTGTCCATTAACTAGAGAGGGGATTGGTGTATCCTATGGATTGGTGTCCACAAATTTGTATAGGGGATTGGTGTCCATGAAATTGTATAGGGGATTGGTGTCTCCTGTGGGTTGGTACCCACGAAATTTATTGAAGAAATTTATAAGCAATATTTCATCATGGTTTTCTCCTAAGAGGGTTTTTCCACATAAAATTTTTGTCTCTTATATGTATGGTGATTTGTGCATTGTTTCATTATTGCATTGATATTATTGAAGTTATTGCTTTAGAAATAAAAGAGAAAAGTTTTAGCTTTTATTGTTCACCCATATCTCTTAGTATAAGCTTGTGTTATTCAATTGATGTTGGATAAGGTTCCTTCATGAAAGCCTAACATCTTGAAAGAAGATCTTACAATAACACATATGGCTAGCCAAGAAGATTTTTCTTCAAATAGGGCACCACTATTTGAGGGGACTAACTATGCTTTCTAGAACATAATGATGCAAACTTATTTGATGGCAAATAGCTATGATCTATGGTAATCCATTGAGCATGGATTCACACCACATACAACTCCTCTCATTGATATATATAGAAATAAACTATTTAAAAATAATATCAGGGCAATGAATGCAATATAAATAAGGTTATGTGAATCAAAGTTTGTGAAATTCATGCAATGCACCTCAAAAAAATAAATATAGGATAAGTTACAAATAACATATGAAGGAGATGACAAGGTTAAAATGGCAAAACTTCAAACCCATAGGAGGAAGTTTTAATACTTAAATATGAAATATGAGGAAGATATTACCAAGTATCTACTTTGAGTTGATGAGGTTTTCAACACCATTCATGGAATTTGAGAAAATATTGAAGACATTAAGATTGTTCAAAAAATTTTAAGGTCACTTCTTATGAGGTTTGATGCAAAGGTTTCATAAATAGAAGAGATGAAGGATCTTAAAACCTTAAGCATAAATGAGCTACATGGAATTATCACACCCTATGATACAAGGACTGAAAAATATCAAACATCCAAATTGGAAGCAACATTTAAAGCTTCAAAGAAGATAAAGAATAAGGAATCAAAATCAAGTGAATAATCAAGTAGCAGAGAAGAAGCTAAATTTATGTGAAGGAATAAGAAAGGTCCCAGAAAATATAAGGTATGCATTTTGTGAAATGTTTTAACTATGCTAACCTTGGTCACTATGCATATAATTTTCCATAAGCTAGAAGTGGTAGCTCTGAATAATAAAATGAATATAATAAAAAGAAAGAAAAAAAAATTTATCATGAAAAGAAAAATAGGTATGGTTAAAACAAGCATGATAAGAAGATATTTCAAAGACACAATAAAATTTTTTATGTTGAAGAAGCAAGCAATTCTTCCAATAGTAGTGATGAAAGTCTCTCAAATAATGAAAAAGAAGAAATTATATTTTTGGCCATAGAAGAGAAAGAAGATGCTCCTATTGTCAAAAACCAAGAAGAAGAGAAATATTTAGAAAATGAAGAAGAAGTCATGGTTGACATAGAATAAGAACTATTTGTTTGTCTTGAGGAGTTGAAGAGGGTTAGAAATAAGAACTCAATATTGAAGGCTCAAGTACAAGAGGATGAGAAGACAAAGGTAAAGTTATCACAAGAAATCATTGACCTAAAATTTAAAGTTGAAGAGGCAAATAAAATTGAAGAAGGTATGGCTAAGAAATTAAAGGAGAAAGTGTTGGAATGTGAAAAACTAGAGCATGAGGTTGTCTCTCTAAGGAAGGAAGTGGAAAAATCTAATGATAAGCTACATGAGTTTGATAAAAGCTCAAAAATCAAAGAACAAATATCTTCAGTTAAAAATACTAAACATGGGTTTGAATAAGGTCAAAAGAAATAGAGGCATAAAAAAAAAGTAAATAAGAGCCTAAAACCTATGTTAATTCATTGAGAAGTGGAAGAATAAATAAGGAAGAAAACAAAGAATCGTCATGGACAAAATTCAATAATACAAAAAGCAATGAGAGAACCATGCAACCATATCCTCCAAGGCAATAAAAAAGGTTTCAATATTTATTCCATGGTTATTTTTTCTCATGTAACAAATTTGGTCATAAACTTGTAAATTACAAGGTCTGTGCTAAAAATCACCAAGAGGAATTTCAATTCAATTGCATCTTTGATGGACTACAACATCATATGCTATAATTGTAATAATTTTGGGAAATAGCTAGATGGTACAAAATAGTGTTCCCTGAATTTCCAAAGTCAAGCAAGAAGGAGGATGGTCAAAATGTATAAAAGGGCATGACCCCCAAAATTTTGGAGAAATAAAATAGAACAAGAAGAGGAGCATAGTATGTTTGGAGTTTCACTTACATATCATAATTGAAGTCTCAAGAAGAGTAGGTAGTAGGGAGTTTTATCAAGTGTATTATCTTATAGACTTGAGGAACCTTTGGCATTGATGTAAAAGAGGGAGAATTTGAGTAAGGGGGAGAAGCTAGTCAGGGGGAGAAATTTGTGATCATGTTGCAATAGAGGACAATTTTATTGTAGGTTTTTCATCAATGACAAAGAGGGATATTTTTAGAAATATTGAGTTGCCATTGATGTCAAAGGTAAAAATATCTTCAAGGATGAAATGTTGATGTTGTAGACACTAAAATTACATCAATTTGATTAGACTATAATGACTCATTCTTATCAACACAATATGACCTCCTTGGGAAGCCCTCAGGGGTTAAATAGTTGTCCTAATAACTTTTAGGAAATTATACCCTACTTTTGGTAAGTTTTTTCCCATGTAGCCATGGCCATCCCACCCCAAGCATGGCCATCCCACCTAGAGAAGGCCACCAACAACCATTCTTGGGTGGGATGACCATGGCTTGGGACCCTTAAAAATTCAAGGGTAGGATAAATGAAAATCAAATTATTCCATTTATACCATCCATTAATTTATGATATATTTTGGGGCATGTCAATTCAATCAAAACCTGTAAATAGGAGGTCCAATTTGGAGGTTTTTCACACCCAATGAATGGTACAATTTTGAAAAATGGTGATACCTAGCATGCATGCCCTAAATTAGCCATTTGATCCTATGGCTATCTTGAGCTATAAAGTGGATCCATTCCACCCAATTTCAAGGAATGGTCTTTGTAATATTTTGCAACGAAGTGCTACTGAGATTCACTCTCCTTTTCATTATATATTTTCACTTGGAATTTTTATCAATCGAAGGAGGTTTCCAAGTCATCCAAAAAAATGTAAATATATTCCAAAAACCACCTATTTATATGAATTAGATCATTAAATTTAACAACTACAGCCCTAGGAGTAGTTTGAATGAGATCCCAAAGGAATTGGTGGTAAAATCCACCAATTTTGGTGGTCATCCTCACTTGGGATGATTAAAAGTCACAATTGGAAAACCTAGGGATGGACATGAATTTGCTCATAATTTCAGTTCAATTTTAGCATAGATAATCTCTAAACTAGAATATATGCATCATATTAGGATTTGGTGTTATTTTGAACAGTTTTGGACCTTCTATTAGGTTTTTAATTCTAACAGTCCTGATTGGAACACCCAAGAATGGCCATGGATTTTGCATATAATTTTACCTCTCTTTTAACATAGATCCTCTCTAAAGTAGATCATAAGAATTATACTAATTTTTGGTGCATTTTAGTAGTTTTGCACAGTCTATTTTACTCTTCATATTCACTCATGCATGCATATCTTTGATTTCATCTCAATCTACATATGTTATTGATAAATTGGAGTTATTTGTGTGTAGATCTAGGTATTTTAGAATGCAAGGAAGGAGATACAATTTTGACTACATATAGATCATTGCAATGGCCCCAAAAACCCGCTCTTCAATTCGTGAGTGTGAGGAAGACATTGAAGCACATATAAGTCTTTAAGAGGATTATATACTTTTGATAATTTGTAATGAATTGTATTAATTAAGAGTCCTAAGGGGATTTTTTATAATCTCAACTGATGCAACTGTGTTGCTGATGATTGCATTAATTTCTGGAGGCATCCCATTGTTCAAGTCCAATTATTTTGGTATGGTTCCAATTTTTGTCGAGGGATCCAATTGTTGAGGTCGATTCTGTTGTATTTGATAGGCAAGTGACAGTTAACTCTCTTCTTCGAGAATCTTGGAAAATTAAATGGTCTTGTTGATTTTGCTATAGTTAACGTATTTTTTTTCTTACGAATCATGGAACTTTTATTTGGAGAAGCATTGATAGGCGACGGTTGGTTGATGGTATTAGCATGTTTCATCACCCTATCCATTGAGATTTGTTTGATCATATCTATCTAAAGGGTAAGAGCACATTGGACAAGTTTTAAATTCTCTATGAAATCTTGCTAAAGTTTGTCAATTTTGATCTACATAATAGTATTTTGTATGTGAAGAAGTGATAGAAATTCAGCAGTCGATTCAGGTGTGGGTAAATTAGACTTATGCCATGAAATTTCTCCTTTCCCATGACTTTTAGGAATGGGTTTCTTATGCTGAGTTTTTTATGTAGGTTGGGATGATTTAGCAGACTTGGTGTTGGTTTAGCATTTTTATTTTAGGATTTCAAGCTCCTCCTTAGATGGACTATTTTCTTGAGACTCACTATTGATGGGTTCAGAATAATCCTATGAAATTTTAGCTTTATTTACTTTGTGCAAGACCAATAATTTGATAAGACCATGATGTGTGATTAAATAAAATTTTGGTTTTTCATGAGAATTCTTAGGCTGATCACAAACAACTGTAGATTTTAGGGATTGAAGCAAAAAATATGGTAAATTGATAATACAATATTTCTTATTTGGAAACTTCAGATTTATCAACATTCTAAGGTGATAGGCTACACAGGTAGACATTTGACCCTCTAGAGTGAAAAAATTAATGATTAGGATAACAACTTCCTACCACTGAAGAGGAAGTGTAGAAGTGGCAATGCCCTTTATCCATCCATATTTTTCATAGATGATGGTACACATTTCACCAAATTTTTCTACTAATTGGGTGACACTTTGAGAGGAATTATTTTAATAGGGTAGTCTTGTTGGAGATAAATTTGAATCAACATATGAAACCCCTAATTTTAAATTTTTGGTTTCAATGTAATAAGAAAAAGTTGCTAATTCACCTAAGAAGTTGATTTCCATTTGTTTGCAATTTTAAAATTAAAATTAGCCTCTTGAGCTTATGACCGTTATCCCATAATTTAAAAATTCATCAAGGCAAAATAATTTTAGCACCTGGTACCATAGTAAAATTGTAGGATAATCAACATTTAAGTAAGGGTTATGACGATCATAATAATCGGGCCTTAGTCTAATGGATAAACTCTTAAATCCTAGAGTATTATAAAAATACAAGTCAAGGCCTAATAATGAAACACCATGGTTTAAAGTCTAAAAACCTAAGGTTTGAACTAAGGTCTTAATTAAAATCCTTGAGGGTATGCACCCCATTGCGTTAAAAATTGAACATCTTAAAACTGATCTAAGGGTAGCACTTCATCAAAGAAGAATCCAATGGACACACATGATTTTATTAAACAACTCTTTAAAATTATGTTATCAAAAGAATTGAATCCTAAAAGTTTTTATATAAAAATTAATAAAAAAATTAAGAGTATGCATCCCTTTAATTAAGCAAGGATCTAATCAAGTAAATTTGATGATAGTGCTCGATCAAGATCTGATCGGATGGTAGCACTCTCATAAAAGGGGACATTGAAAAGGCTAGAGACCACGATATTAATTAAAAATGCTAAATAAGATTAGCAAGGATCTAATGCATTCAATAATTACCCCCATTTTAGCTTAATAAAAGGTTAAAATCATGTCCTCCTTGGTAACTAACTTTGCAGGTTGAAAGAAATCAACGCCCGCACTAACATTGATCAAGATCCAATGACCGTGTTGAAGTCAAAATCTAAATTATGGAATGGTAAGAACGCCAGGTAAAATGAAGGTAAAACTAATATTAATCATGCATTAGTGATGGTATAATATATTACTAATTATAACCTTTTGGCTTAATCCAATATTAATCAAATACAATGATGTGCCCCTTTTGGTTATTGAGTGTGCAGATTGCAGGACATCTAACGACAATGCCACATCAAAGAGAAATTGAATGGATGCGCTTTATCCAATGATCATGAAAATACCTTAGAAAATAAAATGAAACATTAAGGCTATGATGATAATTTTGAACAAAGGTTCGAGGGTATGCACCCCCATTCATTAATAGTCAAGCACATCAATCTAAATATAAAGGTAACACTTCGTTCTTACTTAATCGGGCAATGGTGTTTTAATGAGCCAATCAAAATATAAGTTGACCAAGACAAAAGTTAAAATAAATTGATGGCTATGCTAATCCTCCCCAAGAACCGATGGCAGCGCACAAGTCAAAGGTCCAAGTAATGAAATGATCATGAATGTCTTCCAAAAAATCTGACGGTAGCACTCCATTGATATTAAAAGGATTTGACAACATCGATCGAGTCAAAGTCAAAATAATGATATACAAGAAAGGCTAATCCAATTGATATATTCTAAAAAATCTAATGGATGTACTCCCTCTTGAAACAATCCAAAGGCAGTGCATGCTTCAAAGGTAAATCTAATGGTAAGCCTAAATTATCATTCGATTAATCAAATTTTAATCACATTTAGCAAGGGTCCTAACACATTATTAATCACCCTTTTTTTTTATTAATCAATATTAAACAAAAAAAGTTTGAAGCATGTTTTTTTTTTTTAATCTAACCCACTGGTTATATAATATCCAAGGATGTGATAGAACAAAGATTGATCCAATGGTTGCACTCAATCATGCTTATTCAGGGAACCTTAGGATATCCAATATGATGATAGGCACTCACATCAAGAACCAAATATTATGAGGATCCCCAAGACAATTTATATCCAATTAAAAGTATAATAAATCCCTAATATTTAATTATCGTCCAAGGCCAAGGTGGCACAAGGTTCCAAATGGATGCCACCCCTATCATACATCACAGTTTCATGTTGGAGAAGAAGAAGCTTCAATGACCAATAGCAAAACTATAACTAATTTTAGGTACACAAACCAAGGAATCTAGGGGCATATAGGATTAAGGATATTACCCGCAATAAAATCCCAACTTTGAAAGAAAATGTGTTGGCAAATTTCCTTTGGCCAATTTTAAAAAGTAGTTGGTAACATAGTATTAATGAAAAAACATGCAAGAATATCAAACTCATTTCATCACCCAATATTTGAGCTCTCAAAATCAATCGATTTTACCACCCTGGTAATCTAAGAGCAAGAATTGATACACAATAGGTACAGATAGAGGAAGAGTTTCGAGCTTTTATTTTTCAGAGAAACTAGACTCGCTACCGTAAGCATAATGACATCATGGGTAGATGCTTTTGCACTCGAACACTCTAGAGAAGTAGTGAAATTAATTATAGACTGATCACCATACTCTGCGATTTTTGGACCACATGTACCTAGTAGCACAATGTATAACTTTACCTAAAAGTGTGGAGCTGATAAGAAATCGACTCCAACATAGTAGTACAAGATCAATAATACGTGTATCAAGAGTTTTTCTCGTGTGATGGAGAATGATAATAGAACCCCATGGATAATAGCTGATCTATTCCATAAAGCCCAAAGGTTACAATACAAGGTTTTTCCTATAAGTAATAGATGGAACAATAACCTCGAGAAGTTGATATGTCCGAAGGTTTTCTTCTCCTTAGATTTAATGACATGGTTAGCAACAACATATGAAAAAAGGACCAAAAAATTTTGAGATAATAAGGACTGACCGATGTTCAACATCAAAGTGAAGCACATCAGGCAAGTTTTCAATTTGACAGTCTACCACCTTTCTAATAAAATGATTAATTGAACATCAATCTCGAATGTTCACAGGATTAGAAGTTTTTAAATCTTTGTATTATAAAAATGAGGAAATAGTTGATTATTTACCAATTAGAAAAATGGATTTTAGGGCATGGGTCCAAGAATTTTGTGATATGATAAACATAGTCTTAGGGGTACAAGATCTCAGTATGGTGAGCAATTTTTTTTTGTATTTAGTAGCATACAACAATTGAGCGCATAATACCTCAATTTAAGCATGGGAATTAGAATTGAGTAACCAAATACATAAGTAAATGGTATAATTGAAAAGGTTGTTTTTTAAAAAAGGTAAGAGATGCCCTATTTTTATCATTACTCATTTTTCATCCACCAAATAGCAAGAAAATTGGGAGAAGAATCCCAAAAAAGAGTAGAAGTCATTAAGAGCCCTTACGTCCAGACCAATTTTTGGAGAATACATGAAGGGCATACCCACATGGGCTAGTTCTGTGGCCATTCTATGGTAGAGATTCACTAGAATTTAATCGTTGAGCTCCTTGAAAGGTTAGGACCAGGAGTAATGGCTTTCATCAAAGAGAAGGAGATTGGAAATTTTTTTTTCTCAAAAGGATTCACCTATATTAGGCTCTATGGAGCCAAAATTCCTCCTAAGATATTATCAATGTATTGTCCATTGTTTCTAGTAGCTCTAGATTTATGTAGGTAGGCGACCGAAGAAGCAAATATGATACTAGTAAAGAAGCATGGTAAATTCCCATAGCTAAACGTTCCTTGTTGCTTTGGAGACTATATATTTTTTGGCTACCATACATTGCTCAAAGGAACGTTTGATTTAGAAAATGTAGATTTTGATGAGATAACTTGGGGTTTTTATGACCTAAAAGGAATATATAGTAAAATTATAGAAAAAAAGAATATGCTCGAATACAACATCATAAATATGCTTTTGAGGAAAGGTTATCAAAATCTATGGAGAAAGGAATAGATTTGTAGGTTGTATGAAATGATTTTCCTCTTAAAGATAGGGGCAACACATATATTCATGAAGCCTATGATTATCCTGCAGAATTGATAAGGCTTTGAGAAATTTTAGTGGAATCTATAACACCTATTTTACTAGGACCCACTCAGGAAATCAAGAAAGACCCCTTATTGGAGTTAATAGAAGAACAGGGTATTGATCAGATGAAGGTCACTATGAATACTGTAGATATATTATAACAAAAGGTCAAGCCTCTTAGAAATGATCATATCAGAGTAGAAGCAACACTAAGCACTTCCTAAGAGATTTCCAAGTACAACTAAAGGGAAAGAAATCCACACCTGATCAGAAATCTTCTCTCCCAAAACAAGCTATAATTCCCATTTTTGACAGAGTATTAGCTGTAACAAGTGTGAAGAAATTGGCACCGATGGTCATACCTACCTCTTTAAAAATAAAGGGATATGAGATTAAAATTCCATTAGTAATACATATGAATATAATAAGAACTAGTGGATTTGGGGGTCTATTTCGAATTCACCAACTGAATAATCAAATAGAGATAACCACTACAGAAAATAAGAAGCCTAAATTGTCTTTAAGAGGAAAAATGAGAAAACTACTTTTACTACTACAAATGAATAGGAATTACAGGTAGTGGTAGGGATGGGAAATATAGGAGAACAACTTATAGATAAACCATGATTAGAAA
Organism: Wollemia nobilis; assembly: GCA_028583015.1. Classification (NCBI taxonomy): domain Eukaryota; kingdom Viridiplantae; phylum Streptophyta; class Pinopsida; order Araucariales; family Araucariaceae; genus Wollemia; species Wollemia nobilis. The sequence continues at coordinate 377,323 of JAQPPZ010003709.1, forward strand.
CATCTATATCAGATATAGCATAAGTAAATCTTCCTACCATGCAAGACCCACTTGTATTTAGATTCAATGAGGGTATGAGAGGCTCATCAATACTAGGAAAGGAAGGCAATAGGGTCAAATTTGTCAAGGCAATGCAAAATCAAACCATGGACCAACTATTCAAGACAATTGTAGAGTTAAGGAATCAATTAAAAAGAGAAGAGAAGGAAAAATATGAAATGAAAGCATTAATAAATAAACAATAGGAATAATTAGCACAAAAGGATCCTCCAAAGGCCCAACCCCCTTCAGTGGTAAGGATTCCAAATCATACATATTATTTGAATACAATGAAGAAGGAAATGTCAATGAAAATACGAGCTCATGCTAAAGGGCTCACTGAGATGTTTAAGCAAATTAGGGTGATTCAAATAACTACTAGAGAAATACAAACATTGATACAGTATAAGGAAGAATACTTCAAAGTCATTCATCCTACCCTTGAATTAATGGGAGATAATTTTGAAGAGCTATAGAATCAAGAGATAATAATAGATTATGGCAATAAAATTCAATTCAATATTAAGTGCTTGAAAACGGCCATGTTTGGGGTAAACCATGAAAGGTGGATCAATATTTTTACTGAAATGGATAATCTGATAGAAGATCAATAGGTAAAATGGTGGATATATTTTATCCTTAGATCAATTCTTAGAAGTCCCTAGTATAGAAGAGATACGTAGGCATATAATAGAAATGTTTAACTGTGATTCAGGTAATGAGTCATAAATGACTAGACAATCCACTTTCCTAGTGAATACCATGGATATGTTGCTCTTCCAATATGAAAGAAACAAGCCCATTCTTACCATACATAAAAATAGAATTTTAGAAGAAATGAACATGTTAAGGTTTGTTGTAGCCTTTGATACAAAAGTTTAGAGACTAATAAGAAAACAAATAAAGTGGCTTCATAAGGGTCAAAATGAGAAAAAGTTGAAACTTATAGTCAACAACAGGAAATGAGCTCAACTCTTCCATCTAAACAAGGATCTATGCCAATATAAAAAGTCTCAAAAACAACAGAGGAGTCTAGTACTCAAAGGGGGATAGTTTAAAAGAAAGCAGTTGAAAGAAAAATAGTTAAAAAATGAGTAGTGGAAGAAAAATAGACTCTCCAAATACCAGCATCACTAGTTGAAATAAGCTACAGTTTGAAAATGTCAAAGGAAAGTGTACATCATAAAAAAGAAGAGATAGTGGAAGCCAATTGTACCAATTTTGAAGATCAACTCAGAAGATGACAAGTGTAAGGCTAAAATTAAACCAAAAATAATAGATTCAAGAACCTGGAGCTATAAATACACCATCTACAGTTAGAATCTGCATGAAGCAATTAGATAACATTTTTGCTAAGACGTATACTTGAGTGCCTTGGTAGTCATGTTGTAGTATCTTCTTTTGTGTGTCTATTTTATTTGTCATTTATTATTCTTCCCTTTGTCGTGTAGGATTTTAATAGAAAAGTGCTCAAGAAGTTGAGATTATTTCTTGTTCTATTGAGACTAAGATTCGGAGACTCTACTATTACCATATTGAAATAAGGAGAACATGAGAGACCTATTACATTATTTGAACATAGTGTCTCCATTGTATTGATATATTTCTATGATAAAAATAGAGTTAAATGGCATTATTCCAACTCTCCATGTATTTTTATTGATAAATCAATACAATTATAGTTTCCATTCTTATTAAATATTTATCTTAGTACTATATGTTACTACGTAATGTGTTATATTATTTAAATGTATTACGTATGTTTCTATCGTTGGCCAATTGTTATGTTTGTTATGATATTCAAATTAATACAGTGTTCCATGGGGATGTGCCCCCCATGGGGGACACGTCCCCCAATTTACCACATCCCCTAGGATAGGGGGATTTCAAGGGGGACATTTCCCCTCGTCCCTATTTTTGGGGTATGGTTGGGAAATGTCCTCGGGATGACTGAGACCTGTGGTCTCTCATCCTTAGGATGTCCCCTTTTTTGGGTCATCCCTGGGGATGCCCAGTTGTCCCCACCCAACCATCCTATGGAACACATAGCCATCCCTAGGTATGACCCGAGTGTCCCCCATGGGACCCAGCCATCCCCTACGGTTGGGCATCCCCACCAAAGGGGAAATCCAAAAAAAAAAAAATTATCTTTTAAAAAGGTAAGGGGTGGGACCTATTTTGAGTCTCACCCCCACCCCCAAAAACCCTAAAACTAAAAGTATTTTATATAAAGTGAAAAAAAAACTTACAATCATATTTCATTTTTCAAGAGAGAAGATGAAAAAGAGAGTTGGAGAGCAAAAGGAAAAAGTCACAGTAGGCAGCAAGAGCAATAAGGGCAGCATACCAACTTTAGTAGGTAGCAAAGGTAGCAAGGGCAGTATAGTAGCATTAGTAGGCAACAAGGGCAACAGGGGCAACAAGGGCAGCATAGCAACAACAATAGGCAGCAAAAAATAGGAGAAAAAACAACAACAATAGCACTAGGTTTTCAATTTTTTTTACCTCTTCCAAGTTGTTCGTGTTTTCAAATTGCAATTTTATACTTTAATTTCAATACAAACATGGCCAGCAGTGCATCAGGTTCTTTTGAGGTTGATTTGTAGGAGGGAAACCAAACTAAAAATCTAAACATAAACATGAATACTGCTACTATTAGGGATTCATCCTCTACCATCCAACCCCAAACTTCTAAAGGGGATAGCACTGCTTCTCAACCTAGTTTTGACTACCCATATTTGTTACTAAAATAATATTCCAGGGGTCCGTTTAATATAAAAAAACCACTGATACAATTTGTAACTAACAATGACCAAGAGAAAAAAATTTATGGGGGCTCAAGAATATGGCTATGTAATTTTTGCAAAGCTTCATTTAAGGGCAGTTATACTAGGGTTGAGTCTCATCTCATGGATAAGATAAGAACAGGGGTTATGGCTTGCCAAATAATGACTCAGGAACAAGTTAATGAAGTCCATAATATTGTGCAAGAGTCTATATTTAAAATTTTTGGCTTGTCTTTACCTACAACCAGCCAATCATTTAGAGAGGACATTAGGGCCTCCTCAGAATAGCTACAAGAATTAACCCAAACATCTAGTATGCCACCGCTGCCCTCAAAGAAAAGGGGAACTGTAAATGAAATGTTTAATGTGCAAGGAAGAGAATCATCATATTATGCTATAGAAAAATTATTTTTTGCACATGGGTTGTCTTTCCATATTACACGCTCCCTCTACTGCAAGTATGCAATAAGAGAAATAGCCAATGCAAGGACTTCACATATATCACTTGGAGAAACTAAGCTACATACATCTCTTTTAGACAAACACTATTCCAAATGCAGTGTGGTTATGGAGTAGATGAGGAACACATGGTTGACTCATGGATGTTCTATCATCATGGATGGGTGGACTAACTTTCATCAATGTCCACTCATAAATATCATTGTCACATGTAAAGCAGGTCCCTATTTTCTCAAAGCCATTGATTGCACGGGAAAAAAAGGATGTTGAGTTCCAGTTCCTTCAGTTGATGGAGGCTATTGAGGAGGTTGGAGGCTCCAATGTTTTACAGGTAATCAATTCGATAATTTTTTGTTTTACTTTTGAGTTTTAACTTTTAAGTTTTAAGTTTTTCATATTTTTTTATGAAAATCAGAATATTTAAATTTTAAAATTACAAATCTAGATTCTAAATTTTTGTTAAAAACTTAAATGAGACCATTTTAATTTTTTGTTGTACACTACAGGTAGTTACATATGCAACCCCTATTTTTCAGCATGTAGGAAAAATGATAGAACAAGAATATAAACATATTTTTTGGACCCCGTGTTGTGTTCATGCATTGAACAATGCATTGAAGGACATTGGGAGGATAGATTAGGTGAAGGAGATGGTTGCATAAGCTAGAGATATGCAAATGTTAATTTGCAACCATCACACTTCGTTAGCCCTATTTCAGTCCTTCTCAAAGGAGTTCATCAAACTAGGAGACACTAGATATGCCACCTACTTCATTTTATTGGAGAGGATTATTGAGGTGCAAGATGCTCTACAATCCATGGTAGTATGCATAGAGTGGAAGAGGTGGTCGAAATAAAAGATAGAGGAGGGAAAAAAAAATTAGAGATAAAATATTGGATGATAGTTGGTGGACTCAAGCCAAGTAAGAAACCAAAATGTCATTTATGATTTTTCAATTTTTATTGTTTGTTTCAAATTGGAGTGCTCATATGACAATGTGACATATAAGTTTCTAATTTTTTTTAATTTCTTGTAGATATATTGTATCTTTTGTTGCCCCTATTGTTGTTGTCATCAGATATGCTAACACAAATGCTAATAGTCTAAGAGAAATATATGAGACTTTTGACAACATGTTAGGGGATATTAAAAAAGTTATTTCTGCTAGAGATACATCCCTGTTATTCTATGAGGCCTACATCAAGCCTATTATATAGAGGATGTGGGATAGGATGAACACCCCCTTCATATGGCAGCATATTCAGTAAACTCAAAGTGGTATGAGCCTAGGCTTGGGAGAGTGTCTCCCCATGAGGATCTAGAGGTGAGAGAAGGGTTTTTTTAAGCCATTAGAAAGATATATGCAAGGGAGGAGAGCTCAAATATTAGATATGAGTGGCTAAAATTTGATAATATCAAGGTCCCTCACTTCACAAACCTAGAGTGTAGGGAGGATAGGGCTACCATTTCCCAAAGAAATCCCATTGGATGGTGGTAGCTATATGGGGAAAACACACCTAACATGAAATATTTTGCAATTAGGGTTCTTTCACAGGTTGCTAGTTTCTTTACTTCTTAGAGGAATTGGTCTACATATAACTTTATCCATAATATGAGGAGGAATAGTCTTACCTCTCGTAGAGTAGAGAAGCTAGTTGCAGTGCATAGCTCTCTTTGTATTTGTGAGAGAGTTAATCCAGAGGACAAGCAATCTCTAGCTACATGATGAGATTTTGATCCAGAGGATGCAGGACAAATTGATGAGGATGAGAGTCATAAGGTGTTGTTTGGAATTTCATTGGAGGATCTTCACTTAGATGATGCGGGAAGCTCATAAAATAGTGATACATATTTTGATAGTTATATCCCAACAAAAGTTCCATAGGAATTCTATTACATTGTATACTCTTTTACTATTTTAGTTTTGAGTATTTTTGTTGTAAATGAGCATTGATACTATGACTATTTCAGATTTCTAATTTCTTATTGTTGTCATATTTGAACAGTTAGTGACTGAAAATTTTTAAACATGATAGTCTTTGTTTGAACATTGGTGGCTAAAAAAATAATGACTATTATTACTTAAAATGATGAATGTTTGAAAATTGTTTGCACTTGATATCCTTGGTTGAACCTTCAAGTTATAGTTGTTGAACTTGAAACAATTAAATGGCTGCAAATTAGTAACTAATATGAACATGAAAATGTTAAATGACTCAATTATGGCTGCACTTATGTGTTAGTAACTAATCTAAATATGAATGGCTGCACTTACAAAATTGATTAGTAATAAGAAATATCATTTTTTTTGGGTGTAGAATTTTGAATGTGTAGATTATTATAAATTTCTAAAAAAATTCATTTTCTATAGTATTATACCAGCCATCCCCCCCACCCCTCCCTGAGCCATCCCCTAAAATTTGCCTGTTGTCCCCCATCGTCCATGAAAACCCATCCCCACGTCCTCCCGTCCCCCCGTCCCCCAAGTTCATGGAACCTTGAATTAATATGATAGTGCCAATTCTCTCTCAATCTCGTTCTTTCTTTTTCATGTTATAAATATTGTTAAATTGCTATAATAGCCCAATGAATCTAGGCATTGATCTACATAAGGCATAATTAATGGTTATTTTCATTGCTTGGTCATTTTAATACATATAGTGTAATTCTAAATCTGGAGCGTGTAACCCATGCATAATATCAATTTTACCGCTGGGGGTTTCCTTACCCATTCTAAATTTTTTTCTATAGCAATAGTTGTTTTTAATCAGAATAAAGAGGTAGGTTGACCAGAGCCTATAATAGCTCATTGGTTTCAAATGATTTTTTGTAGCGTGACAACTGAATCCTATGGATGCAAGAAATGGTTCCAACAAATTTTTGGCACTGTTGTTGGGGATGGAATTATATGTTAAATACATATATTTTTAGTTTATTCCCGATGACCTTTTTTTCTTTAACCCATCAAAATTATGCCAAAATTTTTTTGGCACCATTGCCGGGGAGAATTTTTACATTCTAAGCCTAGATTTCATGACATTTATTTTAAAAACGAGTAGCCAATAGGAATAAAGAACTATTGCTTTGATTTTCTATGATTTGTACATTCTTTATTTCACCCATGGTTTTCAATTTTGATTTTCTTTATGTTTCTTTATTTTCTTGAAAATCCTGGATTTTTTATTTTCTTGAATTATCCCAAGAACCGACTCCTATGAGGATGTTTGTTAATATCAAACATTCTTGATAAGGCATACACTATTATTTCTACATCCCAGTGCTAGCAACTTTGTCTAAATGAATCTAGAAGATAAAATATAAAAGGAAAGAGCAGAACGTGTTAGTGAACACCTTGAGAAGTGGTAAGGAGATATTCTTGAAACTCGAGAATCCAAAGGTATTTATACATAATAAAAAACTCTACTTTTCAAAAATACTTCTTATAATAGTAAATCAAATTCTAGTAGTAAAAAGTACGTAAAGAAAAATTAGAATACTATTACTATTGATATCACTGTAGATGAAAATTTGAATTTTGCTATAGAAGATACATGTGATTATTCTCATTGCCCAATAAATAGTAATACAGAGGTAGATAATCCATTAGATTATATTCAAGCTATCCAGACCTAAATTCCTATAGGCATTGCTACTATAAAACTAAATCCCATTATACCTACAGTAATGATGGCCTAGGCAAATCAAGTAAATCGGGAAAATCAACAAAATTAGGCCAATGTCCACTTATGGAGGGCCAATAGATACAAGCATTTTGTGTTACCTCAAAGTATGAATGCCTTACCTAATAAAGCTCACAAATACCTTCCAAAATTCTTAGGAAATAGTGCACTAACTGGAGAAGATCATATCAAAGGATTTTTACATGTGATGGATAGTTTAAAGGTTGAACATGAGGATGTAGTTTTAAGACTATTTTTACAAACTTTAGAAAAATATGCTAGAGAATGGTTCAATTCTCTCCATGATGATGATATCCCAGGTTTCACTAATATGAAAGCTATTTTTCTAAAGAAATATGGTGAAATAAAAAATAAACAATCTTTGCTAACTGAATTTTCCACCACGAAGAAAAAATAAAATGAGGCTATTAGTGATTTCAATAGAATATTATCAAAAACCAAAAACAAAATCCCTACCAACATTAGGCCTAGTGATATTCAGTCTATTTTTTTTATAAGAATGCTTTTCAAGGAGAGTTCAACTATGAGCTAAGGCAAGAACAAGCTACCACCATTGATGGTTGTATGGAGAAAGCAATGGATATTGAAAGACATATGCTTTACAGTGGTAATATGAATCCTTATTATTTGGAATTCAATCTACCTAAGATAAAACCCAAAAGGGTAGTATTTGATATACAAATAAGAACTAAAATAGATCTAATTGAAAAACTAACTAACCAAATGGATGAGATGTTCAATACCATGAAAAATAGGTTAGCAAGAATTGAAAGAAATAATGGAAATAACAGTGAAGCAGCATTGACAGAGCGAACACATGCTGATAATTGCCCATCCTTTAAGAAAAAATTCAATAGGAATTGGGGAAATAATAATAGTATTTAAGAAGGAAATATGAATAGGAATAATAGGAACAATAATTGGAAAAATAGATATTTTGATAGGGATTAGAACAATGTTCCTAACCCTATACCATATGTTAATGTAGAAGAATGCTTTCCCTATTATTGCTCTACTTGTGATGCACCACATAACCCTGATGCATGTGGAATTCACCTAAGTGACCAGCGCAATGTAGATTTACATGTTGATCTAAAAGAGAATATAAGAATAAATACTTGTTGGTCTATAGAATATGAATATAGAGAAAGGTTATTTGAAGAGAATATGGGTAAGTGTGCTTCAAATCATCATCCTCAAATATTAGTAGCTGAAGGTATCAAAATCTTACAAAAAATACATGAGTCAAGATATGACAAGATGAAACAAGGTAAGATAACTCCTACTATTCAAGAAGTGGAAGAATTAGAAGCAACCCATGTTTTGAATTTTAGGAATAGAACGGTCATTGAAAGGGCAGGAATAACTCCTGATAGTGAAATAACAAAAAACCTTTCATCAACAAAAGTGCTAATAAAGAGAGAATTGATAAAACCCCTAAAAAAATAATCCCTAAAATTATTGAAGTAGAGGAGGAAGCACTCAAAGAAGAAAGCAACAAACCATTGGACATTAAAAAAATTGAATTTGATGCTGGAACAAAACTCAGTAAACAAAAGGTCAACATCACATTTGGTGAACTTATGAAGGTACAACAATATAGAGAACAAGTCTACAAAACATTTGGGTTAGCTAAACAAAAGTAAGACCCAACATGTCATGCTGCCATAAAATATAAGCATGACACAAGGTCACCCTCTTATTTTAGACCCTTCTATGTACAATGAAGGTATAATTCAGATGAAGGAGAAAGGTACATTATACACAATTGTATGTTAGATAGTGGAGCTTCTCATAAAATTATGCCCAAAATGATAGATGATCAAATGGGATTAATATGTGCAAGTTATTTTGCCCCTATTTTTGTAATGGACAATAGACAAATTTCTTGTGTAGGGGTGATAACTGGATTATTGGTTTTTTTTACCAACACCCTAAAAAGGACATAGTCATGGATGTTGCAGTAGTTTATTTTGACCCATTCTTATCTTTGTTACTTAGTAGATATTGGGCAGAGCAACTAGGAGGTTCAATTCAATTGGACTGGTCCTATGCTACAATCCTTATAATAGATAAAGAAAACATAATCTTATGAAGAGAACCATTTAACAAGAATTTCGTATATTTAACTCAAATTGATGAAACCATGATAAATTTAGTAAAATATATGGAAGATAAAGGGATGGGAGTTTATTCAATATGGTACAACCCATTCCTGGTTGAAGTACCAAAAGCAAAGAACATAGATTCAGAAGTTATGAAAATAGTAGATGTTGAATCAGATAGAGTATTGACTCAAGGAATGTGGACCATGTCCTTTGATGGAGCTAAGTCATAGTCTGGAGTAGGTGCAGGTTTCAATTTGACTGATATTAAAGAAAATTACGTTTGTATTCCTTACATACTAGAATTTCCTTTCACTAACAATGTAGCTGAGTATGAAGATTTACTACTAGGGTTAAGAAAAGCAAAAGAATTAGGTAATAAATATTTAATTGTAATAGAGGATGCAGAGCACCTAGGTGTTGTAGGTGAGTTGGAGAGGAGAGGGCAATCCTCCAAGGGAGGTCCCAAGTTCGAATCTCCACCCTACCAAAAATCTGAATTGGGTACCCAAAATCCAATTGATAATGTTGGTGCGAGCAGGGCTGGGTGCAACCCCCGGGTGACTTTGATGCTGTATAACCCCCTGTTCGTGGTCTCTTAGATCAATGCAGCCCCGAAAGAGGTTTTTCACTTAAAAAAAAATAGAGGATGCAGAGCTTATTATACAGTAGATCAAAGGTAAATATCAAATCAAGCATCCAAGCCTTAAGCAATATAGAAATGCAGTATTGGAAGAAATTGAAAAATTTTACCTTTCAACGTCTCATTTATTCCAAGATAAAAAATTCATGTTGCAGATATTTTAGCTATAAATGCCTCAAGTCTATATCACCCAGAGATAACTACAGAATATATGGATAGATTCCCAACTGTCTCAGTTCATAAACCCTCAAGACCAAATAATATATTTTATCTATAGGTCTTTCAGGATGATATAGATATTAAAGATTTTATGACTCTGTAAAATTAGTATGTAGATATAATATGTGATGAAAAATATGAAGACAAGCTAAAAGTCTAAATTGGAGAGCCAGTAGAAGTAATCTAGTTGAAAAAAAATATGATACCCAAAGTATTGTGGTCTCTTGAAAGTCTATTTTATGATTTTGACAATGCTTACAAGTTTGTAAGAAGAGAAGTAATATCTGAGGACACTAATATTGGTACAATTAAAGAACCCAAACTAGTGAAAGTAGACATGGCCCTACCTACAAAAGAAAAGGTTGGATATATAAATTTCTTAAAAAAGAATAAAGAACGTTTTTATTGGACTTATGAAGACCTTAAAAACTTCAAAACATATGAAATGAAACACATAATACCCTTGAAGGAATATTCTAAGCCATTTAGATAGAAACAGAGAAAGTACAACCCAAATCTACACCCAATAATGCAAAAGGAGGTACAAAAATTGCTAGATTCTAAAATAATCAGATAAGTAATATTTTCTTCTTGGATATCCAATTTGGTACCAGTCAGAAAAAAGAATGGTGATATCAGACTTTGTGTAGATTTTAGAAATTTAAACAAGAGTTCTTTAAAAGACAATTACCCATTGCCCAATATGGAACAATTATTGCAAGTAGTTGTTGGCTCAACTAGATTATCTCTATTATATGTATTCTATGAATACAATAAAATTCAGATAGATCCAAAAGATAGACATAATATAGCATTCACTACACCTTGGGACACATTTGAATATTTAAGAATATCTTTTGGACTGATGTATGTAGGTGCTACTTTTCAAAGAGCAATGGCCTTTTCTTTTAAAGGATTAATGTTTAAAATTGTAGTTGTGTACGTGGATGATATCATAGTATTTTCTAAGAATCTAGAATATCATTCAAAACATTTGACTAGAGTTTTTACCTGGTCCAAAGAATTTGGAATTTATCTAAATCCCAAAAATGCATATTCTAGACAACCCAAGGAAGATTATTAGATCATATAGTCTCAAAAAAAGGAATAAGAATTGATCTAGAAAGAACAAAGGCTATTACGAAAATTGCTCCTCCTAAGAACTTAAAAGGAGTTAGGTCATTCTTTTGTAAGATAAATTTTGTTAAAATATTTGTTCCTGATTTTTCAAAAATGACCAAACCTATAAAAGACATGGTTAAGAAAATTGGAGAAATAAAATGGAGGGTAGAGAATATGGAAGCATTTAACAAAATCAAAGAAGCTATATCAACCACTCCAACCCTAAGTTGCCCTGATTATGCAAAAGATTTTAGTATCTATTATTATGCATCCGAACGCTCCATTACTGCAGTTATTTCATAGAAATATGATGAAAATAATAAAAGTCCAACAAACTTCACAAGTTTAGATCTGAAAGGAGCACATCTTAAATACACCTTGCTAGAGAAATATGCTTATGCAGTCATCCAATATTTAGAACAATTCAAAGGTATATTTGGCTCAAATAAAGTTTACTGTTGTATCCCTTTTATAACAATAAAAGATATTTTTCTCAATCAATGCCATTAGGAAGACCAACAATATGGATGCTAAAGCTTCTATAATATGATGTTGAATTCAAAATAGTTAAAACTATCAAAGGGTAATGTTTTGCTAAACTATTGGCCAACAAGGAAGAAGAAGGATTTGATAATTTTATCACAATAGATGAAGCATATGATGTTAGAAGAATAAAAAACACTGAATGCAAATGATATGAAGAAATTTTGTAATTCTTACAAACCCTTTCATTCCCTAAAGATATGTTATCAAATAGAATGGGGTCAGTCAAGCTTCAAACCAAAAAATATTATATATAGGATGGTGTGCTATACTGAAAACACCCTGGTGAAGAATTATTAGTTTTTTATATGAAAATGAAATCCCAAAAATAATTAATGAATTTCATGATGGTTTCTATGGAGGACACTTTGCTCCAAGATCTACAGTTAATAAAATTATGAGAGCAGGATATTATTAGCCTTTCATTTTTAAAGATGTATATAAATATGTTAGGAACTGTTATAACTACCAAGTTTTTACATGAAATAAATAGCTTGCAACCATGCCACTCAAGCCAGTAATCATTGAAGCAATTTTTTCCCAATGGGATATTGACCTAATTGGAGAGATCAAGCCTAATTCATCTAGTGAGCACAAGTGGATCATAACTGCAATAGATTACTTTACAAAGTGGGTAGAATCTACAACTTTGAGAACATCCACAACTACCACTATCATCAATTTCTTGGAAGAAAACATCCTGATCAGGTTTGGATTTCCTCAAAAATTGGTAACAGATAATGTATAGTATTTTGTTTCATATGAAATGGTAGAGTTTTGTGTTGAATATGGAATTGAATTATCCCATTTTGCTAATTATTACCTCCAAGGGAATGGTCTTACTAATTCATCAAATAAAAATGTAATAACTAGAATAAAAATATCATTGGGTAAGAACAAGAAAGGTTGGGACAGTGAAATTAAATTTTCTCTATGGGCTGATAGACTATCTATTAAAAGAAACATAGGAATAATCCCCTATGAGATGGTATATGGAGAGAAAGCCTTATTACCTTAAAGAATAGAAAAATTGGCACTTTCTCTCTTATTAAAAAACCATGAATACCCCAATCCCTTACAAATAAGACTTGACAAAATTGTCCTTTTAGAATAATAAAGAAGAGAAACCCTTGATAGAATGATGAAAAACTTAGAAAAATATAAAATTGTTTAATAAGAAAGCCAAAGGTACTCCTTTTTATCAAGGAGATACATTCATCTATTGGGACCCTAAAAATGACAAGCATGGTGAGAAAGGAAAATTTGAACCTAAATGGATTGGTCCATACCAAATAGTCCATGTTATATGTCAGAATACTTATAAGTTGTAGAACTTGCAGGGAGAACTAATGGCTATCCCAATTAATGGCCAACACCTCAAAATGTGCAATCCTTGTTGAAGGTAAAAATTAAAATAAATAAATAAATAAAATATAGAAAAGTAAAAAGCCCCAAAAATAGAGTGATGTATTTTAAGCTTTTCTTTTCTTGTTTATTTTAGTTCTGAGTTTACTTTTACACATGGTTTTCTTAGTATGACAAGTATGTATTACTATGGATTCCTCCAAAAACAATAAGAAGAAGGAGATTTATTTTAGACTCTGATGAGATTTACAATTTTTCAAATATGAGTGTTTATGCAATAGTTATTTGATATGAGATGAAATAGGATGAAAACTAAGCTGATTGAAACATCATGTCAAAGCCTCACATTACAAATGATACTTAATGTGACTTCAAAGGTCCAAAGAACCAAGTTATCTTTGAGAGGGTGGTAAAGCTAAAAATCATCACACTCATCCTTTATAGCCAGAAACTAATTCTCAACTCAGGAATACTCGTTGCACAATTTTCTTATATCAAATACTTCTCTAACCAGAAAGAAAAATTACAATAAAATAAAATTGATTCACTACCTGAGGTATATTGGGAATTATTTGTTGGGGCTATAGACGCTTGATTGGAATTAGGATAAAATTGGATGGGATTAGAATCAACTCCATCGGGGCTATAGATGCTTGACTGGTAGTGGAGCCCTGGAGAATGGTGAAAATATTTAAGAGTGAAATAAAATATTAGGCTTAACTATTTTGCTTAGATATGGCAAAGTCCTGAAAGACTTAGAAATCAAATTAAATGCACAAACACACACATGGGCCAAAGCATGATGAAGCAAATGATTTTGAAAATTTTTGTGTAATCATATCCTATGACTTAAGCTAAAACAAGCATTGCAATATATCTAAAAAAAAATCATCTCTTTCTAAAATTTTGGCCCTATTTTTCCAAAAGTAAATAAAAGAAAATTATAGTTTTTCAATACTCTATTACTTTGATGTCCTATTTTTTTTACAGTTTTTTAGTTTTAAAATTGTTATGTTTTGTTTTTTTTTTAGCTTTTGTTAAATAGTTAAGATGATTTGAATTTTTTTCTAAAATTGCAATAAAACTAGGAGATTTTGTAATTCTCAAGTGCCTCATGTTTTTAGCACATTTTCCTAGTCAGAGACTATGTTGGAGCAGAATTTGACTCAACATCTGAAATCCCCAATTTTAAATATTTGATTTCAATGTAATAAGAAATAGTTGCTAATTCACCCAAGAAGTTGATTTACATTTGTTTATAATTTTAAAATCAAACTTAGCCTTTTGAGCTTATGGCCATTATCTCATAATTTAAAAATTCATTAATGCCAAATCATTTTAGCACTCGGTACCATAGTAACATCATATAATACCCGACATTTAAGTAAGGGTTATGGCGATCATAATAATCAAGCCTTAGTCTAATGGATAAACTCTTAAGTCCTAGAGTATTAGAATAAGATAAGCCAAGGCCTAATAATGAAACACCATGGTTTAAAGTATGAAAAAATAATGTTTGAACTAAGGTATTAATTAAAAGCCTTGAGAGTATGTGCCCCATTGTGTTAAAAATTGAGCACCTTAAAACTGATCTAAGGGTAGCACTTCAATAAACAAGAATCCAATGGACGCACTTTGTTTGATTAAACAAATATTTAAAATGATGTGATGAAAATAATTGAAGTCTAAAAGTTTTGAAATAAAAATTAATCAAAAAACTAAGGGTATGCACCCCCTTTAACTAAGAAATGAGCTAATCAAGTAAATCTAATGATAACACTCGATAAAGATCTGATCGGATGGCAACACTCTCATAAAAAGGGTATTGAAAATGCTAGAGACCACAAGATTAATTAAAATTGCTAAATAAGATTAGCAAGGGTATAACATATTAATAATTATCCCCATTTTATCTTAATCAAAGGTTAAAATCAGGTCCCCCTTGGTAAATAACCCTACAGGTTGAAAAAATCAACAGTCATGCCAACATTGATCGAGATCCAATGACTACGTTGAAGTCAAAACCCAAATATGAAATGGTAAGAATATCGGGTAAAATTAAGGTAAAGCTAAGATTAATCATGCATTAGTGAGGGTATAATATATAACTAATTATCCCCTTTTGGCTTAATCCAAGATTAATCAAATACAATGATGCATCCCTTTTTGTTATCGAGTGTGTAGATTCTAGGATATCTAACAACAACACCTCATCAAAGAGAAATCATACGGATGCGCTTTATCCAGTGATCATCAAAATATCGTAGATATTAAAATGAAACATTAAGTCTATGATGATAATTTTGAATGAAGGTTCGAGGGTATTCACCCCCGTTCATTAGTAGTCAATAACATCGATCAAAATCTAAGGGTAGTGCTCCGTTATTACTTAATCAGGCGATGGTGCTTTAATGAGCCAATCGAAATATAATTCAACCAATATAAAGGATAAAATAAATTGACGAATGTGCTAATCCTCCCAAATATTTGATGGCAGTACACAAGTAAAAGGTCCAAGTAATAAAATTATCATGAATATCTTCTAGAAAATCTGATGGTAGCGCTCCATTGAGATTAAAAGGATCCGATGACAGTGATCAAGTCAAATTTAAAACAAGCGATACTAATCCAATGGATATATTCCAACAAATCCAATGGATGCACTCCCTCTCAAAATAATCCAATGGTGGTGCATGCTTCAAAGGTAAATCTAATGGTAAGCCTAAATTAGCATTTGATTAATAAAATTTTAATCACATTTAGCAAGGGTCCTAACACATTATTAATCGCCCTAGTTTTTTAATTAATCAATATTAAAAAAAAAGGTTCTAAGCATATTTTTTTCTGTTATCTTACCTACATGTTATAAAAGATCCAAGGCTATGATGAAACAAAGGTTGATCCAACGACTACACTCAATTACAGTTATTTAGGGAACCTTAGGATATCCAAGATGATGAAGAAACTCACATCAAGAACCAAATATTATGGGGATCTCCAAGATGGTTTTTTCCCAATTAAAAGTATAATCTATCCCTAAGATTTAATTATCATCCAAGGCCAAGGTGGCACGAGGTTCAAAATAGAGGCCATCCCTATCATACGTCACAGTTCCACGTCGAAGAAGAAGAAGCTTCATTGACCAATAGTGAAATTGTAAATGATTGCAGGTACATGAAACAAATAGGATGAATGATATTACCTACCATAAAAGCCCAAATTCAAAAGAAAATGTGTTGGCAAATTTCCTTTGGCCAATTTTAAAAAGTAGTTGGTGACATAGTATTAATGACAAAACGTGCGAGAATAACGAACTCATTTCACCACCCAGTATTTGAGCTCACAAACTCAGTTGATTTTACTACCCTAGTAATCTAAGACCTACTTATCTTTAGAGTCAATTAGGAGATGAGAGGATCACTAGTACTGGGAAAGGAAGGCGACATGGTCAAAGTTTTCAAGGCAATGCAAAATCAAACCATGGACCAACTAGTCGAGAAAATTACAGAGTTAAGGAATAAACTAAAAATATAAGAGAAGGAAAAAGCTGAAATGAAAGCATTAATAAATAAAAAACTAGAAGAATTTACACAAAAGGATAATCCAAAGGCACATCTCCCTTTAGAGGTAAGGATTCTGAATCATGTCTATTATCTGAATACAATGAAGAAGGAAATGTCAATGAAAATACGAGCTCATGCCAAAGGGCTCACCAATATGTTTAGGTAGATTAGGGTGATTCAAATAACTGATCAAGAAATACAAACATCGATACAGGAGAAGGAATAATACTTAAAATTCATTCATCCTACCCTTGATTTAATGGAAGACAATTTTGAAGAGCTGCAAAATCAAGAGATAATAATAGATGATGGTAGTAAAATTTAGTTCAATATTGAGTTCATGAAAGCGGCCATGTTTGGGGTAAACCAGGAAAGGTGGATCAATGTTGTTACTATAATGGATAATCTGATAGGAGATGCAACAAGTAAAATGGCAGATATTGGTTTGTCCTTAGATCAATTCTTGGAAGTCACCAATATAGAAGAGATACTCAGGCATATAATAGAAAGGTTTAACTGTGAGTCATATGATGAGTCATAAATGACTAGACAATCCACTTTTTTGGTGAATACCATGGAGAAGTTGCTCTTCCAATATAAAAGAAACAAGCCCATTATTGCCATAAACAAAAATAGAATTTTATAGGAAATGAACATGCTAAGGTTTGTTGTAGCCTTTGACACAAAAGTTTGGAGACTAATCAACGGACAAATAAAGTGGCATCAGAAGGGTCAAAAGGGGAAAAAAGTTGAAACTTATAGTCAACAACTAGAAATGAACTTAGCTCTTCTAGGTAAACAAGGACCTATGCCAATAGGTAAAGTCTTAGAAATCGTAGAGTCTAGTACTCAAAGGGGGATAGTTCAAGAGGAAGTAGTTGAAATGAAAACAATTAAAAAAGGAATAATGGAAGAAAAGTAGACTCTCCAAATACCACCATCACTAGTTGAAATAAGCTGTAGTTTGAAAATGTCAAAGGAAAGTGTACAATATAAACAAGAAGAGATAGGGGAAGCCATGTGTACCATTTTTGAAGATCAACTGATAAGAGGACAAGTGTAAGGCTAAAATAAACCAAAAATAATAGATTAAAGAACCTAGAGCTATAAATACACCAACTACAGTCAGAATCAACATCAAGCAATTAGATAGCATTTTCTAGTCGTACTGTTGTACCTTCTTTTGTGTGTCTATTATATTTATCATTTCTTATTCTTCCCTTTGTGGTGCAGGATTTTAATAGGAAAGTGCTCAAGAAGTTGAGATTATTTCCTGTCCTATTGAGCCTGAGATTATTTCTGTTGTTACCATATTGGAACAAGGAGAGTAGGAGAGACATGTTACATTATTTGAAAAGAGTGTCTCTATTATATTGATATATTTCTATTATAAAAATAGTGTTGAATAACATTCTTTCAACTCTACATGTAATTTACTGATAAATCAATACAATTTTGGGTTCCATTCTTATTAAATATTTGTTTTGGTACTGTGTTACTACATAATGTGTTACATTATTTGAATGTATTACATACATTTTTTTCATTGGCCAAATGTTATGTTTGTTATGATATTTAAATGAATATGATAGTGCTAATTCTCTCTCAGTATTGTTCTTTCTTTTTCATGTTACAAACGTTGTTAAATTTATATATCAATCTAATGAATCTAGGCACCCATCTACATAAGGCATAATTAATGGTTATATTCATTGCTTGATCATTTTAATACATATAGTGTAATTCTAAATCTGGAGTATGTAACCCGTGCATAATATCAATTTTACTGCTAGGGGTTTCCTTACCCATTCTGAAGTTTTTCTTGTAGCAATAGTTGTTTTTAATCAAAATAAAGAGGTAGGTTGACCAGAGCCTGTAATAGCTTGTTGGTTTCAAATGATTTCTTGTAGAGTGACAATCAAATCCTATGGATGCAAGAAATGGTTCCAACAAGTCCTATTTCCAGTAAACTCGGGACTTCGAAAATAACATTAAAATTCATGACAATTTGGATATCTCCGATGCAAGTGATCATGGTTGTAGGGTTATAGTTCATGATAAATTATTTTACAAACCGTTGGTCATGCCCTTGGAACTTTGTGTAGACACCAAAACAGCACCAATCCGATTATGTGACTGCAAACACTGATCGCTTTGACAAACACAGCCCCCAGGGCAGCCCTCAGAGGTTAAACAATGGTCTTAACCACTTTCATAGCAATTTTGTGAGGTCAAGAAGCAATTTGGCACACTTGGACACTTTGCCCAATATTCGTCTCACCCGGGGACGAATTCAAAATAGAATCCGTCCCACCCCGGGACGAATTCTGAATCCATCCCTGGGTGGGACGAATTCTAAGCTTAACGGGCAAAAAGGCAAATGGTGCCAAGTGGCAGCCCAGAACAGTCATTTAAGGGCTCCTACCTTGCACGCATGTGTAAGTGGATAGAGGGGCCGTTAGAGGACTGTTACAAGAAGCATTTATCAAAGTTCAAGTCAATTGAGGACTCCCCTCCCTCATGGGAAGACAAGACTGCCACATGGCGCCTATGGCCAACACTTGGCTTTTGTGCTTCCCTCCCAAAAGAGACCCCTTGGGTCTATAAAAGGTGGGACTTTTCTCACCCAAAATATACAGGTTGAAGGAGTGTTCAAGCAATGAAGTGCTGCCGAATTGAAGACTCACTTGCATCCCCCTTTGTTCACCTTCCTACATCCATCAATCTCTTTTGCAAGGGAGGTTGTTGGGTGGCATTTGGAAGCTTGAACCTTACTCAAATCCGACGCATGGACATCTGAACCTACCAATTCGCCGACCCCCAATCCTAAAAGGTTTTGGGCCCATCCCCGGTGGATTGGCTCCAAAATCGAGGGCCAACGGTGGGAGGCCCACTTGGGCACCCCCGCACCTCCCAAGTCCTAATTTTAGTTTTTGAGCACTTTAGATTATTTTTTAGATTGCATTCTGTGTTACTAGGTCTGATTAGTCCATAATTGAAATTTTGTAACTTTTGGTCAGATTTTAGGGTGTTTTGTATTGCTTTGTCGTTTCGCTAACTTGCAGGTGTCAAGGTCAAATTCCCGAGGGTGGAGGCCAAATTGGGAAAATCCGACCATCTGGGTCGTCCCAAAATGGCCCCAATTACCTAACCCCCCTATTTTCAGGAGTTTTACAGGTCCCGGGATCCGACATTGGAGCAGCAACAGGTCGGTTTCTCCTACTCAGAAGAATTCGTCCCACCCAGGGACGAATTACAGTCAGAATTCGTCCTGCCCAGGGATGAATTCTAGTTTAAGGTGGATTGGCTAGCTGCCTCAGTGGCAGTGGCCTTATGGTAACTTTTCTTACCTTCTGTCAGGTTTTGAAGCAATTTGGATTCACTATTTTCACTGTTTCAGGCAAATATTCATATGCATAGTTCGTTGGTTTTAGAGAGCAAACGCTTTTCATTTGCAGCAGGTGCTACTAACGTCTTGGTCATTTATTTGTTCACAGGAGAAGCAGCAGAGGCGAAGAACTCATCGACATCAGTGACGGCATCATCTTGGCCCGCCCATTGCAATCGTGGGCACGCGGAAAGAGGAATCATTCAGCGATTGTAATCAAACCCTATTTTGCGCTCCTAGCCCCTGAAAAGGGAGGAGGCATTATTGTAACAGAGATCAAAGGAAATTAATTAAAGGGCTATGTTTTTCTTTACCTGATTGCGTCTCTTCCAATGTGTCTCTTTTTCGTTTCATGTAATTTATATTTCTAGGACTTAAGCGTGCTTAATTTTGAATGCAATTGCACTTGGTGTTTCCTTGGACCGGAATCTCATGCTTTCAGTGGCGATCACGGTGGGACCCTGTTCCCTGGTTTTTGAAATCACAGAAACTGATCAAAGTTTTGTGTTTGTGCTTGACAGGTACATATTTTTTTGTTGCAGACTGCTATTCATCTCTGACAGGGACGAATCCTTTTCTGCAATTCGTCTGACCCTGAGACGAATTCAAATTCATCTCTGGGTGGGACGAATTCTGTTCTGCAATTCGTCTCCCAGAGGGACGAATTCCCATCTATGGATTTTTAGAGCAGAAATTCAGAGACAACAGGAGAAAGCAGAGAAGAGGTAGGGATTTTCATGATCTCTGTTATATTTTTCTGTTTCTGTTTCTGTTTCGTTAATTGTTTTCATTTAATCTTGCATTGCATTAGGAAAAGTCATGTATGCTAGTTTCATTTTGTTGGATAAAATGAATCCCACACACATCACGAAACAAATTTAAACCAAGGAGCTGGTCATAAGACCCCAACCCTTGATCAAGACCATTGGTGGATTTAATCACCACCTTGGCTTGATTTGCAACCATTTCCCGATTGTCAACTGTTGTTAGGCGTAAATCCTGACGAAGACAGACCGAGCGTAGCTGGGGTGATTCCCATGCGCGCGAGGATAAGTTTTCTATGGTAGGTGCCATTAACGGGACAATCCCCCTTTCGTACCGCCTACGTACCACGTACCTTCTGCTCTCACGTACCTATAGTCTCCCTCTCGTAAGGGCGGGTATATAGAGAGGTTGGTATATCGGCCTGGATGGTATATTGAAGGGGCGACCTTTTTGGAGTTATAAGAGCCTACATGATGCATTTAAACGTTCTACAAAACCTACAAAAAACAAAACAAAACATCAAAATGCACTAAACCAGTCTAGGACACACCAAGAATCCTTAAAAGAGATAATCACGGTTTTGTGAATGTGTGTGTTTAATTTTGCTTAGTGTAGACAAAAAAAAAGAAAATCATAAAATGAGATAAAAACTTATTTAGATAGCATAGAAGCACCGCAATGGTGTACACCCGCAGTCAAGCCCAATCAAGGGCAGAAGCTCCGGAAGGTACACAAAAAGCAGGCGCAAGTTGCCTTCACTTCAGTCCTGAGGATTTGGTTATACCGCCTTATCGGTCTAACCTACAAAAGAATCCAATTCAGAATCCTCGGTGGGGTATGCCTATTCAAAGCAGCCCCTTTCGGGAAGATGCCTTACATGTAGACCTTGACCTAAATAGAGAATCACCTCTTGAAGCTAGGCATGAGTGGCCACCGCGCGATGAAGCGCTAAACAGGCACACTTTCCATTTGGAGGGGCAACGTGGATATGGCGTCCCTTCTTTACCTATCATCAGAACAGAGAGACCAAATCCGGAGCGTAGGGCTCCTTACATAGGGAGACCTAACTCTGCCCATCCCATTTACACTCGTGAAAGGGAGTATGAGGAAAACCATCGCATTCCTCGAGAGCAACAAACAATGCGGGAACCTTGCATTTTTGCACCAGTAGGATATCATGATCACCCCTTGAGGCCAGAACCTCGAGCACATACTGCCTACCTCGACAGAAGGAAGCGACCCCTTGAGATTTTAGAGCATCAAAACCGAGGTAAACCCATAGGAGGAACATTTGAACCTTCCGAACAAAATAGGGTAGATCAAATTGATCCGGTTGTCACTGAGATATACCACCCGTCAAGCCCAAATCATGCGGCTTAAACAAAGTCGACAAGAGATAGAGTATCAATACCGCTTGGATAAAGAACGCATGCAACGTGAAGCGGATGAGTTACGCTATGAAATACCTGAGAGGGGGCCAACCCCTCGCATCCAAAGAGCTGAACAGTATGAGAGGCATAATCCGTTGGCGCAAGATAGGTCTCCATGACCTCGTCAAGCTCTGCCTCCAAGACCCCATAGATTCGAGAGGGAGGCAACTCCCCGAAACAATGATGGGTACCTTCAGCAAGAACTTGATCAGGGTCATAGGTTTCGCCCTGAGACTCCTCAAGAATTTTACGAGGAGTATGAACCAGAAGAGGAGTATATCGAAACTCCCCATCAAGGCAGGGAGGATGCCATTCGGCCACCCCTCCATAGGCCTCCAGTTTATCGTAACTTGCAACAAGAGCGAACAAGAGAGGAAGAAATAAAATCTTTCGATGCATACCAAGCACTATTGGAGCGTTTAGAGTCGGTGGAGACAAAAGCTACTGGGAATCAAAAACCCACATTACGTCTACTCCACAATAATCCGGTGCATCCCTCAGTGCCTACACCTCTTTACCCCGAACACTTCAAGTTGCCTCAATTGGCGGTTTTAAAGGTGAAGAGGACGCACAGGAACATGTTACACGGTTTCTAAGCCAATGCTTCGGCATTCAAGATAATGACGCATTATTGCTTAGAACATTCATAACCACATTCGCAGGCCCTGCCTCGGATTGGTTCACACAACTACCCAAACACAGCATAAGCAGCTTAGATCAGCTAGTAGATGCGTTTCTTGAACGTTTCGCCTTCAACACAAGGAAGAAGGCATCACTTAGTGATCTTGCTAGCCTTAAACAATTTGAGGAGGAAATAATGGCAGCGTATGGGAACCGATGGAGAGCTTTGCTTTCTAAGTTACCCTACCGTCCTCCCATGTCGGACCTCACGCAAATGTTCATGAAAAGTTGTTTAAAATCAATCTCTGGTCTATTGTTGCTGCGACAATACGACAGCTTAGAAGAAGCTTTGGCGCAAGCCAGAGTCATAGAAGAGATTAAGATAGGCGAAGGCGCAATTGCCAAGCCTAAGAAGAAAGAGTGGAATAAAACCACTAAAACTGGGACAATGCAACCACAACACGCTGCAATCAACCAAGTTGCGATAAATGTCCCCATGCCTGTGCAAGAAATGCAGCCTCAAAAGGCTAACTACCAGGCAGTGCCTCCTGCTTACGAAAGAGATAACAGAAGACAGGAGCAGTATCAGCAACGTCGCCCTAGGTGACAATTCACCCCATATGCGGAGTCTAGGGACTCCTTATTTGACCGCTTGTCAGCGGCAAATCTAGTTACTCTACCAGAAATCCAAATTTTTGACCCTAACGTTCCCAAGCCTAGGGGGTATAGGGAGGAATTGTATTGCAAATTTCATAGACGTAGAGGACATGACCTAAATGGGTGCTAGAAATTCAAAGAACTAGTCCAGGATTTGATCGACAATCGAACATTGGTCGTGGACAACCCCATCGCACCTAACAACCAACAAATGGGGGTATTCAAGGACCCCTTGCCTGCCCACGAGGCGCAGACAAAACCGCTCCAAATAAACAAGGTGCGACAAGATCTTCCCGCACAAGGATTTGTGGGAATGATTAGCATTGTAACAAGGAACAAAAAATACCCAGCAGTTGCCCCCGAGGTACCTGCGAGGGAAGTTTCGTCGACATCGCAGCCTCAACAACGCCCAACGCAGTTACCTCCGCCTAGACCTGAGGTCACGATACGAACCAAACTCACGTAGAGTTTGCGGACCACGTCAGCTAGGCTGTCCATCTACGAGCTTATTCAACAATCAGCTCCACATAGAGAAGCTCTTATGGACATCTTAAAAGCCATTGAAGTACAACCCCACGAAGCTAATTCTTTCAACGCATTCGTGGGACATGTGAAACAATGTACGGAGCCTGTCATCACATTCAAAGAAAACGAGGTCAAAACAATATCGAATGACATGCCGGATCCACCCCTGCACGTTATCGCGTGGGTCAATGGGATCCCGTACAAGAGAGTGCTGATAGATACTGGCTCGTCCAGTAACATCATAACCACTACAGCGTTAAAGCATTTAAAACTGCCAGCCTCTCACATCATCGCCTCCACGTACACACTGCGAGCTTTTAACGATGCAATTTGCTCGAAAGTCGGCACGGTTGTTCTGCCTATACAGGTAGGACAAAAGTCAATACCCACACTGTGCCATGTGTTGGAAGGCGAAATGGCTTATAACATACTGCTAGGGCGGCCTTGGATCAGGGACATGAAGTGTGTCCCCTCGATCGCACACCAGTGCTTGAAATATGCCTATGAAGGGCAAATACATGTAGTCCCAATGGACTTAGAGCCCTTCAAGTATTGCAATGCGGTACAATTCATACCTCAATCGACCCTACCATCAACGCATTTGGATTTTCAATTAAATCCATCTAAACGAGGTCCGATACCGCGAGCACCACCGGTGGCAAATAAGGCAAAATCCCGACCAGGTGAGACTTCATCATCGGCTCCTTCATCATCAACGCCACCTATCGTGGCCCAACAGAAGGACAAGGGAAAGCAAATCATGGAAGAGGTTAAGCCTCTAGAAGAGGGGTTGCCCACGATCTCAACAATATCAACAGAGGAAGCGCCCAACGCAACGGAAACCAAGATTCCTGAACAACCAAACATGGAATGGACTCAGGAAGGACTACCGTTTCCTCCTACCCAATCATCAACAATCACTGTTGAGATGGCCAGTACAGGCATGGGAGAGTACATAGTGCAAAATGTTGTGGCAACCCCCACACTGGAGTCAGTACAAGACATGGGAAGACCTCGCCTTACCATTGGAACAATCGTCCCTCTAGGCTACCCACCAAACCAAATGAGTTTTGTGTATGGGGGCCTTGATCATGGTTCTGAACCATGCGAACAAAATGAAACAGATGAAGAGCCTTTTGTCGAAAACATCAACTATCTGTCGAACCCAGAATTTGCCCTAAAATATCTCGAAAAATGCAATTGGCATGGGTATGGGCTAGGTAGATATGAGCAAGGGATGCGGATCCTTTGCCAACCAAGGTATCAGATGCCATATGACAAGTCAGGGGTAGGATTCAACCATCCCCTGCCATTAGACATCTTGGTTGAAAACATGCAAGGCCTAGAAATAGGAAACGAGGGGGATTGGCACAAGACCCGTACGCCAATCCAAACACAAAATACACATTGGGGGATTATCTCCCATGGTCTACAAACACCCCTGGAAATAGCAATAATCCCTCTCCTTTGCTAGAGAGAGGTGAAAGTTTAGAGAGCAGTCATCAAAGAGAACAACAACGGCTTCCAGAAATTTTTTTGAAACTGTTCCCCTTAGAGGTTCCAGACGAAATAACACAGTCTCAAAAGAATCAAGTCCCTCCACTAAGAGTGGAACAACCGCAATGGGACCAGATTAATTCAATGGAACAGGAAGAGTCCTCAATGTCGAAAGCAACAGATGCTAAAGAGGATGAACAATTTTGGATCTATGAAAGCGATTCAGAAGACGAGACTGAGATGGACTATCTCAGACATGCGCGATGACATCACCGCGCTCTAACCCATGAAGATCTAATGGGACAAATGGGTATACGATTAGGACATGAATGGCATGTAGACCCAACGAGGTGGGACCAAGTGTTAGGCCTATGGCTCCAAATTCAAGTTGAGCATCGTCCACCTCGAGATCCCATCAGGACAACAGTACCGAGGGAAGACCCCGCCTTCCTTTTCACACATAGAGACGAATTTGCACCTAGAGAGGATCCATTCGTGCCTGTTCCCGTAGAGCCAGATCCGAGTATAGGGAACATCTGAAAGAATCAAGTCATCACACCCGTGGTTTTGGAGACCAAATTCATTCCATCCACATGATCTCCATTGATTTGACCACACCCATCCGCAATCCGACCGATCCATCTCGGTCATTGCATCTAAACATGGATGCCATTGACTGGGATCGCGTCAATTCACCATTGTCACCATCAGAGTACTGGCCTTTCGGTGAAATGCTTCATTTTACCCCAAGGACAACTCAAGATATTTTTCAAGCTGAAGAGGGACCCGAGGTCCCAAACGTAGATCTTAACTCAGCTGATGATATCCATTTCATCCCAACTCCACATCAGTTGGAGGACGGATCTCGCATGTCAGTCGAAGAGACGACTGACATAGACATCGGCACAGATCCAATGAATCCACGGATTCTCAAGCTGGGGGTAAGCCTTTCCCCCGAAGAGCAAGCTGATTACATTGCCCTTCTCAAAGAGAAGAAGGAAGTTTTTGCATGGTCATACAAAGATATGCCAGGACTAGACCCACAACTAGTCATGCACAATTTAACGCTTGATCCGAAAATCAAGCCAATAAAGCAAAAACTAAGAAAGATGCACCCAACAGTGGCCTTGATGGTCAAAGACAAATTACAAAAGCTGTTGGATGCATAATTTGTCATCTGCGTGGATTATCCACCATGGTTGTCCAACATGGTTCCCGTCAAGAAGCCCGACGGGAGGATTCGCATATGCACCGACTTTCGAGACCTAAACAAAGTGAGTCCTAAGGATGATTTCCCCTTGCCAAGCATCGACGCATTGGTAGACGCTACAACAGGTCACGAAATGCTCTCCCTAATGGATGGTTTCTTAGGATACAATCAAATTCGTATCAATCCTGAAGACCAACTCAAAACGGCATTCACAACGCCTTGGGGGACATTTTGCTATAAGGTCATGCCTTTTGGCCTTAAAAACGCTGGCGCTACATACCAACGTGCTATGACATATATCTTCCACGATTACATGCACAAAACTTTGGAAGATTACATGGATGATTTGTTAGCCAAGTCTAAATTGCGCTCAGATCATCTCGGTGACTTAAGCAAGATTCTCGATCGCCTCATAGAGCATAAGGTCAGACTGAATCCCAAGAAGTGCGTGTTCGGCATCACATCTGGAAAACTCTTGGGTTTTATAGTCTCCAAGAGAGGCATCGAAGTGGACCCAAACAAAGTCAAGGAAATCCTTGAAATGGCTCCCCCAACCACTATCAAGCAGCTCAGAAGTCTGCAAGGAAAGGTCGCGTCGATTAAACGCTTCATAGCGCAATTATCTGACAAATGCCGACCAATGAACAAATTATTGCACAAAGGGGTCACATTTCATTGGGATGACGAGTGCCAGTCGACCTTTGACGAAATCAAACAATACTTGGCTTCGCCGCCAGTATTGGCACCGCCTAGACCAGGTGTGTCGTTCTACTTATACATCTCAGCTACTGAGGTGGCACTGGGCGCAATTCTAGCCCAGAAGAATGAACTCCACAAAGAACAGGCTACTTACTATCTTAGCCGCACCCTGGTCAGTTACGAACTTAACTATGCATACATTGAGAAACTCTACTTGGCAGTGGTGTTTGCTACCAAAGGCTACGCCACTACATGCTGAGCAACACTACGTATGTTGTGTCTAAGGAGAATCCATTGCGATACATGATGAGTCGTACTTATCATAGTAGCCGCACGGCGAAATGGATCATGTTGTTGACGGAATTTGACATTGAGTTTATTGGGCAAAAATCTATAAAAGGACAAGTCATAGCCGATCAACTAGCGGAGGCTCCTCTTGAAGACGATCAGCCTCTGGTCATAGAACTACCCGATGATGAGGTCTTCCATGTCTCAGAATCACCAGATTCTGAAGAGCTTGAGTCTCGAGCCAACATAACCTTATTTTTTGATGGTTCTAAATGCGAGCAAGGTGGTGGCGCAGGAATTGTATTCTTCACACCGCAGGGCGCTCCAATGCCCCTGTCATTTAAATTAAACTTCCAGTGCACCAACAACAATGCAGAATATGAAGCCTTGCTCCTAGGTCTTTAGAAAACAATCACCATGAACATCAAAATATTGAACATCTTTGGCGATTTGTTGTTAATCGTCAATCAAGTCAAAGGGGTATACCAATGCAAATGCCCAGTTCTGAAGGCCTATAAAGCCCTCGTGGATAAATTCCTGGAAAAACTTGAATGGTATGACATCGAGGCACTCCCTCGATCATCGAATCATTTTGCGGACACAATGGCCTCCTTAGGGTCACTAATCCCGCAAGACATTTTCGGTGATGTAACAACCATTCAGGTCAAAACCTTATCGCAACCCGCGATGGAGCGCGCAAGCTCGGACTTGACGCCAGGAATCCACATGATCCGGATCGAACCATCTTCGGATAAGTTCTTTCGAATCTGAGACTATCTGATTCATGCCAAGCTGGGGTCTTTATTCTCCCCCACTCCCATTAATAGCAACACAACGCTATTCTTACAAGTTCTATCCCAATCAGCATTTGTTAGGGAAGAACTCCAAAAGGGATTAGCTGTTCAAACTGTCGAGGTATCCGATCAACAGGACTGGTATTTACCCATAAGAGAGTACCTCAAGTTAGGTAATCTACCATTTGGATTGACGCAAGCCGCATAGAAAGCGGCAAAATATGTCTTGATAGGAGACATTCTATATCGTCACAGCTACGACGGAATTCTTCTTCGTTGCTTGGACCAACAAGAGTCCACTTGGGCAGTCACTCAAGCGCATGACGGTACATGTGGCGGCCACTTCAGTGGTATGGCCATTTCAAAGCAAATTCTTTGCATGGGCTATTATTGGCCATCTTTAGAGCGAGATTGTTGCGCGTATGTCAAGAGGTGTGTAAAATGTCAACATCATGCCAATCTGATGCACGCACCTTCCCAGGCCCTACAGACAGTCTAGTCTGCTTGGCCATTTTCGCAGTGGGGCCTCGATCTAATCGAAAAGATCTCCCCTACATCGTCAGGCCATCACACGTTTATCATAACGGCCACAGAATACTTTACCAAATGGGTGGAAGCAATTCCGTTAACCTCTACGATAGGACCCCGCATTGCGGAGTTCATTTTGCATTACATCATATGTCGTTTTGGTATTCCATCCAAAATAATCTCGGATAATGGGCCATCATTCAAGAACAAAGACGTGCGTGCTTTAACCACAAAGTACAAAATTCAGCACAACTTTTCAATACCCTATTATCCGTAAGCAAATGGGCAAGCAGAGGCGTCAAACAAAACGCTAGTCGCCATCCTTAAAAAGACCGTCGCAGACAGTCATAAGGATTGGCACATACAAATCCCACTTGCCCTTTGGGCCTATTGCACTAGCATTCGGACGCCCACTGGGGCAACTCCATTTTCACTAGTGTATGGCTCAGAGGCAGTAATGCCTCTCGAGTTGGAAATTCCTTCCCTCCGCATATCAATGCAGGAATTCATCGATGATGACACTGCACGGCAGGCCCGATTAGACCAACTTACGTTGCTTGATGAAAGACGCGTTAATGCTCTCAAGCACTTACGTATCTATCAAGAGCGGCTTAAGAGACCTTACAACATGAAAGTTCACCTAAGAGACTTTCGGGTTGGTGATCTGGTTCTGAAGGAAAACCAACAAAACTCTAATTTGCCGTCCCATATGAGAGACAAATTCGTAGAAAATTGGCTAGGTCCTTATGTCATTGATATCAAAATAGGACCAGGAACGTACAGGCTAGCTTCTCTTGATGGTATCAAGGAAACAAAACCCTTGAATATCAGTCATTTGCGACCATTTCATATCTAAGAAAGCCATGTACCAAAAAAAAAAAAAAACAAACAAACAAAAAGCTCCAAGGATTATCGCAATCTCTTGGTCAACCCAAAAAGCTCCAAGGATTATCGCAATCTCTTGGTCAACCCAAAAAGCTCCAAGGATTATCGCAATCTCTTGGTCAACCCAAAAAGCTCCAAGGAGTATCGCAATCTCTTGGTCAACCTAAAAGCTCCAAGGATTATCGCAATCTCTTGGTCACCTAAAAAGCTCCAAGGATTATCGCAATCTCTTGGTCACCAAAAATATCCAAGGATTATCGCAATCTCTTGGTCACCAAAAAGCTCCAAGGATTATCACAATCTCTTGGTCAAACAAATCAATAAATTCAACAAAAACAAAACAACAAAAATCAACAAAATCAACAAAGATTTGCATCTCAATTCTAGGCATACTCGAATTCATCAGAAACACTAAAACACCATGCATAGCTTTTTACCACACTACAGTCAGTGGTCTGGGAATATACTAAGAGTTTCAGTGATTCAGTCATCATTTTCCTCTTTAGCCATGTAGTGTACCAAGTCGAACGGATTTTACAAAGGTAGAGTCATACTTGAAATACACCTTGTTACATAACATCCCAACACAAATCAAACATTAAAATTCCCAAAATTGTGTGAACGAAAGACGAAACCTGCAAAATAATCTAGGTCACCACAAGCGAAATGGTTATCTTGCTCATCCCCCTGTGCGAATGACCCCTAGAATGCTGAGAGTTGGCAAAAGGACAAGCTTCCTCCCTACCCAATTCCCTAAGAATCCCGAAAGTTCTCAACAGTTGCAAAACACGAAAATTTTCAAAATGTCAAAACTCCAAATTTGACAAACTACAGTGCAAACATCAAAAGGCACAAACAAATGTGATTTTCATCACTCCATATCCCCAATCCCTTACTCAAAAAAAAAAAAAAAAACAAAATAAACAGTGATCTTATCACTACAAAAGAGCAAGTATCCCAATACAATTGAAAAAAAGAAGGGAGTTGACCTTGAATCCCTGGAACTCTCAGCATTCTGTAGGTCATAAGGCAAGCTTCAATACCAATTCGATAACAGAAGTAAACCTCCCGCATGACGATATATCTGTCACATTAACTTGCGTACAGATCAATGTTTGCATGTGGATGAGCTAGCTTATGACATCCTGGATTACACCGTGGATTAATCTTAGTACATACAACAAAGGAATTCATGGAGCTAATTAGGTGATCCTCGATACAGGTTCGGTTGAAAGCCCATCGCAGCTGGCGGTATCCTAAAAATACCACTAAATGAACTCAATTGCACACACAGGGATGTGAAATAGCTCGGTCAAAAACAAGTTTGATTCATACCTTGTTCAAAAGTCTTGTAAGATAAAGTACAGTCATGGATAGTGAGTTAAAACTGTCTGAATCTCAGAAAATCTTACATTCATCCCAAAACCATCTGCGCTACATATCATCCTTATGATAACATCAAAAAAATACAAAAAAAGCAGAGAAAAACCAGATAAATAAAAATTTTCTTAAACAACCTACAGTGCAATCATCACAAATATCATTCATCCATTTTGCATATCACATAGACATCTAAAACAATTCAATTCATCATAACATCTGCATTCATCAAATAAATAAACATGCATAACAAAAATCACATCATCACATGTACAAATCCAAAAATAAAACCGGTATATATATATATATATATATATATATATATATATATATAATATATATATATATATATATATATATATATATATATCGTCAAAAAGATGCCCGCAGGCTACAAAACAGGTCCTCAAACCCCGCAACCATATCCAAAACCCAACCTAAGGCGTCGGCCACCGTGATCATGTAGGATCAGTGCGACAGGAACTACCCCCCGTGGTGTGGGTCCTATGGGACCCTGCAGGGCAGCTACGCTAGCCCCCGCATCATGCCTACTACCACCCCCCTCATCTAACCGCCTGCGACGAGATGATGCTGACTGCTCAGTCTGACTATCCATCATTTGTCAAGAAGATCTATTGATCGAAGGCTCAGGGAGCCGTCCGCCAAGGCGAATGACCTCCCTCTCCAAGTCTATCCGGTACAGACACCACTCTGCCTCCCGTCGATGATAGATAGACAATGCATCATCGCGCTGCACCAAAACTCTATCTCGCTCTGCCAACTGAGCCCGTAGAAGATCCCTCTCTAGATCCCGCATTCGTAGCAGCTTTGTAATCCGCACAACCTCATCACCTACATCCGACCCCACCCCCTCCGTATCTGCCAGACGCATAGGACTAACGGGGACAGTAGCCTACTCAGGCTCCAACTGCTCCGCCACATCCTGCATGTCCGGCTACTCCGGAACACCCAAGTCCACATCCTCATCTCCCACATCCACCATGTCTGCATCATCCAACGGCCCTCCCCAATCACCCCCTGTCGCCTCAGCATCCTCCACTGCCGCCTCCGTGCCTCCTAGTGGACCCTCACCTCTCCAGCGCCGCAAAACCCACCACGAGTCATACTCAGTGGTAGTACCTACGTCATCCACATCCAACACCTCAATCACCGCATCTGATTCCTCGCCCAATGGCATGAGGATAGGTGGCACCAGATCCCTCTCATCTCCTCGACGGCGATAGCCAACGGGTTCACCAGGCAACCCCTAGTGCACCCCAAACTGTCGTGTAACCCAGCGGTATGGAAAGAACTCATGCTCCATCCCGTGCCGCCCAGTCAACCATCGCTCCCTCCGTACCCTTCGAAGCCACTCTCCAGCCTCAGGCCAAGCTGGACAGTCCCGATAGGGACGCCAAAACACCTCCCTTGGAGTGAGACGTGAAAAGGCATCAATGTAGTGATCAACTGCACCTGCCCATCGCCGACTACGCTCTGCTCCGCGAGCACGTCGCCACAAAGCTGCATAACCAATCTCATCATCCTCCATCGCCGCCTGAGTCGTCCACGGTAACCCGATAGGCCTCTCAACAACTATGTGCTACCAACCCCAGCACTGCAACAAAAAGCTACAACTGACACCCTTCCGCTGTCGACAGTGAACCCCATACAACTCCCCGTAAAGCTGCGCCAACAAAGTCTGTCCCCATCTCAGGATCAACGGTGCCTCTATCGGGAACTCTGCCAACTGCCACACCAAATCCAGCAGGTTCCATGGGAACCTCACACCTGACGAATCAGGGAGAAGAATATTAGAAATGAGGCCCATCGAGGAATGCGTGCCTCACTCCTAACACCCCCTCTCCTTCCACCGACCAACAAAAATCCCGCTCGACTGGCAATCCGCCTCGGCTGTCTCCACTGGGTCTGCTACACCCAGCTCCCCCCCATGCCCAAAAAATCTCATGAGTATAGTAGTCCACTGATCAAACGGAGATGTCCTAATAGGCAGACCATCTATCAGAATCCGAAGAAAACAATAGACGTCCTCAAGAGTCACAGTCATCTCCCCTGTCGGGAGATGGAAAATATTGGTTCGTGGATCCCAAAGCTTGATCAGGGCCGTCAGATAGGCCTGATATGAAACCATAGGCTCTAGTCGAGCCACCTGTTTGAGCCCAAGGGCATCAAGCCATTCCCAGTCGTCATCAGTCAAGGCCAACCACGCCTCAGTAAAGGCAGCGGGTACACGGTAGCGGCTCCTAACAACCTGCAAGCAAACAAAAAAAAAATGAAAAATAAATAAATAAATGAAAAAGATAAAAGTTTCAGTTCTAGGGTTTCTAACCTTAGTTTTTAAACAAAAAAACATCACAAAAATCTTAAAGTTTTGAAAAGCGCAACACAAAAACAATGCATTAAGTTAAAGCAAAATAAACCCTAGGGTCACTTACAGGTCTCGCCTCGGCTCCGCCGCTCGAACCAGTTTGTGCACTCATGATGGCAGAGAGAATTCTAGCAGCGCTTCGCTTTCGCAGAATTACCTCCTCCTCCCAGAGCTCCAAAATCGCAAGAAAAAAATGACACAAATGAGCCCAAAATCAAGTTTTGGCCCTTAAATAGGCCTTTTGCACTGGAATTCGTCCTTGACTGGGACGAGCACTCTGATAAGTGCTCGTCCCACCCAGGGACGAATTCTCCAGCTGGAATTCATCCCACCCAGGGACGAATTCAGACCAGCACAAAAAAAATAAAAAAAAATGACTAAAAATGCATAAAAAACAGACAATAAACCTGCCTGACAGGATTGCAAATGCAACTGACAACATGGGCATACAAATATGACATCGTGGTCACAAATTATTACTATCCTACTCCCTAAGAAGGCTACCATAGCCGGACCGCTCCACGGGAAGACAGATTATGACAATTTAATCCCAAAAATGGTGTCACAAAAAACAACAAAACAACAAAAAAATGCAACACAAAACAAGCAATAAACATTGCCAGACACAAGTACTCTTGCACTTAACCTCTTGGCATAGCAAAATTGATGTCGGGGTTTGCATTGTCACTATCCTACTCCCGAAGAAGGCTACCATATCCGGACCGCTCCACGGGAAGACGGATTTCCGACAATCTAATCACCAAATGGTGTCACAAAAACAACAAAAATAGTACAAAATTCAACAAAAGCACAACAAAAACATTGCCAGGCATAAGTGCTCATGCACTTAACCTCTAGGCAAAGAAAATCGATTTCGAGGTCCAAATTATCGCTCTCCTAGTTCCCCAAGAAGGCTATCATAGCCGGACCGCTCCACGGGAAATAGGTTTTCGAAGATTTCACCTCATTATGACATCACCAAAAGGGTTAACACCCACCAAAAATAGGTCCATATGTTGGAAAAATTGCACACGCTTAAAGGTAAACCCTCTAAAGGCAACCTTGCACAAGTCATCTTGGGTCAAGCGACTCGTCGCTTCTCTCACGAAGGTCATTCCCTCATCGATTCATCGCTTGAGGGGGTAGTCACACTTAGTCACCAATCAACAATCACACACCCAATTAAGGAAAACGACATGCATTCAAAGAATCATTGACAAAGACAATCACGCTCCTGCTTGGGGCAGTAAACAAGCAACAATCAAATCAATCAAACACTTGGCATTTCATGAATCATGAACACAAGGTTCCCCCTGAGGATAAAAACACCCTTCACTTGTTCATGACTGATCAATGTCTAAGTTCAAGTCACACCTCACCAAAACAGGTTAATACTTGAAATCAAATTCCTTAGCTCGTCAGAAGCAAGGATTCAAGAATGCATGCCCTTTCCATACTTGGGGCATGAAAAGTTGGTTAGGTTACCAAGAAACCCTAATCATTAGTGCTTTGGTTATCTATTTTTACTCAGCACTGCATCACCCGCAACGCTTCCCAAAAAGGGGCATCTGTAGACACCAAAACAGCACCAATCCGATTATATGACTGCAAACACTGATCGCTTTGACAAACACAGCCCCTAGGGCAGCCCTCAGAGGTTAAACAATGGTCTTAACCACTTTCATAGCAATTTTGTGAGGTCAAGAAGCAATTTGGCACACTTGGACACTTTGCCCAGTATTCGTCTCACCCGGGGACAAATTCAAAATAGAATCCGTCCCACCCTAGGACGAATTCTGAATCCGTCCCTGGGTGGGACGAATTCTAAGCTAACGGGCAAAAAGGCAAATGGTGCCAAGTGGCAGCCCGAACGATCAGTTAAGGGCTCCTACCTTGCACGCATGTGTAAGTGGATAGAGGGGCCATTAGAGGACTGTTACAAGAAGCATTTATCAAAGTTCAAGTCAATTGAGGACTCCCCTCCCTCATGGGAAGACAAGACTGCCACATGGCGCCTATGGCCAACACTTGGATTTTGTGCTTCCCTCCCAAAAGAGACCCCTTGGGTCTATAAAAGGTGGGACTTTTCTCACCCAAAATATACAAGTTGAAGGAGTGTTCAAGCAACGAAGTCTTTGCCGAATCGAAGACTCACTTGCATCCCCCTTTGTTCACCTTCCTACATCCATCAATCTCCTTTGCAAGGGAGGTTGTTGGGTGGCCTTTGGAAGCTCGAACCTTACTAAAATCCGACGCATGGACATATGAACCTACCAATTCGCCGACCCCCCAATCCTAAAAGGTTTTGGGCCGATCCCTGGTGGATTGGCTCCAAAATCGAGGGCCAACGGTGGGAGGCCCACTTGGGCACCCCCGCACCTCCCAAGTCTTAATTTTAGTTTTTGAGCACTTTAGATTATTTTTTTAGATTGCATTATGTGTTACTAGGTCTGATTAGTCCATAATTGAAATTTTGTAACTTTTGGTCAGATTTTAGGGTGTTTTGTATTGCTTTGTCGTTTCGCTAACTTACAGGTTTCAAGGTCAAATTCTCGAGGGTGGAGGCCAAATTGGGAAAATCCGACCATCTGGGTCGTCCCAAAATGGCCCCAATTACCTAACCCCCCTATTTGCAGGAGTTTTGCAGGTCCCGGGATCTAACATTGGAGCGACGGCGAGTCGGTTTCTCCTACTCGGAAGAATTCGTCCCACCCGGGGACGAATTACGATCGAGTCGTGCTACCCGGGGATGAATTCCAGTTTAAGGTGGATTTTCCAGCTGCCTCAGTGGCGATGGCCTTCTGGTAACTTTTCTTACCTTCTGTCAGGTTTTGAAGCAATTTGGATTCACTGTTTTCACTGTTTCAGGCAAATATTCATATGCATAGTTCGTTGGTTTTAGAGAGCAAACGCTTTTCATTTGCAGCAGGTGCTACTAACATCTTGGTCATTTCTTTATTCGTAGGAAAAGCAGCAGAGGCGAAGAACTCATCGACATCAGCGGCGGCATCGTCCTGGCCCGCCCATTGCAATCGTGGGCACACGGAAAGAGGAATCATTCAGCGATTGTAATCAAACCCTATTTTGCGCTCCTAGCCCCTGAAAATGGAGGAGGCATTATTGTAACAGAGATCAAAGGAAATTAATTAAAGGGCTGTGTTTTTCTTTACCTGATTGCGTCTCTTCCAATATGTCTCTTTTCCGTTTCATGTAATTTATATTTCTAGGACTTAAGCGTGCTTAATTTTGAATGCAATTGCACTTGGTGTTTCCTTGGACCGGAATCTCGTGCTTTCACTTTGTGAGGTCATTCCACCACCTCACATTTTGAAATACTTTCTTTATGGAATCATTGGGGTTTTGCATTTCTATAAATGGGGGTTCGCTTCTCTTTTGGAACATGGAATGGGGGCATGGTTTAGGGTAAAGGGTAGACAAAATTTTAATGGGGGTAGTTTCAAAGTTTGTTTTTAGCAACTGAAAATACCTACACAGATTTTTCAATTACAAAGACTATTTTACATTTTTTTTAGAATAAAAAATTTATCATTTCAAGAAACGATTTGCAAAACGTTAAAATAATTTTGTATATTTTAGAAGTTTTTTCATCGGAAGAGGTAAAAATTTATCCTATCCTTCTGCGTAAACTACCAAAGAGTATACACTAGTTGTATATGTAGTAGAATAATTAGGGTATTAAAATATCTTATCTTCTGTGACTAAAAATAAAATTGAAATGATTTAAAATTTACCTATCACTTTTGTTTTGGTGAACTTCTATCACCCTAGGAAGTTTTTTTCAAAATCACATTTTACCTGCGTTTGGCTTCACAAACCCATCCTTCTATAATATTTTCCCCTTTTGTATTCATTCCAAGGCTTAAATATTATTTCACTAAGAAATACGATAGGTTTTTATCTCTATTTTGAATTATAGAGTGTTTCCGACACATTTTCAATATTTTCTATGAAAGGAAAGAAAATTTTTAGGCTTTTATTTCACTTTTCATGGATTTATTCATTACCAAACAATGGAGCACTTAAGGGCTTGTTGGTCGAAGATCCAACACTGAGGCAAGGATGGACCAATATCATCATAGAACGATCACCATCGCTGAAGTAGGGCAATTGATCTTCGAAGAAGGCCAATTCATTTATGTTGGTCCTAGCTACCTACATGACTAATAGGTAAAAGGGAAAAGAGGAAGGAAAAAGAAATAAAATGGAGGTCGTATCTAGAACTCACAAGGACAAGGTATGATCGCATCAATATACATGCATTTTCAACACTATATTTAGTGAACACAAGTGTACTATCTAATAGATAATCCAACTAGGTTCTTACTCAGTGATGGACAAGGTGGGGTGAAATAAAATTCTAGGATCGATGAGTGGGTGCATGAAATATATGGTGCAAAATTAGAGTGCTCCCATCTAAATAAATTTTTGTAGAAATAAAACCTAGCCCAATTGTGAATTTGAATTCTAGAACTATCGAGTGGACCCCAAAAAATCAAGTTTAACATAATTAATTGATAAACATCCAAGCAATGAAAGCAAAAATATGCATTTATTTTTAGCATATAATGTAAGAACAAGATTGGAGACCAAAAAATAACATTTTTGTATTCATACAATGGTGAAAATAATTACATGATAATTGTAATGGCCAAAGAGTCGCCCTTGAAAATGACCAACATTACACTATTTATAGATAAATTACAATAAATTTTAAATATAGGTATTAATGAATTTAGGTAGGAAAATAGCGCTAATGTAGACGTATGCTAAGCTATTATTGTCC
The DNA here is from genome assembly GCA_028583015.1 of Wollemia nobilis. Taxonomy (NCBI): domain Eukaryota; kingdom Viridiplantae; phylum Streptophyta; class Pinopsida; order Araucariales; family Araucariaceae; genus Wollemia; species Wollemia nobilis. Next base: position 415,726 of record JAQPPZ010003709.1, read on the forward strand.
TCCTCAAGATGGTGGTGATTTTATAGAAGGGGGTAGATGCTACTGGTTTGATCTCATTACTTGATTTGCCTATATTATTAATTCTTATCTACTCTACCCCTTCATCCAATCGAAAATATTTTAGTTAGGTGGTGAATAACTAGAATTAATTGTTTCAAAGGAAGTACATTTCAAATCAATCACCTCTACATTTGCATGGCTAGTACTGGGTGGTTGCAGTAATAAATATCCCCCTATTTTAATTCTTAGATAATGGTAGGATTCTAAGTGTCAGGAAATCACTTTACTTGCCCTAATTTTTCCTCATGGAGACATCATGAAATAAGGTGGGCATTTACTCAAAGTCCTTTCCATTTCATGCTCTAAAGTTCCACCCAATATTTGGAATGGGTCTTCATCTTTCGTATGGTTGGAGTTTAACAATATCCTTGCCTATACTGGCCGATTGAAATATCCACTTGATAAGTGGGTGTATCATTATATTATCACTACCGAAGGTCAGGTCCTAAAAATCCACCCACTTCTATTTTCTACCCTGCCTATTTTTTGTAGTTGCTGACCACTGTTGTTTTTGCCTCTATATTTTGCTCGACCATTAGTACCTCAAAACTTGGTGTGCCCTTGAAAATCATCATCTTGAAGAATAAAATGGGTGAAAGAGGTGTAAAATCCCACCCACACTCTTGGTGACTCATAGGGAATTTTTCCTCATGGGAAAGGATAATCCAGAAAGCTACAGTTTTGAAATGCACATAACACATAAACAAAAAGGGGAAGGAGGGAACAGTGAGGGCACATAAAAAAAAGTAATCGAATAATACTACAAAGATAAAGAATGAAGATGGTCAAATATGAATGGAAAACAATGCAAGAGGAAATAAAAGGGATGAAAGGGAGGGTGAAAAAAGAGGAGACAATCAAAATAATCAAGGAAAGAGAACAAGAGGGAATGAGGGAAGGGATGAAAACACAAGAAAAAAATAGAAGAAAGTTATGACTAATAACCTTTTAAGATAGTGGTGATAGGGAACTGAGGAAAAATAAAAAAACAAAGTATGCACAAAAATAAAAGAAATGAAAGGGAAGGTAATCCATGGGACTCCCCCATATACTGCACTTCCATTAACCTACCCTGTCAAGGACCACAATAGATTCAATAATAGATAGAATATTGAGAGTATTTGTTAGTCTTAGAACAAAACATATTTTTAACAAAATAACACAAGGAATTTATTTTCTCATCTCCAGTATTCTACAAAATTAGAATCTTCAATAACCACTTTATTCTTAGCTTTATATTTCTCATCATATGCTGCTCTCACCCTCTGAGGTACTATTTATAGATCAATTTTTCCATTAAGTTGAGGAGTGGGTACTGTATTCATAATATAGTGGATATATTTTTGGGGATTGTATGTAGTGATGCCTAGATTTCGAGCCTTGATCTTTTGGACATGGTGTCACAACACAACACAACACTAAGAAGAACACAAAGAATGAGGGAGAGTTTCAAAATTGATATTCCTAAAAGTCCACCGTGAGTTACCATGGTACAAGACGATGCCATATGGCTGAGTGCTTATTGCATATTTATTTAACCATCAACTTATTTACATAAAATTATGGTGTGGATGGCATGTCATGACCACTTGCTTGTTTTGGAATTTATCTAGTGAATGTACAATGATTGAACCATATTGTATAGAACTTGAGCTACTCTTTATAGTTTGGCTGAATTTACTCAAGATATTTCCAAGTCGTGATATACCCATAACTTGGCCAATCATCATACATACTAATACATATGCATTCAATTATTAATGTATCCATAATTTTTTTTGTGTGGAAGCCCTTATTTGGTACTTGTTGGTTTGAAAATATGCTCTATTGCTACCATTTATTGGGATTTGCCTACTATTGGATCCCTGTCATGCGTGCCTTTGATGTCTTCACACATGTTTTATAGCAAGGCACATTTGTTAGACCTTCTATGGATGGAACCTCATTAGGGCTTATATCTTGATTGCATAATCCATTGTGAAGATGGCTAGTCTTTATTAATTGTGCTCCTAGATACAAAAAGGGCACAAAATTATTCCCTCTTTGCAAGTGGTATTCCCAACTTGGTCAAAGTCCTTAGTCTACAGGGAGAAGGTGCAAGTAACCAAATTGTTTGTTGTAGTATTTCTACTTGCATCTCCCTTGTGTGAGCTCAAGAAGAGATCCACATATTATGTTTCACACAATTATAATCCTAGATCATGCACAACATTAGATAATATCCATGGTGGATATTATGCAATAAGAGAGGCAAAAATAACAGATGTAAAAGAGGGTGGGAGGGTGGAATATCTTCAAGATATATTTCCTACTTGAAGCAGGAGTCACTTAGCCTGTAAAGACTCCTGAAAGACTCGAGGAAATCGCTTTCCCATGATTGATACAAGAGGAGACTCATATCCTAACTAAAATATCAAACATAATATAAGTTATCCTAGGAGAGGGATAGTTGGTATTCAAAGGGTATCCTATCCTAGCTCCTCTTGAATCTTATATTGAAATATTTTATTGATTCAAAAGGGGTCCTCTTGTTGAATGAGATATGCATCAAGAGTTAAAATGGATCTAAGGATCCATAAAATATATCAATAAGAGATCCCACCAAGTATTCCCATGAGCATATGGTTATCTACCCGAGTTATCAATACCACAAAAGTATACTCCCTCCTAGATATAAGCTTATAAGTTTGATCATGATATATTTGTGTGATATGCCATGGAGGGGTGCTAATGCGGCAACATCTTCAACATGCTCTCAAGAAGTTCCTATAGTGCCATTACATTTTGCTTAAATTTTTAGGGTGCTCTTTGGAATTTTATGCCAGCATTGGAGGTTTACTGGATTGGGATAATTCCATTAGAGATAACACAACTGAGTCATTTTGGCACCAGTATTTAGAAGTATCAGTTCTTACATTGAAGTTGTAGTTAGATTCACCATTGGATTTTCCAAATGAACATGTTATCCTTGCTAGTGAGGTCAAGGCTACTCATTAAACCTAATTCCTCTAATGTGTATGAGTTTTTTAGCACATTAAATAGGGCAATTGGTCATATGATCTAGATATATCATGTAGAGGAGTCACTAGGTTATTTGAGAGAATATGGAAAAATAAAAGAATCACCAAAATTTAACTTTCTAAAACATGGAAACTCAACAAGTTCCCCAACAAAGTCACCAAAAACTGTTGGTTAGAGATCAAACACTGATATGGGGATGGCCCAAAATCAACATTGAATGGCCACTACCATCGAGGTAGGGTTTTCAATCTCCAAAGAAGGTTGGTTCCATTATGGTGTTCCCAGCTACCTACATTTCTAATAGGTAAAAATGAAAAGGAGAAGGTAAAGGAAATAAAAGGAAGGTCATAGCCAAATTTCACAAGTATGGGATATGACTGCATGAAGATGCATGCATTGTTAACATTGTCATAAGTAAAAACAATCATACAATCTAAAAGACAAACCAACTATGTTCCTACTTAGTGATGGGTAAGGAGGACTAAAAGAGAATTCCATGACTGACTAGCGAGTGCATGGAATCTAGGGTGTAGAATTAGAGCGCTCCCATTCAAGAAATTTTTTGTAGAAATAAAACCCAACCCAATTGCAAATTCAAATTATATAACTACTAAGTGGAGACCATAAAATCTAGTTTAGAAAAATTAAATGAGAAAAAACCAAGTAGTGCAAGCAGAAATATGCATTTACATTTAGCATAAAATGTAAGAACAAGATTACAAACTAGATAATAGAATTTTTGTATTTATACAACGATGAAAATAATTACATGAGAATTATAATGGCCAAATTTGCCCTTGATATGACCAGCATTCCATTATTTATAGATAAATTACAATAAATTTAAAATATAGGTTTTAATGGAGTTATACGATAAAATTGCACTGATGTAGACAAGTGCTCAACTAGTACTATACTCCTTGAGATGGTGGTGATATTCTAGAAGGAAGTAGATGCTGCTAGTTTGATCTGAGCCCTGATACACATACCATTTATTCCTATATTATTAATTCTTATATACTCTATCCCTTCGTCCAATCAACACTCTTCTAATTAGGTGGTAAATAAATGGAATTAATTATATCGAAGGTAGTGCATTTCAAATAGATCACCTCTATGTTTGCACAAATGGTACTAGATGGTTGTAGTAATAAATATCCCCCTTATTCAAATTTTTAGATGATGGTGGATGTCTAAGTGTTGGGATGTCACTTCACTTGTCCTATTTTCACCCATGGAGACATCATGAAATAAGGTATGTCTTAACTTAAAGTTTTATTTATTTTGTGCTCCAATGTTTCATCCAACATTGGGTGGGGGTTTTCATATTTCCTATGGGTAGATTATAAAAATATCCCCACCCATAATGTCTGATTGAAATGTCCACCTAACAAGTGGATGGATCAGTAGATTATAATCACCCAAGTTCAGGGCCTAAAAATCTGTCCATTTCTATTTGTTTCCATGCTTTTTGCTTGTAGTCCCACACCACTATTTTTGCTACCTTCATCATTTTCTCAACTATTAGTGCCACAAAAAATGGTGTGCCCTTGAAAAGCATCATCTTGAAGAAGAAAATAGTGGGTGAATAGGTGCAAAATCCCACCCACATGACTTCACACACAACCAAACACATAAGGTTTAAGGGCTCTAAGCCTTTCATATTTTTAGCATAGCATTCATTTGTAAATAAATATAGCTAAGGAAATACAAGAATACACCAGTAACAAAGGGAGAGCCACAAAAAATGGAAGAGAAGTAAAATGCAAGAACAAATAAACCTTGAATATAAACAATGACCTTAATAAATTTGTTCTTGCCACCTTTATAATCACTAATTTTTGCATCTGAAGGGCAATGACTAAGGTTGAAAGCTATCATATGTTTCTTGCCTCTTGAATGACATATTTTGTATGATGCATACCCCAAGATTATTCTTGGATTGTATATAGTAGAATCAAGAGCATAGGCCAATTGGTTGAATGCTTACTATCTTGCATTCTCAGTTTGATTTTTCTAGAGGCTGGCAGTCCACCACAATCTACTTTAGTGGTTAGATACTTATTCTTCATGTTTTTTTGAGGCATGTGAAATTCTGGTCATTACAGTTTTTCCTAATGAATATCTTATTGGCTTGTTGTTATCCAAAGAAATAAGTTTTTATTGGATATGATGGGATATGGAAATTTATAATGGATTTTGCAAAAATATTATGTATTTTTTGCCCTCTGTTAATGATGTATTTCTTGGTTTATTGTTAATGTAGCTAATTGGTAAAGGACTCTATCAGTCTCTTCTGATTAAGTATGTTTGTACCTCTTATTTCCAATTGTAGTTTTAGATATCATGTCTCTCTTTTTGTGAGGAGAAATTGAAAGAAGAGTGGACAATATAGCACATAGGAAATACCCTCATGAAAATCCAGAGATGCCAGTAAAAATTAATATGGCTCTAATTCCACTAACCTTTTTATTAGATTCTAAGGCTTTGTGTTGAATGAGATTTATTCCATTCTTGCTCTTTAATAAGAGCAAGTTTTTCTAATGTTTAATATTATATTTTAATTTTTTGTAAGAAATATTCTCTCTTGTATTATCAACCATATTTAATATGTACATAAATAGCATTCGATATTATCTTATGCTAATGTCAAACCCTAAGAGGGTGGTTTTAGACCTCCCTCATAGTGATAAACTCAAGCAATTTTTAAGGCAATTTTTAACTGCCCTAATAGACACTAAGAGGGTGTTTTTTTTGAGGTAGTTTTTAACCACCCTCGTATGTTGTGGATGTTTTACAATACCCTCACAAATGGTGGCTAAAGAACCACCCTTGAAGACCATTTTTGGTGTAGTGAAATCTTAAAATAGAAAAAAAAATTGAATAAAATAATTATTGGTACATTAATCCAGGAGCTAGCCATAATATGGTAGGTAACCTATATTGGTTTGATTCCAATCAAGTAAAATCAATTATACCAATGAAGATGGTTGATGATAAAATCTATCAAGTACAAGAGTCATGGAATGTTACACTTAGTCTACCCTTTTTAAAATATGTTGGAATATGTAATGCAACATTGTGTAAATTATACCTAGGTGTTATAGGTGAGTTGGAAAGGAGAGGGAAATCCTCCAAGAGAGGTCCCAGCTCCAAATCTCCACCCTACCAAAAATCTAAATTGGGTATCCAAAATCTAATTGATAATGTTGGTGCGAGCAGGGTCGGGTGTGACTCCCAAGTGAATTTGACGGTGTAGAACCATCTGTTCATGGTCTCTCAGACCAAGGTGGCCCTGCAAGGGGTTTTTTGTTTAAAAAAAAATATTGTGTAAATTATTATTAGACTAAAATATAAAGTCTAAAGAATAATATTTAACTTAGAAAATAATTATATTTTATGTAAAAATATTCCCACCTAATTAATAAATAACATAAGGGTGCTAGGAATATTTAATTAGTGAGAAAAATTTATTTCCCCTTTTCTAGAAAATATTAAAAAGTAACTGATCACTTTTTAATATTTGATAGATGCCACTTGTCACACATCTCAAGATTAGATTGTGATAAGATTAGGGTAAAATTAGGGTTGTAGTAGAAATGCTTCTTTTTAAATAGGGGTGTTGTCTACTACATCTTGTCATATATATTATTATTGACTTGTGTTGTAGTTGATGTTGATGCATATTGTTGCATAACATTGAAACATTTTTGTATTGTTGAATCATTGAGTAATATAGTGAGCTTCATAGTGGATGTTTCCCTTCTTCATTTGAAGTAGGGTTTTACCACTCAATATTTGTGTTGTGGGTTTTCCTCTTTTGTGTATGATTGATATTGTGGATCATTATTTGAACTTGGGGAGACTTTGCTTGTCTCACATTTGGTATCATAGCGGTTGGGATCTCTATCAAGTGTCTTCAATCCTTTGAGGTGAAAAACCCATTAAGGTATATTTTTGTTTTAATGTATGCATTTGATATTTGGGTATTTTATGAATTTTATATTTGGGTAAACTTAATTTGCAAATATGCCATTAGGGTTTATAGATTTATTGTGTTTTTAGATCTAGTTGTTAGATCTTTTGCAAATGGTGTTTTCATTTTAAATCTATATTTTTTTTGGCATTGAGCTTTTGTTGGAAGGGTTTTGGAGCCAAATAGACTCCATGGCTACGTCCAGAAGGCCAAAAACCCCTATTTCCATATATTATTTGCTCTATTTTGGTGAAAAATAAATCTGAGGCAATTTTTTTATTTGGGGGCCAAATGGCCCCCCCCACCCATTTTGCTGTATAGTCTGAAATTTTTTTATTATTTTATATTTATAAAAAAAAATAGTCGGATATATTTAAAATATATTTTATGGGTCTTTATAGCCATAAATTAATGTATGTATTGTTCTTTTGATTTCCACTTATTAAAACTATACAGTCAATTTAATTTTCGTCAACTTTTGTTTCAATTTATTCGCAGGTTTCTTTGTTTAAAGGAATGCCCTTATATATATATATATATTAAATGATTAATATTTATTAATTATTTAATAAAATAAATTTTATTTATTTAATTGCATTTTTTTAAGCAATTTTTGTATTAAAAAATTATTAAAATGCAATATTTTTTTAAAAAAATGACTAATATTTTTGGGTAATTTTATTTTAAGACCTAATAGTCATTTTTTGAATTATTTGAAATGCATTTTTTATTATTGTATAATGCAAATAGAATCCTTTTAATCAATTTTTTTTTTTTTTGGAAAATTTTAGTCAAATTGTCAAATATTTTAGACCTTATAGTTATTTTTTTATCACATTAACATTGGTTGTTTGTAAGTTTGCTTGTTTTGCAAGGTTATCCAAGTATGTTTTCGAATATACAAGGCAATTTTGGATCAAATTTTTCACTCTCTTCCCCCTATTTTTATTGATTTATTCTAATCTCTCTCATGCATTTGCTTGAAGCATAATGTAAATTAATGTAACTTGTATCTCTCATAATGCAAGTAAAAGAGAATGAGAGAGAGAGAGAGAGAGAGAGAGAGAGAGATAGAGAGAGAGAGAGTATTTGTGTTTTGCTTTGTGTCTCCACTATCTCTTGTTCATATTTCTTACATTTTTTTTTGCATTTTTGCATTTTACATCTCAACTAATATTACTAACTTACTAACTTGCTACTAAACAATCTACTAACCAACTAACTTGCAATTTATTAATTTTCATAGTAATTAAGAAGGTTAAAAATGAATCAACTTACTAACCACAACTTTAGTATTTGATTAAAATTTACTTAATCTTACAACATAGTTTATATTTGCTAAACACCTATTGAATCCAAAAGAATTTGCTCTATCGGTAGCAAGTCATTTTTGAGTCCTCATACCCATACCCTTTTGGGTAGCTTGGTTGACCTTGGGTGAGATGAATTGGCAATTTATTAGGCTATAACAAAACCTTAAAATGAACACTTCCTTACTATCTTATTGGCTATCTAATATTTAACAAATGTTTTATGGTTCAATTCAAGTTAGCTTATTTTGTTGCAAGATGGTTTTTATGGTTAGTTACCTTCTTATTGCAAGTTAATCTATTGCAAGTTTATCTTGGTTTATTTCCTTTATTCAATTGCAATATAGTTATAGTTGTTTATTGCAAGATGGTTATAGTAGTTCTTGATGATGTTGATTATCTTTCATGATGATTATATTTTATGATTAAAAAGTAAATTACTTGAAAGTTATCTTTTTTTTATATATGCAAGAATGTTTATCTACTTTCTTATTGCATAATTTATTTCCTTTTTCAATGCATCTTATGTTTTTTTTATGTTAACTTTCTAAGAATAGCTAATTATGGAGTCTCCTTCACACATAAGCACATCCTTGATGGATCAAATTTTGGAATATGGTAACCTAGGATGTGGGCTGAATTTCAAGCAAGAAAGTTATGGCCCATTGTGAATGGAGATGAAGCAATCCCAACCCAAGCAAGGGCACATCAGACATACAATAACAAGAGTCACCTTGCACTTTCCTTGATTATAAATAGTGTGAGTGATGAGATATTTCTCACTATAATCCATTGTGAGCATGCTAAAGAAGCATAGGATTTGCTAAAACAAGTCCATCTAGGGTCCAACACATCAAGGAAAAACACTTTATTATCCAAGATTCTTAGCACTATGCAAGGTGAAGAAGAAAGTGCATTGATCTTCCTCTCAAAGATGAAAGACATGAGAAATCAAATATTGGCTTGTAATTGTGATTGGATAAGTGAGAAGCTCTTAAGCTTTATCATTTTGAGGAAATTGTAAAGCAAGTTCAAGAATTTTATCACCATGGATGTAGGCTAGACATGGAGACTATTATGGCTTGTACGATGGGTAAATGGTGACTGGTAGGCATATTGGAGTTGGTAGCTCTAACTCGAGGGTTATTCATTATCTTTTTTAAAAATATGGAGGATGCTAACCACATTTTAATAGGAGGTCCTTGTTTTCTAGGCAAAAGGAGCCTTTTTCTCAGATGATGGAGTGAATATTTTAACCCTAAAAAGCAAATATTAACATTGTCCCTATTTGGGTTCATCTCTTGAGTATACCTACCTAGTTCTTCAATGAATATTAGCTGCAAGGCATAGCCAAAACTATAGGGGACCTGATCTCCATTGACCATGCGACCTTGGCCAGGACAAGGATTCATGCACGAATCTACGTAAATTCTAATTTGAATAATGAATTGCCAAGGTTTGTGGAGCCAGAGTATGGAGAGGACTATAGAAAAAAATCAATAAAATACAAGAACAAAGTGGCATTCTATGCAGAATGTAAAAATCAATGACATGTATGTAATCAGTGCCCTAACCTGGCAATGAATAGAGAAAAGTAGAAGCAGGGAATGCTAGACAAAGGAAATTTGAGGATTTTCCCTGGCAGAGGCAATTTCAATCAGGCAAACTATGTCTACCAAAAAAATAAAAGAGAGGGTGTAGGGTCCTAGAAATACAAAAGAAAACAACAGGTTGTTGGCAACCAAAATACTCAGGTAAGTTCTAATCCTCTAGTTTCAAATAAATTTTCAATTCTATCCAATATGGGAGTAGGAGGATTATCAAAATATATGGAAGCCAAACAAATTTAGGCTAACCTTTTTGACTCTCTCGAATCCCCATAAAAGTTAGGATCCTCAAACCGTAATGCTAAAATTACTATAAGCCCCGTGGGTATCACAAATTCAAATCCTAATGCACGATTTCTAGAATCCACATCCAATTCAGGATCATTAAACCCTAATGCTGGAAATAGTTCAATCCCAGTGGGCATCCCAAATCCAAACCCTAATGTTGAAGAACTTAGGAAGAAATTTGAGGCATTGGAAAATAAAAAATATCTCCCTAACATCATCACTAGGATCCAAGTTAATCCTACTAAGGGGTCATCCCATAGACCAGGGGAATACAGGAAAAAAGAAGAAGATTTGTATGTAGGGGTGGATATATGTGAAACTCTTTAGACTAAGGAATATGGTAGTCTAGTTCTACAACAAATTACCTCCCCTTAGTTTAGTCCTAAACAAACCAGGAGAACTATGAAGTCTCCTATATATTTTGGCAGTGAAAAAATAAGAGGGAGAATATCAAATGCTGAGCATCAAAAAATTAAAAACTGATAATCACATTGCCAATGGAAAGTAGAGAACCTTGTTTCAACAGGTTATTCTGGGTTCTGAAGACAACAAATTAGGAAAACCCCCTCAAGGTAGGGGGAGAGGAATAAATCCCAAATAATATAAATGAATTTCCTCTCATGGAATGTGAGAGGCCTTAATGGCCTGCCCAAACATAGGGAAGTCAGTGCAATAAGAAATAAAGTGAATCCAACTATTATCATGTTGCAAGAAATAAAAACTGATGAGATTCAATAAGAAAAATAGCAAAAAAAATTTCGAATTACGAGGAGATGGTTTTCAAATCATCCAGAGGAGCATCTGGAGGCCTTATGACTTTGTGGGATCCCTGGATAGTAGAAGGCACCATTATTCATAAATATGATAGGGTTATTAGTGTTTTATTTAAGAAAATAAACAACAATAGGTCGTGGATCCTTTCAAATATTTATGCCCCGAATTCAATTCAAGAGACAACTATACTATGGGAGTACTTAGGCAATCTGAATGAAATCTTCCATAATGTCCCCTAGATTTTTGCTAGGGATTTTAACAATCCTCTTTACCCTTTAGACAAAATGGGTGGAAATGGACCACCTATCAGGAGCATGGATGAGATCAATGACTATGTGAACTCCAACATGTTGATGGATGTAAAACTTAGAGGAGCAAATTATACCTAGAGCAATCGATGGATAGGGTGTTATCTCATTCAAGAAAGGCTTGATAGGTTTTTTCTATCAAAGGAGGCTATAACTTTGTTCGATGATTCTACCTTGTAAGGCCTTCCTAAAATTACCTCTGATAATAATCCCATTTTTTTGGAGATACCTAACTCTCTTTCATTCAAGAAACCTTTCATATTTCAATCTATGTGGATCAAACATTCCAATTTTAGAGATAACTTAAGTTAGTGGTGGCAACAACCTGTTAGGGGTAGTGCAACTTTTAAACTTGTTGGTAAATTAAAGTTTGTTAAGGAAAAGCTTCAAAATTGGAACAAAGAGGTCTTTGGGAACCTCTTTGAAAATAAAAAATAGGTTGTTGAAAGTTTGAATATAATTGATCATAGGATCTAACATGGTGATGCTGATGAAACTACTAGGTAGGAGGAAAAAATAAAACTAGCAGAGTTTCATAAAATTTTGGCCTATGAGGAAATCTATTGGAGGTAAAAATCAAGGTCTCTTTGGTTGAAATATGGAGATTCAAATTCTAAGTTTTTTCACGTCACCACACTTAGAAACAAAAGAAATAACAAGATAATTTTTTTTTGAAAAGCAGATGGTTCTATTACTTAAGACTTAATAGAAATCAGAAATGAGGTAGTAACTTATTTCAATTCTATCCTTGGTCAAGAATCGCAGTGCAATGAGGAAGCCAAATATATTCTCTTGCAATCCATTCCTAGCATAATAAATGAGGAAATCAACATTAAGATTCTAGCTCCCTTTTCTGATGAGGAAATTAAGGAATCCTTGTTTAGCATGGAGACAGATAAAGCCCTGGGACCTTATGACTTTCCCCCTCATTTATATCAATATTTTTGGGACATCGTAAGTGAGGATGTAATTTTTGTTGTCAGATAATTCCAAGAAAGCAATTATATCCCAAAAGGTATCAAATCTACTTTTATTTCTCTAATTCCTAAGAAGAAAAACCTTGAATCTATGGCTGACTTCAGGCCAATCAGTCTGTGCAATGTTTCTTACAAGATCCTAACTAAAGCCATTAAAAATAGAATGAGAGATATTATGCCCTGCATCATAGATCCATGCCAGGAAAACTTTGTCTAGGGCAGGTCAATATTGGATGGAGTTATCACAGTTCATGAAGCTTTGTACTCTGCTCATAAGACTAACAGGTCTATTTTTGCCCTCAAGCTTGATATGAACAAAACAATTGATAGGCTAAATTGGGAATTTCTTATTGTTGTCCTCCTTAAGTTTGGTTTTCACCACCAATGGGTTAATTTGATCAAATAATGTATTTATAAAGCATGGTTCTCAATTCTAGTTAATGGAACAACTTCTGGTTACTTTCAAAGTCATAGAGGAATTCGGCAGGGGGACCCTATCAACCCCATGTTATTCATCATTGTGGTAGAATCTTTAGGAAGAACCATAAAAAATTCTTGTAGTTGAAGGCTAATATCGGGAATCAAGGCAACATATCTCACTAGGTCTATTTCTCATAAACAATTAATTGATGATACCCTTATATTGATTAAGGAATCAGTGGTTGAGGCCAAAATAATTAAATACATCTTGCAACTCTACAAGGACGTTGCTAGTCAGAAAGTTAATTTTAGTAAAAGCAAGTTATATTTCTTGAACACACCCATTCAGAGGAAAGGAAGGATTGCAAAAATTTTAGGGTGTGATATAGCAAACCTCCCCACTTTGTATCTTGGTCTCCCTATTTTCATTGGTTCTCCGAGAGAGTCAATGTGGGATAGGGTTATTGAAAGAATTCAAAAAAAACTTATTGGATGGAAAGGTCATCTTCTATCTCAAGCAAGAAAGCTAACCCTCACTAAGGCCTCTCTTTAGAGAATTCCAGTCTATTTCCTCTCTATTTTCAAAGCCCCTATGAAGGTTTTCCAAAAAATTGAGAAACTCCAAAAAGAATTTTTATGGACTGGATCAGAGGAGAACAAACAGATACACCTTGTAGGATGGACCAAAGTGTGCAGAACCAGGGAAAATGGGGGCTTAGGTATGAGGAGAATTGCTCATATAAATTTAGCTTTACTAGCTAAGAAGGTGTGGCATCTCATTTTTGGTGAATAAAATGAATGGATAGCTATCATCAAATGAAAGTATCTTCAAAATATGGAATTTCTAAGTGACTTAGTTCCAATCAGAGGTTCTACTTTTTGGAAAGCAATTCTTAATTGTAAGGAAATCATTAAAAAAAATTTAAGATGGGTTTTAGGCAATGGTGAGAGGGTAAATTGGTGGAATGATAGGTGGGCTAAGGATGAACCATTGATGCAATATCCTAACTTAGTCTGAATCAGATATATCACAAAAGAACTCATTGGCAGAAAAGTCTTCGATTATATGGTTGAGGACAGAGGTAGAATGAAGTGGAAACAAATAAGAATTCAAGGATTTTAGGTGAAATAAAATGATCTTTATAACATTCTTAGGCAATATTTTATCCCCATGAGACCCAAGGAAGATCAAGTGACCTGTGCTCCTTCAGAAAATGGGCAGTTCACTGTTAAATCAACTTACAAGCTTCTACTTGATGACGAGGATTTTTTCCTCCAAAAGTACTTAATTTAGATAAAAAATTTAATTCCAAAAATTATAGTTTTTCATGGCTAGTTATCCAAGGAAGAATTATAACCATTGATAATATGATGCGTAAAGGTATTTGTATCACTAATCATTGTTATCTGTGCAGGGCTAATTGGGAGACAATTTATCACATTTTCCTTGAGTGACCTTTTTCCTTGATTGTCCTAAGTGGGGTTTTTTAGGCCTTTAATATTTCATGGGTTAAACCAGCCATCGTAGTTGATTTATTCATATAGTGGCCTTACCCCTTTTCAATCCAAAGAATGACATGTGGAAAATTTATCTCAATCACTATCTTTGGCAAGTATGGTTAGAAAGGAACCATAGATTCATTAATGAGTCTATCCATGATAATCAAACTATCATTGCCAGGATCCTATCATTTTCCAATGAGAATGTGAACCTTATCCCTTTTTATAGTTGTAAATCTCATCTGTAGGAGATCATGATTGCTAAATATTTAAGCTTAACCTTGTTAGATGAGTCTGTGCCTAGGGTAGTCAACCCCAAAGCCAATGTTAACTGGTATCCACCTCCTATGGGTTGGTTTAAGATTAATTTTGATGGAGAAACTAAGGGCAATTCTTGGAAGAGGAAGCGTTGGTGGCATTGTGCAAGATCATAATGGGAATATGATGATCATGTTTTCTAAATATTTTGGAACAAGGACGAACAACGAAGCTGAAGCTAGAGCTATATGGAGAGGCCTTCAAATGACTCAAGACTTAGAAAGAAATTTTATCATAGAAGGAGACTCTATGTATGTTATAAATATCCTCAATAATTAGAAAACACCTTCATGGAGGATTAAAACAATTTTTGAAGAGGCTAGGATCCTTTTCCAGGAAAACAGGATAGAAAAGCCCAACATGTCTTTCGAGAAGGTAACAAAATTGTTTATAAGCTAGCCAATTTGGGTGTCGATGGGGATGGACTTTTCAAATGGGAAGATGGTGTCTCGAGTGAAGTAGAGGAGCTTATTCAACAAGAATTCCAATAATGATAGTCAAATTTACCAATAGGTAAGGCATTGTAAGTTCTAAGGCTAGGAGTATTTCTGTCTCTTTTTTGAATTGGAATCACAATAAAAATTATTTGAGCTGCCAGTCATCATGGATGCTGCTTGGAAATACCATAAAGACTAATGGGGACAATCACATGTCATATAACATGGCTCCTAGTCATCTTATTAATTTTAGGTTGGTTGATAATCACAAGGAAGGAAAGAAATGAAAATATAAGACTTTGAACCAAAGCCATGTGGACCACCAGATTTCCACCACCATAAATCTAGCTAGTAGGTTCACTTCTCCAAGGCTGATTGGCCAAGATAGTATGTGGTACCAAAGCATGTCATATACGAAAGAAAGCAATTACCAAAGAATTATTAAGAGTAACTATCAAGATAGATCTTGTGGGAATTTTTTTCAGTACTCTGCTATGTGTGTCTATAGATTTTTGCTCCTCCATTGTCTCAAGGAAGGGATCTGTGTCTATTTATTTTTTGTAATTATGATGCATGTGTGTTTTCTCTGGGTATACCCAAAATGTTGTATGGGAAGTTTCTTTTTGATTACAGGCTATGTGCCTTACCAGATGTAATGTCTTTGGCGGTATGTAGATTTTACATATATAGGATCCTTAGTAAGGATATGTCCATCAACAGCCCTGGGCTGATTTTTGTAAAAGGTTTTGGGTCAACCTGTAAAACTCGGTATTAATGCTATAGTATCTTATCTACCAAAAAAAAAAAAAATTTATCACCATTATTGAGACTAGGCTAGAGGAAGAAGAGTATGTCATTCCTCTCAACACTCTTTCACAATTATTGATTCAACATGAAGAGTCTCTTAATAGAGACAACGTAAATGTTCAAGTTGTCAAGGAGAAGAATGTTGCCTTGAGTGCCACTAAGGCTTCCTTAAAGAAGAAAAAAAAGTTCACTAAGTCCAACAAGGGAAGGAAAAATTAAAATTTCCATCCCAACAAGCCTAGAGTTGATTTCACTTGCAACTTTTGTGGCAAGAAAGACCATAAGGAACAAAATTTTTTCAAGAAGAAGAATATTGTAGAAAAGGAAGAGCAAGAAAAGGCTAAGGACAAGGACCTAAGAAATGGTTTGGCAAGGGGATGAAAAGAACAACAATGTAAAGCAAAATTCTAATAAAAATGCCTTTGTTTGTGCCCTCTACTCCATTGACTCATCTACTTCTAATGAATGGGTGTTATATTTTGGATGCACTAACCATATATGTTTTGAAAAGGATAATTTTGAGGACTTTCATAAGCACTCTTCGGATTCAATTGTCATTGGAGAAGGTGTTGGCAATGTCGTAATTGAAGGAAGATTACTTGATAATGTCCTATATGTGCCTAACCTTAGGAAAATTTTAATTTCAGTTTTGCAAGTTGCTAGAAGTGGTCACACTATTAAGTTCAATGCAACTACACGGATCATTAGGAAAGGTATGCTACCAATCATTACAAGTTATGTGAAGAATAATCTTTATGTGTTAGGTAATGCTCCTCCTAAAGTGTGTTTAGAAACTAATGTTTCTCCTAGTAGAAATCTTTGGCATTTAAGGTTAGGCCAAACTATCAAAATATTCAAATGATGAAGTCCAAAAATTTGGTTGAAGGCTTGCCTAACATTTCACCTACTCATGGTTTGTGTGAAACATGCATCTTAGGCAAGATGAGCAAACAAAAGTTTGCAAAGGATAAGTCAACAAGGGCCACACAAATCCTTCAAATCATTCATATAGATATTATGGGTCCATTACATGTTAGATCACTTGGTGGTGCATCATATATTCTCACCTTTATAGATGATTATTAAAGAATGATCTTTGGGTATCTACTTAAGAATAAATCATATTGTTTTGAGACATTCAAGGAGTTCAAATATTTGGTAGAAAATAAAAATGGAGCAAAGATCAAAATGATTAGAAGTGAAAATGGAGGAGAGTACAATAGTAATGATTTCAATGAGTTTTTTTCTTCTCATGGGATCAAAAGGTAGTTTACTTATCCATACACTCCTCAAAAAAATGGTGTTGTAGAGAGGAAAAATAGGATAATCATGGAGATGGTAAGATGCATGCTTGGTGATCACTTACCTCAATTTCTTTGGGGTGAAGTAATCAGTACAACAATCTACACTCTTAATAGGTGTCCTTCAAAATCAGTTGTGGGAAAGACTCCTTATGAGGTTTGGAATTGTAAAAAGCCAAAATTTTCACACTTAAGAGTGTTTGGATGTGATGCATTTTCATATATTCCTTCAGAAAAGAGGAAGATATTGGAAAAAAAGTCTCAAAAATGCATCTTTGTTAGCTATGATGCAGAACTTAGGGTCTACAGGTTATAATCACCTTCTTCACACATTGCATTTGTCTCAGGAGATTTCAAATTCAATGAAGACCTTCTTGAGTTAGAAAAGGGTGGGCCTTGTGTTGAAATGTCCAAGTGGTTATAGAGGTCCTAAAGAGTAGAATTCAGTTAGCCAAAGGATAACTAGAAGTATGACCCTTAACATATATCTTCTAGCTAAGATAGAGAATTATCATGAGCCTAATTCTTACCAAGAAGCTTCACAACACTCTTGTTAGGTTGATGCCATGAAGGTTGAGATGGATTATCTTCTAAAGAATACAACTTGGGATCTAGTGCCTTATCCTAATAAGATAAATGTTATTGGGAACAAGTGGGTCTATATAATCAAGTACAATTCTAATGGAGAGATATAAAATTATAAGGCTAGATTGGTTGCTAAGGATTATGCTCAAAAACATGGCATTGACTATGTTGAAACCTTTGCACCAGTTACCAAAATGCCCACCATTCGGCTTCCCATTGCTATTCCTGCTGCTCAAGTTTGACATATTTTTTAGCTTGATGTGAAAAGTGCCTTTATAAATGGTGATTTGGATGTGGATATCTACATGAGTCAACCACAAGTATTTGTTGTACAAGGTACAAAAAAAATTGTGTGTAAACTAAAGAAAACCTTGTACAGTCTAAAGCAAGCACCTAGAGAATGGTACATGAGATTTCAGGTTACTTCTTGTCTCTTGGTTTTGATAAATGCTATTCAGATATAGATCTCTATGTGCTTCGGAATGATAACTTGGTCATTTTAATTGCTCTATTTTTTGATGACCTTTTTATGACTGGAAATTAGAATGAGGCCATTTTTAATTTCATCTCCAAATAAAATTCAAAGTATAAAATGATTGACCTTGGTCTTCTATACTACTATCTTGGCATGCAAGTTTATCAACATGAGGATTGTACCTTTTTGAGTCAATCCAAGTATATTGGAGATCTTCTTAAGAGGTTTGATTTGGAGGATAGAAATCCTACTTCCATTCCTATTTCTACAGGGGTTAAGTTAGAAGTAAGTACATAATCTTAGTTGGCTGATGCTACATTGTATAGGCATCTCATTGGTAGTCTTCTTTATGTTACCATCATAAGGCCAGATATTGATTTTTTAGTTGGTATGATGGATAGGTTCATGGAGAAACCTTATATTGATCACTTACAATCTACTAAGAATATTTTGAAGTACCTTGCAGGTACTAGAGATTCGAAACTCAAGTATTCTAGGCTTCCTTTGCTCTTTTTGGCTATGCTGATTCTGATTTTGGAGGGGATAGAATAGACATAAATTCTACCATAATATATGTTTTTAGTATTGGGTCTGCAGCTATCTCTTGGTCTTACAAGAAGTAAGATACAATTTCTCTTTCTACAATGGAAGTGGAGTATAAGGCTATGACAACAACTACACAGGAAGTGGTTTGACTTCATACCCTCATGAAGGAAATTGGATTTGAGCAATTTGGTCCTTCATGTTTGCTCTTCGATAATCAATTAGCTATTGCCTTGGCTAAAAATCCTGTAATGCATCAAAGGATAAAGCATGTTGAAATCCAAGACCACTTTATCAAAGAGAAGGTATTGGATGGGACTATTCAATTGGAGTATTGCCCATCATCTTCTAATTCTGCTAACTTATTCACCAAAACTCTTCCCAAGGACCAGTTTTGTAAGCTGAGGGACTCACTTGGTTTGGTGAAGTTATCCTCAAGGGAGAATTAAGTGTAGTTACACTTGTGTCATGACAACTTCATCCTTATGAGGTGTTTTGTGGTATATATATGAGTTGATATTTGGTGGTATAATTGCTTTTTGCATCTCTTTTATACATGGTACCTTCTTGTTTGCCTTGTGCAAATTTTGTACATGTTACTTTGTAGATGGCATTGCGCAATTATGGTATATGATGCAATTGCTTTATGTGACTCTTTTACATTGTACTTTCTTGTTGCCTTGTGCAATCTTTGTACATGTTTTTATATAGTTGGAATTATGCAATTGGTTGATCATGGTACTTTCTTGTTAGCATTTATGCTACTTTTGTACATGATATTTTATGGTTGGATTTATGCAACCGATGTGCACACTTTATTATTTTCATATACCTTATGCAACTCTTGTACATGGTACTTTTTTGTTAGCCTTGTGCTACTTTTGTACATGGTACTTTATAGTTTTCATGATCATTGGTACTCCTTGTTTGCTTTATGAAACTTTGTACATGATTTTTTTTGATCAACTATATAGCACATGACTATAAGTATGGCTTGGCATATTTTTGTGATGACTTATAGTTCACTATTTGTTAGATCAGTTTTGTTATCATCTTTGGATATTCATATATGTTGTGGTGAATATATTTATGATGATGTATCTAACTAATATTATGTTGAGCTGCTTGTAGCTTGGAGATACTTCCATTTGAGGTTTTGCAGGATTACTGAAGACACCCTTTTGATGTTTTATTCTTGTCATTTGTAACCACTTGTGGTTGATGGATGGATTTGTAAGCTTCTTGTATATTAAGCTACTCCGTTGGTGGCTTATAGTCTCATTTTGGCCCATTTTGTATTGGTGCCTTATTGTAGACCATTCTTGGTCATATAAGCTCATTGTAACTATATTACTCATTTGATTCTCATCTCCATTTGTATCTTTAAGGGGATAATATTTCTTTATTTCATAATTCCTTTCCCCAATATTGCAATAAGGGGGAGTGTTGGAATATGTAATGCAACATTGTGTAAATTCTTCTTAGACTAAAATATAAAGTCTAAAGAATAATATTTTAATTAGAAAATAATTATAATTTATGTAAAAATATTCCCACCCAATTAATTAATAAAATAAGGGTGTTAGGAATATTTAATTTGTGGGAAAAAGTTATTTCCCATTTTCTAGAAAATATTAAAAAGTAAATAATCACTTTTTAATATTTGATAGATGCCACTTGTCACACGTCTCAAGATTAGATTGTGATAAGATTAGGGTAAAATTAGGGTTTTTCTAGAAAATATTAAAAAGTAACTAATCACTTTTTAATATTTGATAGATGCCACTTGTCACACATCTCAATATTAGATTCTGATAAGATTAGAGAAAAATTAGGGTTGTAGTAGAAATGCTTCTCTTTAAATAGGGGTGTTGTCTACTACATCTTGTCATATATATTATTATTGACTTGTGTTGTAGTTGATGTTGATGCATATTGTTGCATAACATTGAAGCATTCTTGTATTGTTGAATCATTGAGTAATATAGTGAGCTTCATAGTGGATGTTTCCCTTCTTCACTTGAAGTAGGGTTTTACCACTCAATATTTGTGTTGTGGTTTTTCCTCTTTTATGTGTGATTGATCTTAGGGAGACTTTGCTTGTCTCAAAAAATATACCCTAAAAAATGTGTTTTATGTTCCTAGAATTAAAAATAATCTAATTTCAATATGACAATGATTGGATAGAGGAAGAATAATAGAATTAAAAATTATCAATGGCAATAAAAGATGTCTTATCAATAGATTAAACAAAATAACAGATCTTGTGTATTTTAAAAGTGGTATATTTTATTTGGATGTAATAGCACTTGCACAAAAATAATTACACAAACTTTTACCAAAATAATGATATCAAAATAAGTAATTATTGAGCACAAAAATCTTATGGCAAAGGAACATAATAAGACATCAAAAAAATTGAAAATATGTTCTTTGATGACTTACTCAAAAGTATGAGTGATACTTTAGATGGATATATTCAAAACCTAAAACAAAATTAATACTAGTACCAAAACATGCCAAAATACATTAAAAGCACTTGAAGGCAAAAGGTCTTCATACCAAATAATGTAATACAAAGGAGTGTTGGAAGTATTACATTAATTGGTACCTTGCAATATTGATGCAAGGACCTTGTAAATAGTTTTCATCTAGGATGTGTTTAATAATTAAATTTGTAGTAGGTGCCATGTTATTAAGTGTGAGTTTTATGTCATGTAAAAAAGTATGAATTTATGTAGGTGAGGTGTCATATTAGTAAGTGCAAGTTATATAAGTGAGGTGTCATGTTTATAAGTGAGGAGTTGAGTTATGTGTAGCCCTGAGAGTTCTTATATTTATGTAAATATATGATATTTATTATTATATTAATAAATATGAAGTATTAGATATCCTACGAGTATGAGGAAATGAATATTGTATGTAAAAGCAAAGGTCAATATTCATGTGAATATGAAGAGTCTCATGTATGTATATACTCAAGACAAATATTTGTAATATACATTGAATAGGTATTGCATTTATGCATTGCTTAGAGTAGGTATTATTAATGATAATATTTAGTGAATTTTATGGTCGTTATTGGTATTTTGAATATTTGTTCTTGAAATATTGTTTTATCCTAGAAGATTTTTTTTATGTTCGTTATTGGTATGTAAGGCAAAGGTCAAGATTTATGTGAATATGAAGAGTCTCATGTACATATACACTCAAGATAAAGATTTGTAATATACATTGAATAGGTATTACATTTATGCATTGCTTAGAGTAGGTATTATTAATGATAATATTAAGTGAATTTTATGTTTGTTATTGGTATTTTGAATATTTTTTCTTGAAATATTATTTGATCCTAGAATATTTTTATTTTGTACGATTAAAAAAGGAGAGGGTTTTAATGGGATCCCACAACCACTTCAAATAAGGCCACATGGGTGAGTAAAATAGAACAAAACCTCAAAAGACAAACATGAGATAGAAAAAAAAAATAGCAAGCTCCCAATCCTCAAGGCACCTAAGAAGGGAGAACTGAGATAGTTCTACACCAACTTATCCAATCCCTGAGAGACATAAGCAACTAAACATGAAATATATTTATTTAGATCTAGATACGACTTCAACGAGCTCCAAAATTTATGTTGATTTACATAAATTAATTTCAAATCATGAAAAATTGAATGCTTTAATGCCATAGAGGCCTTTGGTGCATAAAATTCCTCCATAAATTTTTGATGAGTGCATTCTCGAGGAATAACATCAAAATCCAAGAGAGCAGACATATGAGGGAAATTGTCATTATCCCCACCTTTACACCACATCCGCTTGGATTTATGATGTCCTTCATCAGTGACAAAATGAGAGGGCTTCAGGTCTAGTTCCATAGTATCTTCCATGTAGGTCAAATTTGACAGTGGGACCCAAAAAAGGAGGAACGACTTCCTCATCCAAAGTCTTCCCCAAGACTCCTTTGGAAGAGACTTGAATTTTTTTGGAGACCTTCCTAGAATCAGAGTCAAAATAAAAGGAGTAAATGTCTTCACTATAGTCCAAGTACATCCTAGAGACCATATGAGAACCACCACTAGGAGATCAAGGGGACTCAACCAAAACCTTGGAACCACCAGCAAAGGGACTAGGAAGATCTACAAAATATTTAAGAAAATCATTAGCATTTAAACTACGTTTAGAGGTATCCTATTCAAACACCAACAATGCCAGACCTTGGTGTATAGGAGCTTGACCACAACCACCTTGAAAATTTAGGAAGGATTTATTCAAGGAATGGAAAAGAAATAGGGGAATATTCATACAAGATTTGCATCTCAAATGATTTAAAAATATACATGAAAAATCCTAATAATTCATAAGAAGGGTCAATGATAAAATAGTTCATAATAACCCTAGCAACCTGATTCTAGAGAGGAGGTACAACCGTGATACTAAAACCATTCTAGATCTTGGGAAAATATTCCTCCTTGTCTAAAAAAAGACTAATCTCCTACAATAGGGAATGTCTATCACGGTTGTGATAGGTTCCATCAAGCATCATGCCAGTAGTCCAACTTATGAGATTCATCGTAACCTAAAAATACCAAGAGTCAACACTAACCCAACTATTGTTCCATGAAGAAATCATCTAGTTAGTGAGCATCAGAATATGACCATGAAATTTTTGGACACACTTCGAAAGAACCCCCTCTACCAAGATAACCTTAACCTCCTCATCAAAGGAAATAGACACAGGCTCAAGATGGGGTTTAGACAATTTAAGTTTAACCATATAGATCTTAGCTTTACGCATACTAACAATGTGCCAGGTAAACTTAGACACAAAAAAAAACTAATCCCAAATAATAACACTTCCAACAACAAGAAAAACCAATGAGTAACGATCCTGAACATAACACTTTACATAAACAAAAGCCTCGACCCATAATTCAACATTTAAGCACCAAATAAGGTCTTGGGAGGCACAAATGGGGAAAAAATGAGTCTTAGGAGAAAACACCAAGGGGAATTGACCATCGTCAAGATGATAAGTAGAAAACCACATCATGGGTAGGAAGACAAAACCCATCACAATAGTAAGCATTGTAACTAGTAAGAGAGCGAGATCAAGATTACCAAGCAAGTGCCTAAAAGGCAAAGGAAAAACCTCCAAAGCCCAAAATAGGAAAGTATTAAAGGACTCTAAGAAGGAACTAGGTGTTTTCTTGATAGACAAGAAGGTAACAGGTGTGGCATTCCACCGAAACATCCTAACCAAATATGGGCGCCAACTCAAAACATGTGATCCTAGAAGATTTCTTAACCTACGAGAAAAGTAATGATTTGTTGACATTATTTTATTTAAAAGAGGTAGAAGTAGACAAAAATTTAGAAGGAGGTGTCAAACATAGACATCACAAATAAAAAATTCTTTATATTTTGAATGTGCATGTGTATGTGTGTGTGTAAGTGATAGAGAGAGAGATCCCTTATTTGTATCTTCAAAAAATATAAATTTTTAATGCAACTCAACAACCAAAAATGCATTTTTTGCATCCATTATATGAACATAAAGAAATACAATATTTATATCCATTTGATGAACCTACTAGTTAAAATGAGTAGCCAAATCAACTCAATTATAAATTTTGTATGCAACAAGAAATGTATTCTATGCATCCATTATAGGGACATAAAGAAATAAAAAAATGGAAAACAACGTCACGGGTAGGAAGACAAACCCATCACAGTAGTAAGCATTGTAACCAGTAAGAGAGTGAGATCAATATTACCAAGCAAGTGCCCAAAATGCAAAGGAAAAAGCCCCAAATCCCAAAAGAGGAAAGCCTTAAAGGACTCTAAGAAGGAACTAGGTGTCCGCTCGATAGACAAGAAGGTAACAGGTGTGACATTCCACCGAAACATCCTAACCAAATACGGGCACCAACTCAAAACACGTGATCCTAGAAGATTTATTAACCTATGAGAATAGTAATGATTTGCTAACATTATTTTATTTAAAAAAGGTAGAAGTAGACAAAAATTTAGAAGAAGGTCTTAGGTGTGTTCTTCATTATACCTGTCAAACATAGACATCACAAATCAAACATTCCTTATCTTCTAAATGTGCATGTGTATGTGTGTGTGTCAGTGATAGAGAGAGAGATCCCTTATTTGTATCTTCACAAATTATAAAATTTCAATGCAACTCAATAGCCAAAAATGCATTTTTTGCATCCATTATATGAACATAAAGAAATGCAATATTTATATCTATTTGATGAACCTACTAGTTAAAATGTGTAGCCAAAGCAACTCAATTGTAAATTTTGTATGCAACAAGAAATATATTCTATGCATCCATTATAGGGACATAAAGAAATGCAATATTTATATCAATTTGATGAATCTACAGTTAAAATGAGTAGCCAAAGCTAACAACTCTAGTTCTATTAATTTTATAAACAAATATAAATATTTCACTAAATCAAATTTTAATACATATATCAAATCTAGACTTGATCTTATAAACCCATTTATTGCACACAATATTTTTACGTGTTAAAAGCTTTGATTTTCATTTGTTAACTTTTATAAGGAGTTATAGTCATCTACAATTGCCTATTCCTACTCTTTGAAAGTTTGTGCCATCTCTATCTTCATAACTAATTAATATTTAACATAATAAGCTTTGTCTATGATTTCCTTACTTTTTATAAGAATTTTAAAGACTTTTAATAATAATCATTAAAAATATTTTTCTATATCTCCAACTTGAAAAATAATCCAACTCCTTGGAGAGAACAATTCTACTTTATATATCGTTGATCTTATAGACTCATTTATTGCAAGAATATTTTACTACAACTTTTTAAAAGGCCTAAAAATCATTAGTTTTTTTTAAATGCATAGATAAAAAGATGAAATGCCTTAACATAATCTAAAAACATAATAGTTATTTTCACTTGTGCAAATAAAATAATTAATAAAATAATATTTATAAATGTAAATATTCAATTTTAATTAATTTAATTATTATTATTATTATTTAAATAATAACGTTAGCTAACAAGCTACACTTATTATTAATTTGATCACCAATTTTATAGTAAAATACATTTGTGGAATAAGCTCTCTAAATAAACCATACCCTTGTCACTTATTTTTATTCTTTTAAAGAAATTACCAACCAAACAGTCCTTACAGGAGTAGACGTAAACATAAAATGGACACCTGTGTTGGCCTAACAGGCTAGGCCACACAACAGCCTACGCACAACTAGAACGAAGTACTTACGTCGATTGTTTATTTATAAATAAACACTCACCTTTAGTGAAACTCCCAGTCCCCTCAATGAACACTTAAGCTTAAAGAGAAATTTATCATCATCAAACCAGTAAACTGCATCACCGTCCGTAATCAACTGTACTCAGTCTCCATGCAAGGCGAACAACGAGAGGAAATTTCTTGAAACAGTAAATAAAGTGAAGCCATCGGATAGCAAGGAATGAGGAAGCAATGCCATGCTGAAGCTCATGCTGCCACTAAAATCCGAACGAGACAAAGCTGTGTGTTGCGCGCTGCCGGATACAGACTTTATTTCGTTTCATGTGTCCGTTTGTGGGCACATGAGGAGAGGATACGTCACTTCTATTTACTGTCGTAGTCTGGAAGCAGCTTCACGCTTTATGTGTAAGAAGACAAACCGTATGACGTGCAATATTTAAATTACTATGATTATATTTATAACTACATTTGAGGCGGTGCAACCTCTCCAGGCTTGCCACAGTAACTCCAGGAATTACAGTAAAGCCTATCGAGACTTGTAACGGTAATTCTAAAAAATTCTTAAAAATAGATCTACAATTATTTAAGGATAAGGTAATAGTTGGTGAGTGGGGTCTTATTTTTTTTATTTTATTTTTTGGGCTGTCATGGTAATTTGAAAGCATTCTCTCCTTATATGTGAGAAGATACATTACTATGATTATATTTATAATTAGCCTCTCGAGACTTGCTACAATAACTCTAGAAATTAACTCTATTTAAAAAAAAAAAAATAAATCTAAAGTTAAGCCTCTCTAAGCTTGTTAGATTAACTCTAGAAATTTCTTAAAAGTAGATCTACAATAACTTAAGGATAAGGTAATAGTTGGTAAGTGGGGTCTTATCTTTTTATTGTGGGACAATGTCTTCCATTAAAAGGTTTTTTTAGTGGTATGAGTTGAAATAAAAATTACATCTAAAAGTGGATATTCCATGTAGACTGTACAAAATAAGATTGGAATCTTTTCTATTTAGCCATTATTGAAATACTTATGTACATGATATTTTCCAGCTAAAGATCAACAATTTTTGCAGCTAGCTATTTCTTGTTTTAACTATGTAGTTATCTTTTCAGGATTGGAAATTTCTTGTTTTAACCATGTAGTTATCTTTTCAGGATTAGAAATGTCAGGTTGACTGTTTGGCATTTGTGTGATTTGTGTGATGTAAAAAATTGAAATAAGATTTCCATGTTTGTGTAGTTACAACTGGTTGTGGATTTGTTAATGTTCTTGAGACTATGATCAAAGTCTTATATTCATTCTATGTCTTTTTTGAGTGTGAATTTGTTAAAAACTGCATGTTGATGTTGTTTCTAATTTTGTGAATGAATATGTTGAAATTCATTTTGGGGTGTCAACCAGCACAGACACCATTTCCTTACTTATTGCAGAATGAATTTACTTAAAATATTTTTTTTAAAATTCATTTTGGGTGTCATGATACAATTACCTTATGTGATACACTTGGAATGTTTGAGGACACCTCATGACAAAAAAATAGAATTGATGTCACAGTTTGAAAGCATGGAAAAAGTTTTATTTGAGAAATTACGAGAACCCTAAGAATTAAGGGGGAGATTTTTGGATAATATTAATTGATTATTTTATTTGTAATGCTTAAGGATTTGATCAAATAAAATAAGCAATAGTTAGGTGCTCAATGACATGCATTTACAGAAACTACATCTAACTGTTTTGTACTCTTATAAAATGTATCAATATTCTTGAATGTATTATCATTAATATCATCATGATCATAATCAAAATTATCCTTCCTCCACAACATTGAGTTTGGGTATTTTTTTTTTATAAATGGATACTATTTCTTTTAGTGTTCTATTTTTGGATTGCTTTATTTTGAAAATCTTGTTTTGAAGAAATATATCACAAAACAAATATTCCCTATCTTTTGAATGTGTATGTGTATGTTAGAGAGAGAGAGAGAGTGAGTGAGAGAGATAAAGAGATATAGATAGAGAGAAAGAAAGAGATCTCTTATTTATCTCTAACAAGTTGTAAATTTTACATGCAACTCAATAGTAAGAAATGCATTCTTCACATCTATTATATAAACTTAAAGAAATGTATTGTTTACACTTATTTGATGAACCTACCTGTTAAAATGAGTAACCAATGATAAAAGTGCAATTATATTCATTTTATAAATCTGTACAATGTTTCACTAAATCCAATTTCTTATTTTTGAGAGAACAATTCTATTTTATATATTTAATTACATACATGGAATTTAGACTTGATCTTATAGGCCCATTTATTGCACACAATATTTTTACTTTTTAGAAGCTTTGATTTTCATTTGTTATTTTTATCGAGTTATACTCATCTACAACTGCACATTCCTAATATTTTTTTCATAATATTTATCTTTGTAACTAATTTATAATTAAGAAGATAAGTTGTGTCCATGAATTTCTTACCTTTTCATACGAATTTTGAATACTTTTTTTCATTATTACTAAAATATTTTTCTTTATCTTTAAATTGAAAAATAATTCAATTCCTTAATTTTTAGAGGACAATTCTACTTTATATATTTTACTATATACATCAAATTTAGACTTTACCTTATAGACCCATTTATTGCACACAATATTTTTACTTGTTACAAGCTTTGATTTTCATTTGTTATTTTTTATCAAGGAGTTATACTCATCTAAAATTGCATATTCCTACTCTTTCTTTTCTTTTCATAAGATTGAGAGTTTGTACCATCTCTATATTTTTACTTAATTCATAACTAACCTAATAATATTTATCCATGATTTCCTTATTTTTTATAAGAATTTTATTCATCATCACTAAAATCATTTTCTTTATCTTTAACATAAAAAATAATTTGAGGTTATTCTTCTATATACTTTTGATAATACCTTTCAATAAAAACAATATCTCTACTAATGATGAATTTTCTAGTCTTAAGATCATACAACCTATAATCCTTAGATTATTCACTTTAGCCATAAAAATGTATTTTGTGCATTTCACATTTTATGCATTTCATTTCTTAGCTTAGTAGGAACATGGACATATGCATCACATTCAAACACTCTAAAATATTTAATAGATTATTTAGTGAAATCAAACTAGTACCAAGAAAGAATATATATGGAGATGTGGATGCCTTATCATCAATGATTCATCTTTGTATAAACTAAACTACTTTAATATGTAGAAAAAGGTTAAATTTAGTGAGAAAGAATGTTGAGAAGAAGCTTTAACAATTAGTAGATTTAGAGATAGGTAACAGGGACATACAAATTACCAAATGTTTAAGTAATACTATATTAAAGATAAATAGCATAAAAATGCATATTATATAACATTCCAAAAAATTTATGTTACAAGTGGTCATAATACTCAACTTAAAAGATATCCTTAAAAAAAAAATAACAAATAAAAAGATTTAACAATTTGAAAGTAGTATATATAATAATTATTGGATAATTTCATTATCCGATATCAACTGTACTCAGTATCCATGCAAGGCAAGCAACGAGAGGATATTTTATTGAAATTGCGATCGCAAAAGCTTCTTCCATATTCACACCACATCACCCTCCACACTCTAATCAAATAAATACAATAGCTGAGCGAGAGCTAACTCTACAACCTTAAGCCTCAATAAAATTCCAGGGCATCATCTTCTTCCTACTTTGAAGGGAACCAATTCAATGTGTTGCCCTTTCACATAAATATATGAACCTACAAATCTTTCTGGCTTGAATTCCTTTGCATTTTCCTAGATAATTTCATCTCTTACCATACCCCATACATTTACAAACACCCTTGTTTTTGGAGGAATGTAAATCCCCCCATAGTTGAGCCCTCTCTCGACTCACGGGGAACATTAAATGGAAATGCCATATGTAATCAAAAAGTTTACTTCACTACACATTGTAGGTATTTACAGCTTTCCACGTCACCTCCTTTACCCAACAATGGCTACCCAGGGTTCCTCAGTTCACTCATTGCTCATTCTATCATTGTGGTTGACATGTATTTGTCATAATTTCATGAATTTTGCATGGTCCATTAGTTACTAAATAAATATTTTAAATTGATTCTTAAACTTACAACTATGATTCCTTTGATATCGGCCCTCATGATTTTCATTTGTTCTCAACTATAACATGTTCTCAACTTGTTTCTCTAGCAAGCATTCCTCCTTCCTTTCCTTTTTATAAAATTCCATGAGAGCAAGAGGAAAGTCAATTTACCAATCCTATAATCCTTGGAGACCCACTCCCAAGTTTATCATCTAATCTGTAACTTGATTGTATTTCCACTAAATGTGTTAGATCTTAATCTGTTCAATATTCTCTAGATTTAATATACTCTCGATGATCAATTATATAGTTGCTCATCTTCCTTCATGCTCCTGATTAATTCCCTTGATGATGTTTAGGGAGTTCTCTTATATTATCACATTATCTCCTAATTGAAATACATATTTAGTACCTAAAATTAAGTCCCTATCCTCTAAAAAATGCTTTTGTTGCTTTCCTAGAGGCTAAAAAAGGCTAGCAAAATGACATCAATCAGATCACAAAGAACACTTCCATTGCTAGCCACCCAAGGATTGCCCTTACTAGCTCCACCAAAATTTAGTTTGATCCAATCTATTATGGGAATCCTAACAAACCTTGGCCTTTTATGGTTTCTCACAAAAAGATGAGGGGTCAACATCTATGTCCCAAGCTTTAAAAAATTCTTGTTCTTGAGCAAAAATTAGATTTTCATGTTTTTAAAGATCTTCCAATTCTCTACTAATGCACGCTCAATGTAGGTACCAATTAAACTTGCATCCCATTTCTTGTCTTTAAAAACTTGGTTGTTGCACTCATGCCATATCCCCCAAAGGAAGTGAGGGATACATAATCACAAAAGGAGGCTAAGTTGTTTATATTTTAATGAGGAATGAACTTGAAGGTAAACATCCTCCATTTTGTCTGGTAGGACACAAGAGAATTTAAAATTGAAAAGAAAAAAATTAAAAAATCAAGATAAAAATGATAGCCAAGAAAAATGTGGTATACAGATTATAATTCCTTTTCATATGGGGAACATCTATTGATGATATTTGTATACATAAAAAAACAACACCATTGCAATAAAAATGACACAATTTATTAAATTCAGGAAAATCCCTTTTGATACACTTTGACCAGTTTAGGGTGCATTTTACAGAGAGATGTGCCAAAGGGGAATCCCTTTTACAGATCAAAGATGGTGTCTTCATCTCTTCATGCTACAACAATGTGAGAGGTGGGTTTGTCATGACCACCATGATGAGCTTTGAGCTTGTTGAATCTAGAACCTGTAATCTGCACACATGTAAATAAACAAATGTTTAGTAGCACCTATCACAATGATAATGATAAATGTAAATAAAAATGACTAATGTAAATGAATATTGATAGAAGAAAACAAACAATGAGTATGGCTTACACAACACAATCCAGGCAGTATAACATTAGCATTTTCTCCTCCCATTTTTCTTGGACATGTGATGGTTCCTTTATAGGCCTTTGAGGGTTTTGGAGGGAAGGATAGGTGGCAATATAGAACTGCCAAGTGGTAAGGACTGGGTAGCCACCTATTCTAGATAGTTGTAGTGAGTCACTAGAAGTGTCTCACTTAACTGGGGATACGTGGCAAGTGGGTAGGTGCAAGTGGAGTGATGTGTGGAGTGAGGTGTGAGATGTGGCAGGTGGGTAAGTGCAAGTGGAGTGAAATGTGGAGTGAGATGTGAGATGTGGCAAGTGTGTAGGTGCAAGTTGAGTGATGTGTGGAGTGAGGTGTGAGATGTGGTAGGTGGGTAAGTGCAAGTGGAGTGATGTGTGGAGTGAGGTGTGAGATGTGGCAGGTGGGTAAGTGCAAGTAGAGTGAAATGTGGAGTGAGATGTAAGATGTGGCAAGTGTGTAGGTGCAAGTGGAGTGATGTGTGGAGTGAGTTGTGAGATGTAGCAAGTGGGTGAGTGCAAGTGGAGTGAAATGTGGAGTGAGATGTGAGATGTGGCAAGTGTGTAGGTGCAAGTGGAGTGAAATATAGAGGGTTGCCCCATGTGAAGGTACAAAGGGAACAATGGTGTATGAGAGGTGGCAAAGGAGTGATGGTGATGTGGCTAGGACACATGTCAAGTGAGGAGAGAGGGTATCCTAGGAGGATATTTTCTAGATTTAATAAAATCTAGAAAATATAATTATGTGCAGGATTTTATGCCTAAGTCAAAACTTAGGCACATAATGTTATGTAGAACTGAAATGTGCAATGTGGATGAATAATGTGTAGGAATTATATGCCTAAGTTTAGATTTAGGCATATATTATTATGCAAAATTGTGATGTGTAATGCCAATGAATAATGTGCAAGGATTATATGCCTAAGTTTAGACCTAGACATATATTATTATGCATAATTGTGATGTGTAATGCAAGTGCCTAGATTTTAGTGTCTATAGATGCCCCTTTTTGTATCGCATTGTGTGAAACACAATGTGGTGCAAAAATAAAAGACACGTGGTTTTATTTGATGGAGGAATGGACTCAAATATTTTTGATGCAAAGAATGAATGACGTTTTTTTGAAAATTTTGATTTGTTTGCTTACCCCTTCAATTGGTGAATGGGTAAAGGATGAAACCCATGATCCAATTGAGTAAATGTGGATGATGAAAGGAGGTGGTGTGTTGAATGATGTGGATGTAATGCAAATGTATGTCATTTTGATCAACTTGATGCCCCAAGTTTGGGATTGTTTGTATTTTTGCAAATTTACCTTTGGTTTCGATGGTGCACAAAATATTATGGTAAAATCTTTGACCACATTTAGAGTTCTTGTTCCACTATGACTTTAGCAATTCCTTCAAAATGATGGGTTCAAGGAACCAGTCATTTAGGAATTTGATACTCTAGTGATTTTTGATTATTACCAAATTGTGTTTGGTTTTTTTCCGCTTTTGACCCAATGGAAGGGGTTGAAGGATAACCTTATGCAAATTTGTTTTGAATATGATCAAGCTCAAAGATCGAGGGACATAGTTGATGTAATGCCATAGTGATTTGAAATGTTTGTTTGAATGAGTGTCCTTATGGTGAGCTACCCATCCGATTGGATTGCATGGATTGCTAGTCACTGCAACCGCTAGGTGTATAGGGTAATCCACTAGATACAAGTTTCACTAAATGATGTGATGATGATGATGATGATTATTATTTGGAGGTTTTTGCAATGTTTTTGTAGCCATTTGTATTTGAAGGGGAGTTGTGTAATATGGTCACAAATAAAATTCAACTTGTGTTGCCCCAATCATGGAAAAGATGCTCATTTTAATGAGCATAATTTGCATGATTAAGTGTTTTGAGTGTTGACTTTGATTATGTAACTGTATTTGTTGATTTTGTCTTCCTCTTCAAGCGATTATTCAATGGAGAAGATATGAAATGATGTAAACGATGAAACAATTGATAATGGTTGGATGGAATGGATGTTTTATTTTTGTTTCAGCTATGATTTCGACCATTGTTGATAATTGTGCACTTCTATACGTTGGAGCAGTCTAGCCATATGGATTTCTTAGGGAATCGAGATGATAACAATTCATTTCTTGCATGAGGTGAATCACTTTTCAAGGGCCTTATGGTAACCTATCCATCCTAACAGATTGCATGGATTACCAGTCACTGCAATCACCAAGTATATAGGATAAGTTACTGTATACAAGGATTACTTGAGGCTAAGTGGAAGAAGGAAATGTACACCTCTATCCCATGGAGCAGTCCAACCTCATGGCCTTCTTAGGGAATTGAGATGAGAACACTTCTATTCTTTCAAGAGCTTGTTGAATTTGTTTTTGACCAAAGGAATTGATATATCTTTGGATTTTTCTTTGTTTGTTTGTTTTTTTTTTAAGAATGCATGTTTTTTTTTTTGTATGAAAAAAGATGCATGGAAATATTTTTGGTGTTTTTTCATTTTTTTATGACAAAATATGCATGGAAATGTTTTTGGTTTTATGTTTTTGTATGACAAAAGATGCATGGAAATATTTTGGTTATTTTTTTTTTTTTTGATATTTTTGAAATGGAAAGAAAGCACAAGATGTTTTATTTTTTTGTTTTTGTGTTTTTATGTTTTGATGATTGACTTTTTTTCTTTTTTTTTTTTTGACCAAAGGAATTTGAGAACCTTTAGAGCATTTTGGATTTATTTGACCAAAGGGGTTTATGCCTTTGGGGCTTTTTGAATTGTGTTAATGATAATTGTCCTTATGGTAATCTACTCCTCCTACCAAATTGTATGGATAGCCAATCGCTACAATTGCTAGGGTGCTAGAGTAAATCACTAGATACAAGGATCACTTAAGGCTGAGTGAAAGAAGGAAATGCACATCTTTATCCCATGGAGCAGTCTAGCCGCATGGATTTATTAGGGAGTTGAGATTATAACATTTCAATTTTTGAAAGCCTTGTTGAGATTGAATTTGACCAAAGAATTTGTGTTACCTTTGGAGTTTTTTTTTTTGAATTGAATATGACCCAAGGGTATGATTCCATTGGAGCTTTTTGAATTTGATTATTTGAAATGTTAATGTTTAATGCGATTGTTGGGGTAGGTGTGAGACCTTGAATCCTCCCAATTTGTTTGATTTATTGTTTGATGTGATTGATGGGGAAGGTGTGAGACATTGAATCCCCCCAAATTGTTTTGTAATTGTTTATGTATATGTGCAATGATTGATTGTTCAAATTGTTTTTTTTTATTTTTTTGTACATGTTATGAAATGTATATGTTATGAATAAATACAAATGAATGGTGTTGCTTTATTAATCATGGCTCAAAGAGATTTTGAACCATTTGAATGAATGGTGTTGCTTTATTGTTCAAAGAGATTTTAAACTATTTGAATGAATGGTGTTGCTTTATTGATTGCTTTTCAAAGAGATTTTGAATTGTTTGAATAAATGGTGTTGCTTTATTGATCATTGTTCAAAGATATTTTTGAACCATTATGTAGCAAACTTTGCCTTTATTGCTTAATCAGGGGCACCAATATGATACTACTAGTATGACCACCTAGATGAATGGATTATGATATTTATGACTATGTGATGGTGGTACGGAATGGAGGCTTGCTTATGACTTTATTGTCTTTAGGGATAAAATATCTAGAGTTGTTTTATAAAGACTCAAACATCCTAGTGTATCAAACACACTCACTAATTTTGCCTAATTCTTCTAGGACCAAATGTGTGTGTAGTGAGTTCATTTACCAAATCAAGATCATGGTAATGACCCGAGACAATCAAGAACCAATGTGTGTGCAATTGAGTTCATTAACTCATATTGAGTAAATTGGGTAAACTTGTTATGGATGAAAAAAAAGAAGCTAGCTTGTCTGTATGTGCGGTCAGAGGTCTCTTTAAAATAGGCATGTCGCCTCGCATGAGCGTACTCCACTACCAGTCAAGCATCTATAGCCCTGGTGGAGGCTAACTCCATAGTCCATGATTTATGTTTTTGATTTCTTGAATTTTGGGGATGACTACTTAACCGTCTGACTGGCAATGTAGTATGATCCTTAAAAATCAATTAATTAGTGGTGTGTGATGTAAAGGAATTAGAGCTTTGGGGAATTGGATTCTCAACCTAAGTGTGATGAGAATCGTACCCTATCCTTGCTACTCTATTTTTTTGAATTTGAAGTACGTGTGATAGTAGTGAAAACCACTATTGTCATGGACTATGTTGCATAATGGGACAAGCAAGGATGACCCTTTTCACCTCAAGATTTCCACCAAGTATGGTGTTATCTCTATTTGACACAAGATGTTTTTAATTTGTGAAATTGTGTTTGGTTCTAAATGTTTTTGAGATCAATTTCCAATACTCAAGATTTGCTTAATGTATATATGTGCAATGGTCCTAAAATAATTTGACATATGTTTCAGAGGTTGCTTAAGACACTAGCAGTGGCCAAGTGATTGAAAGCACCTAGGATTTGGCTTAGGAAGCAATGTATTATTATGTCTGATGGTTTTGGTGATGTTTGATGTGAGGTGCCCCTGATTAAGGCAATAAGACATAGTGCACTATCAATTATTCTTGACTTTAATGAATACGAATGGTATGAATGTGCAAATACTATGAAAGTTGTAATGTGCGAATGCAATGGAAGAAGGATTGTGAACATGATTTATTAAAAATGCAATGTGTATGAAAATATTTTTGTGTTTTATATTTATTGTTGTTTTTTTTTTGGGTTTTTTTTTTTTTCTTTTGATGTTTTTGAGATGAAATATGACCAAAGGGGTTTGGTTCCTTTGGAGATTTTGAATTTCATGTGACCAAAGGAGTGTTGGTTATCTTGGTGCATTTTGATTGAAAATTGACCAAAGGAGTGCCTCCCTTGGAGCATTTTGAAATGAGATTTGACCAAAGGGGTTAGGTTCCTTTGGGACCTTTTGAATTGATTTGACCAAAGGGGTGCCCCCTTTGGAGTTTGTTTTTTATTGATTTTGCCAAAGGGGTGTCCTCTTTGGAGCCTTTTTGATTTATTTGACCAAAGGGGTGTCTCCTTTGGAGAATTTTGAATTGAATTGACCAAAGGGTGTCTCCCCTTGGAGCATTTTGATTTGAATTGACCAAAGGAGTTTTATCCTTTGGAGCCTTTTGATATGATTTGACCAAAGGGGTGTCCCTTTTGGAGCATTTTTGAATTGAATTGACCAAAGATATTAGGTTCCTTTGGGACCTTTTGAATTGATTTGACCAAAGGGGTGCCCCATTTGGAGTTTGTTTTTGATTGATTTGACCAAAGGGGTGTCCTCTTTGGAGTGTTTTGAATTGTATTGACCAAAGGGTATTCCTCCTTGGAGTATTTTGATTGATTTGACCAAAGGGGTGTCCCCTTTGGAGCCTTTTGATTTGAATTAACCAAAGGGATTTGGTTCCTTTGGAGCCTTTTGAATTGATCAAAGGGGTTTGGTTCCTTTTCAGCCTTTTGATTTGATTTTACCAAAGGGGTTTGTTCCTTTGAAGCCTTTTGATTTGATTTTACCAAAGGAATTTGGTTCCTTTGGAACCTTTTGATTTGATTTGACCAAAGATATTTAGGTCATTTGCAGCCTTTTGAATTGACCAAAGGGGTTTGGTTCCTTTGGAGCCTTTTGAATTGATCAAAGGGGTTTGGTTCCTTTTTAGCATTTTGATTTGATTTGACCAAAGGGGTTTGTTCCTTTGAAGCCTTTTGATTTGATTTTACCAAAGGGATTTGGTTCCTTTGGAACCTTTTGATTTGATTTGACCAAAGATATTTGGGTCATTTGGAGCCTTTTGAATTGACCAGAGGGGTTTGGTTCCTTTGGAGTCTTTTGATTTGATTTGACCAAAGGGGTTTTGTTCCTTTGGAGACTTTTGATTTGATTTGACCAAAGGGGTGTCCCCTATGGATCGTTCTAAATTGTATTGACCAAAGGGTATCCCCCTTGGAGTATTTTGATTGATTTGACCAAAGGGGTGTCCCCTTTGGAGCCTTTTGATTTGAATTGACCAAAGGGGTTTTCTTCCTTTGGAGCCTTTTGATTTGAATTGACCAAAGGGGTTTTGTCCTTTGGAGCCTTTTGATTTGAATTGACCAAAGAGGTGTCCCCTCTTGGAGCATTTTGAAATGAAATTTGACCAAAGGGGTTAGGTTCCTTTGGAGCATTTTGAAATAAAATTTGACCAAAGGGGTTAAGTTCCTTTGGGGCTTGTATGATTGATTTGACCAAAGGGGTATCCCCTTTGGAGCATTTTGAAATGAAATTTGACCAAAGGGGTTAGGTTCCTTTGGGACCTTTTTTATTTGACCAAAGGGGTGTCCCCTTTGGAGCGTTTTGAATTGAATTGACCAAAGGAGTATCCCCCTTGGAGCATTTTGATTGATTTGACCAAAGGGGTGTCCCCCCTTGGAGCATTTTGATTGATTTGACCAAAGGGGTGTCCCCCCTTGGAGCATTTTGATTGATTTGACCAAAGGGGTGTCCCCTTTGGAGCCTTTTGATTTAAATTGACCAAAGGGGTTTTGTTCCTTTGGAGTCTTTTGATTTGATTTGATTTTTATTGTTTGGCATTTTGAATTTTGATATGAATATGAAAGGTGGTTCAGGTGAAATGAGGAGGTAAATGTGAAGTTATGTGTGTTAAAATATGTGGAAATATAAATGAATAGCACACAAATCAAATAAAAAAATAATGTTTTCTAAGTTTTTTTCAAGTTTTGTTTTCGATGTTTGATTTTTTTTATTGTTTTTTGAATTTCTTTTATTTTTGTTTTGAATTTCAGTGAGTTTTGATGTTATTGGAATTTTGAAGTTTTTTTTTTTTTTTTGATAAGAATAAAGGAGCTCGATTAAGATGGTGATTAGGAACACTAGTGCCAAGCATGATTTCTCAAAAGAGTCTAGGGTACACCGCTTAAATCCAAGTGGGGGATTCGCCTAGCTCTTCCAATCTGATTCAACAATCGTTCCAACAATGGGAGATAGCTTGTACACAAGTGACCTATACCAACTTAAGGAATTCCCTATTCTGTTTAAGGCATCTAGGGGGCAAGGTGGAAGGAGATGAATTCCAACATCACCGGTCTAAATTGGAGGTTGGTGATTAAATCCAACCTACCAATGTTATTATGAGACGTGCAAGTGTGTGAAGATTTTCCGTTTTTTATTGTTTTTGAAGCAAAGTGCAAAAATAAATTCTAAAATGCAATCTATGATGCAATTTTACTTTCAATGCACACAAATGCAATGTAACACAAAGAACATGCAATTTGACAAATTTTGACATTTTTTTTTTTGTTTGTTTGTTTGTTTGTTGTTTACGTTTAAATGCAATGTATAATGCAAAATGAAGGCTAAAGTGTAAAGTGTGATCGAAACAAGTATGATGCCAAAAATATTTTAAAATGAAAAGTGCAATG
Source organism: Wollemia nobilis (assembly GCA_028583015.1). Classification (NCBI taxonomy): domain Eukaryota; kingdom Viridiplantae; phylum Streptophyta; class Pinopsida; order Araucariales; family Araucariaceae; genus Wollemia; species Wollemia nobilis. The sequence goes on from JAQPPZ010003709.1 coordinate 454,731, forward strand.
TATTATGATTTTTTTTCCTTTTTTTTATGAACTTTTGAATTTTAAATTTCTAAGTTGAATTTTTTTTTTCTTTTTTGAATTTTGTGTAATATTTTTAATGTTTTATTTTTTTAACTATTTTAATTTTTTTGTTTTGATTTTTATTTTATTAATAATTAAAAAAAAATATTATGGTGCAGTTGACTGCATAGTGCAATTCTACATAGTTAACTGTGTAGTACTGCATAGTTAAATATGTAGTTAATCTATGCAGTTAACTACATATACTGTGTATTTAATTGTGCATAGTTTGGGCAGTTATTGTGTAGTACTGAACAATTAACTATGTAGTTAACTACACAATCTATGTAGCTAACTGTACAGTTAACTGAGTAGTTAACTGCACAAACTGTGTAGTTAACTATGTCGTTAGTGCAAATAACTGCACAACACAGTTTTGCATAGTCAACTATGTAGTTAACTGCATAGTTGACTAATGTGCATTTTTTATTTTTTTTAAATTAAATAAATGAAAATAATTTTTTTTTTTTAATTGTATAATGAAATAAAAATAGATAGAAGTTTTAAAAACACAATACAATATATTTTTTTTAAATAAAAAAAAAATTAAAGGATTTTTTTTCTAGAAACTAAAGAACACTTATCTGGATTTCCTGCTCTTGAGGAGGTTTCTATTACGAAATTCAGACATTTTATTACTCCTTATGAAGATACATTATGGATTGGTAAACCCTGCAATTACTCAAAGAAATACAAAGTTAATATTCTAAATTACAAAAATAAGAGGGAAAAGGGATAAGAAGACTGTGATCGACAATTTGTATACATAAAAACACAACACCATTGCAATAAAAATGACACAATTTATTAAATTCAAGAAAATCCCTTTTGATACACTTTGACCAGTTTAGGGTGCATTTTACAAAGAGATGTGCCAAAGGGGAATCCCTTTTATAGATCAAAGATGGTGTCTTTGTCTCTTCATGCTACAACAATGTGAGAGGTGGGTTTGTCATGACCACCGTGATGAGATTTGAGCTTGTTGAATCTAGAACCTGTAATCTGCACACATGTAAATAAATAAATGTTTAGTAGCACCTATCACAATGATAATGATAAATGTAAATAAAAATGACTAATGTAAATGAATATTGATAGAAGAAAACAAACAATGAGTATGGCTTACATAGCGCAATCCGGGAAGTATAACATTAGAATTTTCTCTCTTTTTTCTTGGACATGTGATGGTTCCTTTATAGGCCTTTGAGGGTTTTGGAGGGAAGGATAGGTGGCAATCCAGAACTACCAAGTGGTAAGGACTAGGTAGCCACATATCCTAGAGAGTTACAGTGAGTCACTAGAAGTGTCTCACTTAACTGGGGATATGTGGCAAGTGAGTAGGTGCAAGTAGAGTGATGTGTGGAGTGAGGTGTGAGATGTGGCAGGTGGGTAAGTGCAAGTGGAGTGAAATGTGGAATGATATGTGAGATGTGGCAAGTGTGTAGGTGCAAGTGGAGTGATGTGTGGAGTGAGGTGTGAGATGTGGTAGTGGGTAAGTGCAAGTGGAGTGATGTGTGGAGTGAGGCATGAGATGTGGAAAGTGGGTAAGTGCAAGTGGAGTGAGATGTGAGATGTGGCAAGTGTGTAGGTGCAAGTGGAGTGATGTGTGGAGTGAGGTGTGAGATGTGGCAAGTGGGTAAGTGCAAGTGGAGTGAAATGTGGAGTGAGATGTGAGATGTGGCAAGTGTGCAGGTGCAAGTGGAGTGAAATGTGGAAGGCTCCCCCATGTGAAGGGACAAAGAGAACAATGGTGTATGAGAGGTGGAAAAGGAGTGATAGTGATGTGGCCAGGACACATGTCAAGTGAGGAGAGAGGGTATCTTGGGAGGATATTTTCTAGATTTAATAAAATCTAGAAAATATAATTATGTGCAGGATTTTATGTCTAAGTCAAAACTTAGTCACATAATGTTATGTATAACTGAAATGTGCAATGTGGATGAATAATGTGCAGAAATTATATGCCTAGTTTAGATTTAGGCATATATTATTATGCAAAATTGTGATGTGTAATGCCAATGAATAACGTGCAAGGATTATATGCCTAATTTTAGACATAGACATATATTATTATGCATAATTGTGATGTGTAATGCAAGTTCCTAGATTTTAGTGTTTACAATATTGAACCCTCTTTTAACTAAATTGTATATGGTTACAATTTTATTCTACACCACAAGCAAGGAAGAAAATGGTGATTTTAGAATTTAGGTTCTTTATCCATATCTTATTCATAGGAATCCTTCCCAAACTCTCTTTATCAATCAGTTAGTATCATGTCTTAACATTGTAGATTTGTAGAGGTCATTGTTATCCTTAATCCATATCAAAGAATAATTACCTCTAATAGGGTTAATAGAAAATATTCTAATCAAGTATACCAATATATTTTGGTCTTTATCTTAGGCTTCTAATAGACCTAGTAGATTCCAAATTTTACAATGCTAGCTACCATCTTTGAAGACAAGAAAGTCTTTGACCTTATTTTTGATAGTTGTTGATAATCACTATCTACAAAGGAATACCAAAGAATTGCATTCAAGAGGGGAATTAGTCAACTAAGAATCTTTCCAAAAATCTACATTTTCACCACTTTCTATATGACATTTTATCTTTATTTTCAATATAGATTTGTAGTTTAACAAGTTTTTCTAGAAAGAAGAGCCTTTAGGGTGGATATTTGTGTTGATAAAGTCTTGATTATCATTCATATACTTAGCCTTAATAATTGTAACCCATCATAATTGGACATTCTTGAACAACTTCCATATCATATTACTAATCAAATCCTTGTTTATCACTTTTAAATGCTAGAAGCCTAGACCCCCGAACTCTTTTTTAGAATAGACATGGTCCTAGGCCACACGTGATAGTCTCTTCTTGTACTTGAATCTAGACCATTGGAAGGACTTTTGGATTGTTCCAATATATTCCTGATCTTGGATGAGAGTTTAAAAATTAACATGAAGTATATAGAAATACTTTGAAGGGTGGATTGAACCAACTAGAATTTCTCAACTTGGATGAGGAGGAAACTCCTCTAACCTATCAATTTCTTGGATAAATTATCAATAATTGAGTTCCACATGTTCACCTTTATAAATCCCTTTAAAAGTGGCATTCCTAGATAAGAAACTAGAAGGTCCCCTATTGCATGGTCAAAGATTCATGAGTTATTTTATTGCTTGACCTCAAGAGTATTGATAAAGTAAATTTAGCTCTTAGAAAAATTAGCTTTCTACACTACTTCCTCTTCATATATATTCAAAATGAGTTGGATTTGATGTGCTTGGGGAAAATAATATTTGGATATAATTATTGTATCATCATCAAACTATTAATGAGACATTGGATTAGTAGTTGAGGTAGGCTTGAAATTCCATAACCCACTATTGGAAACTACTAAAGAGATGCTTTAATAAAGTGTTTCTGCTAATATTATGAATAAATAGGATACGAAAAGGTCACCTTGTCTCATGCCCTTCTTGCATACAAAATAGTATGTTGCTACACCTTTAACCAACATAAATAAACTGGTTGTGGAGATGCACACAATAACCAAAGCAATCAATTCTTGATTAAACAACAATTTTATAGGATCTTAGCTAAAAACTCCTAGAAGACCTAATCATAGGGATTATTCATGTTGAGCTTTAGTAGCATACCAACCTTCTCACTTCTATACATCAAGTGGATTACCTGGTGGATGATGAATATCCCACCTAAAATATTCCTACATCTTACAAAACTACCTTGGTTAACATTTATTATTAAAGAAATAATAACTTTGAGTCAATTAGCAATGGACTTCACCAGGACTTTAAGAAGAGTATTAAACATGTTGATAGGTAAAACTATTTGAATTCTCTTGCACCAGCTATTTTAGGAATCAAGACCAAAAAAAGAAGTTAACATCCAAGGGGTATATTGGGTTACTTACATTTCTTGAATGGAAGCTATCACATCAAGCCCTATAATATGCTAAAATGTTGAAAGAATGCATCCGAGAAGCTGTGTAGCCCTTGATCCTTGTCCCTCCTAAATCAAACATAACCTTCTATATTTCCTCCTCCATGAAGGCTTTGAGGAGGTACAAAATAAGGTCTTCAAATATTAGGGTAGAAATGACTCTCAAAATAGATTTCTCTTTAGCTAGTTGTTCAATTTTTGAATCTCCCAAAAGATCCTTAAAGTACTCAAGTTCTTATTTGAATCATCAAGATTATCCATTAGTCATCTCTTTTAACAATTTATATGATATTTTTGTAACTTTAATGAAAAAGGGTAGAGATATGAAAGAACAAAGTATTCTAGTTCCCCTCCTTCAACCATATGATTCTATATTTTTGACACCAATAGGTTTTCTCACATGCTAGGATATTATTTTACTCTAAGAGCATTTTCCTCTCATTTTTATTTCTTCTGTTATAGATCCTTATCTAATTTTATGTTCAATATCATGAATCTCATATTGTAATTCCTCTTTTTTTAATATGTTACCAAAAGTGGTCATATTATAGGATTTTATGTTTTGCTTTATCTATCTCAATTTATTGGAAATTTAGCTGAACTTGGGACATCAAATTTTTCTCACACCATTTTTAAATATTTGAAGAAAAATCTTCATGTTTGAGCCACATTGATTCAAACCTAAATAAGCTATTATATTTTTCTGTCTTTAACTACCTTCCAAATAATTAGGCTATAATCATTGCCAATTTTGGGTAAAATCATGAGAAAAGAATCACCAAAAATTATGAAGCCCTATTGGAAGACCAAAAACCTATCATGATAAATTTGGATCAACTAGTCTCCCAACCACCTATTACTCCATGTATAGTGAAATATTCTTAGGTCAATATCCATGAGATCATTGGAATTAAGAAATGATCAAAATTCCTGCATACTCTTTGAAGGGATAGGAGATCCCCCTTTCTTGTCAAAAGGATTAAGAGAGATGTTGAAATCCTCTACTAAAATCTATTGAATTCCTCTAAACGAGAATCTCATTTGGCTCAGGTTCTCCCAAATTTTCCTTTTTCTAGTCGATGTGTTTGGAGCACAAACATTTGTTTCCTTTGACTACCAATTATGACAAAATAGGGTAATGAACCGTCTAGAACTGATGACTAATATTCCTTCTATAGAGTTTTTCCAAAGACAAAGAAGACTCTTAGATGAATTCATTGGCATACTAAAATAACTTTTATATCTCTCCATATGAGGTTTTTAATTATTTTTACCTTATTGTCATCAAGATTATTTTCCTAATGAAGTAACACATCCAGGTTATGGTACCTTCTCAAATCATAAACTACTCAGTACTTAGAGGGGGTTTTAAGCCCCCTCATATTACAAGAGATGATATTATTATTTTATGTTTGGTTCCCTAGATATTTTTCCAAAAATGTAGAATGGTCTATGTCTTATTGGCCACTTTTCTAGTAGTCTCTTTATACAAAACTACTACCATAGAAGTCTTGTTAGATTTACCTCTCAAAACAACATCTACTAAAGTTTTTGAATGAATGTGAATGATAATTTTTGGCACCTCAATACCTTCCCTGTGGGATATTCATTTTGGCTAGGGATAGATTCTATCAAATCCAAAGACTCTAAATGGAGGATGCCTATGTCAAGATCCTCTTTCTTAGAGATTTTTCTTGATGGTAAAATTGAATATTGAGAGGAACTACACAAACACTCCAAAATTTCTACAACTGGATTCAAATAAGAAAAGGAATTTGAAAGAGAAATCACACCATTTTAATAGGTTTTTACCTTGGGAATTTGTCTCCATGGTGTTTGGGATGAATTTTCCTTCCTATTGCTCTTTCATAGGCTATGATATCAGTTCTTTCCTCTTAATAGTCACTTATAAATGATCTATATTTCTCTCATTCCTTGTATATGAGTTCATATGATTATGGTGCTATATCCACCTTTGTCTATTTTGAGAGGTATTCCTTGGAGACATTTAATTGAAAGTCAATTTACTCCATCTTGTCATAAAGACCACATTTTACAGTGATATTTTTATATTCAAAACATTGTGTCCAATAGCCATACTTGGAATTCAACTTAATTTACTTGGGGAGCTCTTGAGTTTAATTTGCATACATGTAACATGCATGTTTTTTTTAGCATAGCAAGGTCCACCACCACTAGCTAACCTATATTACTAGTAATACCAAAGAGGATTTCCTCATGCCAAATGTGAATCAAGAGCCTTGGGAGGCACACCCAAATAGGATCCAGATCAATACCTATAGTGTAAGAATTAAAATATGGGATCCATCTCTTTAGGCAGAGGTCTTTACAACCAAACAATTATGCCCCCTATAGAATCCACTTTTTGTCCATCAGGCAATTAAATTTAACCTAAAAACATTATTTTGTAAAGGGATACTCTTCATATGTCTAATGGACCTCCATTTTAATCACACCCATTTTTGGATGGCATCAAGTTCTAGCATCACACCAATTAATTTTCCAACTAGAGACATATTGCCCTCATCAACCACTATATTTTCCAAGATGTCTTATTAATTTTAATATATATTATTATTATTTTATAATATGATACATATATCATTGATTTTTAAATATATTGAATATATTTTACATTCTAATTAAATGTATGAGTTTTAATATGATACACATTAAAATTTTATACAACTTTCAAAGTAAAGTGTACAATTATGAGAGGATACGTGGTCACTAGTGTTCTATTTACACTTTATATATAAATTGATATCTTAAAAATAAAATTAAAACACACACACACACACATATATATTAAACTATCAATATTATTGTGCAAAAGTTTTGATAAGGCAGCTAATTTTTCGATTGCTACCAAAAATACACCCTTATAAGTTTCTCCTGTTGTTGTAAAACATGTTGTAATGGAATTTCTGCAAGTGTGACTAAGATGTTGGTTGCTACAAAAAATGCACCTTTATAAGTATTTCTTCCTAGAAAAAAAATGGGGTGAAGTAGGAAAGAAATGTTTATCCCCCCTTAAGTGCAAAATATATGCAACTCATGAAGCTTTTTAAGGCTTTTACAAAGATTACCTCCTAGGCAAATTTAAAAAATTACACCAGAAATCCCCTTTTATTACAAGTACTTCAAAAAAAAATGTTTACTATTTATGACACCTAAAATAGGTATAATAATCCCTTTATTGCAAGTGCTTAAAATAAAAACTAATGCTATTTATAAAGCCTAAAAGGAGGTTTGGAATGGTGCTTACATAGGGTACAAATTTTTTTCCCTTACAAAGTTTTATGGGCCATGAGCACCTTGTGTGCTCTTTTGGAACTAGAGTCAGAATTAGAATTAGAAACTTCGCTAGAAACATGGCCTATTTTTTGTATATTTTACCTGTATGATGTGCCTTTGCCATTTTTGTTTTACTTTTTTTTAAACAAACACTGATTGCTTTCATGGTTGTCCTTTTTATAATTTGTGCAAAACTTGTTTTTTGATTGTGGTTGTTTGCCCTTATATTTTTATGATGATCCTAAATATGATCCTCCCTTATGAATGTTACATTTCTTCTTTCCACCTTATTTGTGTGAGTAAATTGCATTGTTTGCCACTTCATCACTTTAGAGCTTATTTGCTTCCCTGGTTTGAAGCAAATTAACTAACTCCACAAAGGTGATAGTTCTTTAAGATACATTAAGGGAAGTTATTAATATCTTATAGTATTAGAGAATAGCCCTCAATATTATTGAAGTAAATATATTATCTTCTACTTTTGCTCCTAAAGCATTCATATTTGACTTTAGTTCTCCCACTCTATAGAGGAATAGTTCTACTATTTCTTCTGACTGCATATGGAGTGTATGAAGTTATGTTTGAAGGTTTATGATATTATATTGATTCCCACAAACTCATGAGAAGATGTATTTGCATTTGGAAAAGTCATGTGTGGCTCATCAACTTGTCCAAGGTGATCTGCTTGGCTCCCATGTTCAGGGGGTCCATCAAATATTATCAATGGATGGTGACTTTGTAGGAGGATTACCTAGGTCCTTGATTGACTCGATGATAGACATAAATGTAATATTGGATACTATACACTCATCATGTTCTAGGTGGGTCAATTTAACTGTGCCGTCAAGTGTTGTGGAGGAAAATTTTATGATATAATTTGATTCATATGTATCAATTGTGGGTTCCTCCTTGTTGGTAGGAGTGGGAAGGTTTTCTGCTGATGTGTCGAATATGGTTATGGGAGCCTTTTTAGTTGGTATTTTTAACTCTTTCTCACTTGGATAGATTGAGGATGAAGAGGGAGTGGAAATTGAAATTGATGATACCAACGATGATGAATATAGGTTCACAATTAACCATGGGATTGAATCTGGACTGTGAATAAGCTCATTGGGTTTAGTGTCCAAGTGCATGGGCAATACAGTTTGTTCCTATGGATGATCTACCTTTTATTAGTGAGTTTGGATTAGTAGGCACCATATAGACCTTACCTTCATCAATATATTTAATGCATTTGTGTATTATAGATAAAACACATTCCATGGCTCTTATCCATGGCCTTACAAACAGTATGTTATATTGTCTAAAACCCTCTAAAATGTAGTTTAATGTAAATATAATATTTTTTACAACTTGGATGGGTAGGACTATTATACCAAATGTAGGAGATAAGGCATCGTTAAATGCTTACAAGGTGAACATCAATGCTGCAATGTACGAAGATTGAAGTTTGATATGTTTTAGTGAAGTTGTGGTAATAATATTTATTGAGAAAATTGTGTTAACCAATACTCGCTTATAAGGAAGAATATTGATACTCGCGATGATGTGAAAAGCAGGGTCTGATAAATCAGAAAATATGAATTTGATCTCATTATTTTAAAAGGATATAACAGGATCTTTGTACATTTGTATGTATCCCATAAAGTTGGTGAAAGCATCAAGATCGTGAGGTTGTAACTCGATTGAATTTAAAACCTCCATAAGAGTTTCTCGATGTTTGGAGGATTTTTTTAGAAGCTCGCTCATGGTAATATTAGTTGATAGTGCATGTGAAATTTGCACATACCTACTATGTATTGCTAACACTTATTGTATGAGAGTTATGGGTGGTGAAGACCACGATGTAGAGGGAGTGTAGACCTCCCTACTAGGCCACGTGGTAGGTTGATTATGTCTATTTTGAGCATAGAATCAGTCTTAGCTGACCAAATAATCCACTTGATCACGTGGAGAACCTATTTTTTTTCTCCTGGTAGAGGTACCTTGGTGGTCGGGTCCTTTGAGTGAGGGATTGACCTCACGATGACTTTTAGGGCATCATGTAGGAATGATGAGATCCTCAGGAGAGTAACATATGCAACTACTATTAGGGCAATGCATAGTAATAAGGAGATCCTCATACCTATAATGATGATTCTTAGGGTTTCTCTTTAAGTTTTCAACTTTTTTGGCTCGTGATCGATCTCGGCTATGCATAGTTGTCACGATGTGGTGACTAGGCAAAAACCCACACTAAAGAATATTTTGACTTCCAAAAAAAATGATATGGGTGTTAAACATCAAAAAAATCAGTGTGATGAGATGATCACAATGGGCTAGGGCTCCAAAAAATGACTTCCTAGTCAAAAATTGTATTTTTGGAATATTTGGACAACCAAGGCTAATGAAAAAAATACCCAATTTAAGGATTTTTTGGGAAATTTTGAGAAATAAAGAGTTAGAACTCAAAATTTCTATGAAAAATGGACACAGGTCTAATTAAGACAACAAAACAAATTTGGTATTTTTTGGGGATTGTCTGGGGCTTTTTATGACCATTTTAGTGCAATTTTCCCTATTTTTGACTTGAAAATCACTCAAAATAGAGTAATTATAAAACCAACATAACTTTTATGTTATAGCTCCAATTTGCACGATTTTCAATATGTTGTATGTAGAATAAAAAATTAACAATTCACCCAAGCATAACTTTATAACATATTTTTTTAGGGTTTTGTACTAGATGGTAGGAGCTTATGTTGATTACCCAAACAAACACAAAGTAGACAACATGATTATCTCTTTTAAATTTTAGAAATACACAATCAACCCATCAAAGAAGCACACAAAAAAACAATGTGATTATCTCCTTTAATATTTAGATGTGAATCCATAAGTTGTTTTATGTATTTTGATTTTTTGTTCAATACAATTTGAATCCTTGTAATATTTTGTAATGGTTGATGTAATACTCAAATTGTTAAAGGGATTTCATCTGTATAATCGTAGCTTGAAAATTGGCAATGAAAGTATAATCATGTAAACCAATCATAGTATGGAGATGAAGCCCATACCTAATCGGGGAGCATAGGTCCTACCAGTCCTCACCCATATTGACCATGGACAATGATACACCATCTTAAGAGGAGTGCATGCTATTTTACATGGCTAAAATGGTTCTTGAAGCTATATTTGGAAAAAAATAAGGTTTGTAGGATTTGATCCAATGGGTGGAGATGAAACTCACCATCATTGATCTCTATTTTTGGTTGTAGATGAAATTCCAACTCATTAACGTTCAAATGTGACGTGGTGTGTGTGGTTTATTTTATCCTTAAAGAAAGTAAACAAGAGAGTATTTAATGCTAGTTCACCAAATGCACAATGAAAATTTCACTTTTAGAAATATGTGCATGAATAAAAAACCTACAAAATATTTGTCCTATATGAAAACCTAACCCTTAGGTAGGTCACACGTAGGCAAACCATTCAAGTGCATATTTAGACTATTTTTTTCTTGTTTTTCTTCTGTTCATTATTTTAAAATTTATAAAAGGGGAAATATACCTTTCAACCAACTAAGAAAATACATGAAAACATAATTAATGCAAAGTTAAGGTTTAGGCACATACCTTGTCAGTGTAGGAAGCTGTTGTTTCTAGAAATTTGGGCTCAAAACCCCTTGTTTTATTGTTGTCCTGGGTGTATATGAATACAAATTTGGGGGTCATTCCTAGGTGGGATGGTTGATGTGGCCATCTCTGGGTATTCCAATTAGAAATTCAAGGATCGTTTTAGTCTAGAACAGCCAGAACCCGCAACATCTAAATTGCAAAAATAAGGTTAAAAAAAACAAAAATTAAAAGGTACAAGGGTCCCATCATGATCTCCACTATAGAGTGAAAAAATGGTGCACCTAGCAATGGAAATTGAAATGCATCTATATGTCTATTTAAGAATTCAAAACAACATGAAAGTAAGCATACAAATGACAAATTTTTGAATGAAATGGAAGGTTCTATTTATTTTGATAAATATTTCAAATAGATGGTTACAAATTTTCCCCTTGAGGGATCTTGAATGATACAATTCAAATTACAATGTTGAAGGATCCAATCCTTTCACAAACTTAAGATGCACTTTTAGTGTTCTTCTTGCACTCGTGATCGAAGAGCATGCTTGCACTACTGCTAATTTGATCTATCTATCTTCAAATCCTAATCTCCTTCCTCATGCATTAAAATACTTGTTCTTACATACAAGAAATTGAAATGGGTTAATAACATGTGTGGATTATGATAAAGTCAAAGGAATACATGCAATATTAAATGTTAAAGTGCAATTGATAGGGCTAAACTACTCCAAATACTACCAAAACTTAACATGATGCATATTAACTATTTTTTTAATGATATGTACATAAATTAAAGTGAGATTATGAGTAGAATCAATGGTCATCCCAGGGTGAGCCATTTAGGAATGTTATCACAAAAACCCTAATTAATAATTCAAAATTGCTTTAAACCTCACCAAAATAAATTATGATGTATATATTATTCTAAAAATGATCTATATTAAAATTGATCTAAAATTGTGGACCTATTCATGGCCATCCGAGGCTGAGCCATTTAGTACTGTTAACTATTTTAGGTGAGGACGACCACCAATTCCAATGGGATCTGGTCTAGAATCCTCATAGGGGTGTTGTCATCAAATTTGAAGATTAAAATCATAGGAATGGATAGGTTTTGAAAAGGATATGCATATTTAAGGATGCCTTGAAAATACCTTTGATTGATGATGTTTCCAAGGATAAATATGAGGTCAAAATATTAGAGCAAATCTCTGTAGCAATTTATGGTGAATACTTGCAAATGTCTCTCTTTGAAATTGAGTGACAACACTCCAATGTATAGTGCAATAGGGCAAAGGGAACAAAGAGGCAAGTTGGGGCATGCAAGGCAGCTGTCACCACTTGTCAACACCTTTTCCATGCATAGTGTGGAAGAGGCCTCCAATTTGCAATTCCTCATTACCTAGACAATCTCCTAATCTGTCATAAGACATTGGGTAGGATAAATGGTAGAAATTATTTTCTATTTGTCCCCCATTTCCTTTTTAATTAGCCTAGACCATGGTCGTACCACCCAAGAATGGTTGCTTGTGGACTTACTTAGGTGGGAATACCATGAACTATGGTCATATTTGGGTGGGATGACCATGGAAAATGGTTCAAAACATCCTAGAAGTGGGGTAAACCTTCCTAAAAGTGGTTAGAACACATAATTAACCCTTGAGAGTTACCCAATGGGGTTATATGGTATCAATAAGAGTGGCATCATGGAAATATTATCTGATTTACACAATTTTAGGGTCTACAGGTGCATTAACTCTATGGAACTATTTCTCCTACCTCCAACTATTAGATTTTCTAGATAGTTCAGAATAAATTTATTTTCTAATAACTTTTATCTTGCAAGATAAATTTTTAACACCCATTATATATTTTTCTAGCCATTATAGGAATACATAACAAAACTTATAAATCTAATCCTATTTATATCTCTATTTGGTTCTAATACATACAATGTTTGAATTATATTTTTTTCTTTATCTTTAACCATTTCAACATGAATAAAATTATATCGTGCCATTTTTTTTCAAATTGTTCATTTATATTTTGTAATAGTTTAAGAAGTTGATTTATTCAAAATACATCTATTCATAGAATTATCAAATTTTATAATGTTAATAATTTGTACTTTTTATATATTCCTTCATATACTAAAATAAATCCAAATTAATACATTGTAAAACCTAGCCAAATCATAACCTATGAACATTATTTTTATGAAATCACAAATTCAATGTGTTAAGTCTCTTTAATATCATAAACGTTAAAAGATAGATTTGCTTTACAAAATATTTATACCATGTTTAGGGGAATCATTCACAGGATAAAGCCTATATTCTCAATAATAGTAGTTGATAAATAAAGGAAATTTATGTGATTCTATAGTGATTTTATCGCTAGATAAATAGAGCAATTTAAAAGTATGTATTTATGAAGGTGTCATACCCATAGTTTTAATAAATGTTGTCGGCCAAGCATTGGTCTCAATAAGACAAACATATAATCAACCGATCAAATTATATTTCAAATACAATCTCAAGTTAATGTGATCCACTTATAATAATAAAGTCAATATTTTAAAGAATGTATTAGATGTAAGAATAAAAATCAATTCAGAAAGCCTTATAGCTTCTAAAAACCAAACACTTTAAGGGTTCATAAGTTTTTAATGGATGGTGAAGATCATGCATTTAAAGGTAAACTTAAACATAGTCATCAATTAGAGGCCCTTTTATAGGTAAAAAATACAAAATGCTTTCACCAAGCATGTGCAATGAATACATATTTGCTACAATAAAATTTATATTAATGTGATAACTATGTACATACAATCAAGAATCATGACTACTCCTATAACCTATAAATACAATCAACTTATAAATACCCCTATATATCTAGTAATTTATGAAATGGCTTTCATAACATTCCACCTCTTATTATGTCCATATCTTATTACGTCCAATTCTCAATCAAAGTACATTTATAAAAATCTCAAAAATATTTATATTTAGCAAGTGCATTAGACTTCATGAAAATATTTAAACACATTTTTATAATAAGACAAAATTGAACCTAGATTTATCATGATCATATTACCTCACAGACAACTCCTCCTACAATGCAATGTGTTGTCTTGATAGAATATCAAGTAACAAAATGTTATTATGAAAAGGATTTTACATAACTGATAACCTAGTAAAGAAATTACCAACCAAACAGTACTTACAGGAGTAGACGTAAACATAACATGGACATCTGTGTTGGCCTAACAGGCTAGGCCACACAACAGCCTACGCACAACTAGAACGAAGTCCTTACATCGATATTGTTTATTTATAAATAAACACTCACCTTTAGTGAAACTCCCATTGCCCTCAATGAACACTTAAAGAGAAATTTATCATCAAACCAGTCAACTGCATCACAGTCCGTTATCAACTGTACTCAGTCTCCATGCAAGGCGAACAACGAGAGGAAATTTTCTTGAAACTGTGAGCCCAAAAGCTTCCTCCATATTCACTTCACCCTCCACACTCCAGTCAAAGCAATGCAACAGCTGAGCGAGGGCTAACTCTACAACCTTAAGCCCCAATAACATTCCAGGGCATCCTCTTCTTCCAGCTCCGAAGGGAACCAATTCAAAATGCTGCCCTTTCACATCAATATCTTTTCCTACAAATCTCTCCGGCCTGAATTCCTCTGCATCTTCCCAGACAATTTCATCTCTCCCCATAGCCCATACGTTTACAAACACCCTTGTTTTTGGAGGAATGTAAAATCCCCCCACAGTTGAGCCCTCTCTGGACTCGCGGGGAACAAGAAATGGCAATGCCGGATGTAATCGAAAAGTTTCCTTCACTAGGCATCGCAGGTATTTGCAGCTTGCCAAGTCACTCTCTTTTACGCCGCGATGGCTACCTACCACGGAAACAAGCTCTTCCTGGGCTCGTGCCAGTGCGCGAGGGTTCCTCAGCAGTTCACTCATTGCCCATTCTATCGTTATGGTCGACGTGTCTATGCCAGCATTCAATAAATCCTGCACGGCCCATTACATATTTTAATGAGTCGTTGACCAATAGTGACTACATAGAAGTTTTAACATAATTCTTAAACTTACAAATATGATTCCTTTGATATCGGTCCTCGTGATTTTTATCCGCCTCGTGTCGCTCTCTGCCTCCGCCATATCGAGCAGCACATCTACTATGTCTTTTACACAACCTTCTTGCTGTTGATTTTCCACGTTAGACGTCTTTCTCCGACTAACGTGGTCTTCAATAACTTTCTCCGCAAAGCCGTCAAATATTTTAGCAACGTTTCTCATGCGACGATGGAAACCTTGCAAATCCAACCAGCTGAGACTTGGAATGAAATCTCCGATGCAAAAGGCACCCAGAAGAGCGAAAATCTCTTCAACCATTTCATTAAACCCGTGGCCTCCGCTTAATTCATTGTCCATGTATGTTTTGCTTGCAAACATTCTACAGATAATATTTCCTGAGAGGATAGAGAGCCACTTGCTCACATCCACAAGATTCTCCCCTGCCCCGCTCTCCACCCACATGGACCGGACCATGGCAGACACCTCTTCCTCCCTCACGGATTTGAAAGACTCGATTCTCTTTGCCGTCAGTAACTCGACTGTGCATAGCTTTCTCATATGCCTCCAATACTCTCCATAGGGGGCCAATCCCACGTCTCTGTGGTCATAGCATAAGTATTTTCCAGGCGAGCAGTTGGGTCTGCTGGCGAATATGAGATCGTGAGTGTTAAGGATCTCTCTTGCCATGGCTGGGGAAGACACCACAACCGTTGGAACGGAGCCCAAGCGTAGTAACATGATGGGTCCGTAATTTCTTGACATGTTTGCCAGAAAGCGATGAGGAAGGATTCCCAACTGATGAAGATTCCCAACAACAGGCCATGGGCGTGGTCCTGGGGGCAATTTCGATTTACTGCTGTTTCTCCTAAACTTGCGCAAGATCCAAACAGACACACAAAATATTACGATTCCTAAAGTGAAGGCCTCGGATAGCAAGGACTGAAGAAGCATGCTGAAGCTCATGCTGCCAGTAAAATCCGACCGAGATCAAGCTCAATGTTGTGGGCTGCCGGATACAGACTTTATTTTGCTATATGTGTCCGTTTATAGGCAGATGAGGAGTGGATACGCTACTTCTAGTTAGTGTCGCTTTGGCAATCTGGATAATTCTTCACCGTCCATGTGCTAGAAGACAAACCGTATGACATGCAATATTTAGAAAACAAAGCATATTGCGTGGACTATATGGGCTAGAAGACAAACCGTATGACGTGCAATATTTAGAATACTTACATTACATCTAGAAAACAAAGCATATCACGTGGACTATATGGGCTAGAAGACAAACCGTATGACGGGCAATATTTAGAATACTTACATTACATCTAGAAAACAAAGCATATCACGTGGACTATATGGGCTACATAGAAAGGATTGGTTGCAGTGGATTGCCGTGTCAAGAGAATTGAAAGTCCAATCTAATACAAAAACCAATGATCGGAAATCACGCGATGATTGATGTTAGCTTTGCTTTATAGTTAAGATCAGAGTTGTGCCCACTGCATATGAAAAAATTGCAAATGTGGCCATGTCTACCGCATCTCCACATCTACCGATCGCCAAACATCAGTTCCGCAGACGTCATGGGAATGCCACCACAGTCTTGGCATCTTACGTGGGAATGTAGACCAACGTGGAGCGTGAGCATCTTGCTGCTCTATCTCCACCATAGTCTGCATCGCACCGATTAATGCAATATTTGCATCGAGTGCACCTAACCTGAATGCGCGCCAGTTGGAGCTGTCACTGCGCTTGAAGACAACGGAGATGTAATTCAGGTATTTTTTATAAGAATTAAACTTCGAATCTTTTCTTTCAATCCAAAAATCTAACCGCTTTTTAAAAATTATAATTATATAGGAAACCTACAAAACTACACTAATCACGTCCTATTTAAGAAAGTGATTAGGGTCCCCATGCGACCATCTCCTCCAAAAACCTTAATCATGGTAATTCTAATTTTATTTTGAAAGTTGTTTTATCATTAAAGTGTATTTTATGGTCTAAATATGTTTAATTAGGATTAAATCAATATTAGCCTTGATTTTATCCTCACACGTTTGCATCCATTATTTAGCTAGGATATTTTATAAAGATGCCTAATGTAATCTTAAACTAACCTAAGATTTGTCTAATCATGGTTAACCCTAACCCTTGCTTACACATGTGTACCTAGGATATTTCTTGAGGGCACATGAAGGAATGACTCTCATTTGACTTCATCACCGTAACCTCACTATGGTAGAATCTAACCCAGAGTTTAGGCCACCTCACAAGGGACACCTCACCCCACTACACTTGGCCCACTCTATAAATAGATGGCCATTTTCAACATGAAACTCTCTCTCACCCTTTTGGCTTACTTACTAAAACTTTACAAAAATTACTCCAGAACCTCTTCTGCAACTTCAACATTCATCATACATCGAGTTACAGTGTTAGAATATAATCCAGATAGAAATCAATAGAAATAGTCAACCACAACAAGGTTCACACACCGTCATGTGAACCCGAGAAAAGGTTTGCATACTGCCATGCAAACCTAATCTACATCAATCCTACAACTACATAACAAGTAAATATCTATTTTTTACTGCTTCTACAACTTCATTATAGTTTTCAACATGTTTTATTTTATTTCAAGGTTATTTTTATTTGTATAAATATGGGCTTTGATATATGACAATTCTGGAAACATATTAATCCATTTTTGTAGGCCCTAATAGGTATACAAGACATATCCAAAAGTCTAATCAGTGGCACACATGCAAAGAAACGCACCTACATTGAGGGCACCAGAAAGCATCAACAAATGCATCATATTCATATTGAAAAGAGGGAAATATTTCTTGAGAGAATGTCCATTTTGTAACCCTTTTTTTGAAATCAATAAAAAGAGCATTTAACATATATTTCATTAGTTTTGAAATTGGTTTTCACTTTCCATGTGTTATAGATAAAAACATCAATTTTTCCACCGGGTTGCTTGTTCTAGGAGATAGACGAACAATATGGAAGCTCTTCAAGATGAGAACATGAACTAATTTGATACAATCCTAGGTATGCATTTCCATTCAATGGATTATTTTGATAAATTGTATAAGGAAAGTATGGTGCAAGATGAAGAGGCTCGAAAAGAAGTTATTGTTGTCATATCCTCTATTATATTTGAAGAAGAAAATCAAGACCTACTTAAACCCACTGATAGAGAGGAACTAAAAAAAGTAGTCTTTGGAATGAGTACGGGAAAAATACCAGGTCTAGATGGCTTTCCAATTGATTTTTTTAGACCTTCTTGGATAACTTAGAGGAGGATATAAGGACTATTATAGAGGAGTCCAAAGGTAGCAAAAGAATGCTTAAAGCATTAAATCATAAATTAATTACCTTAATTTCGAAAGGGGAGGAGGGGATGCATATTTCAGATTATAGACCTATTGCCTTATGCAATGTCATATAAAAAATAGTCATGAAGGTAATAGTTGAGCAACTAAAACCTCTCCTACATAGTTCAAGTTGATCCTTGGTTGGGCAACTAAAACCTCTCCTACATAGCTCAAGTTGATCCTCCCCTCCATCACCTCCACACCACATCTCCAGGTTATAATATTGCCCATGCATCTGCATAGTGCTGGAGGATACCATGATAGGGGTGGCTCTTTCCCCTTTCATGATCGTGGTCCCACATCATTGCATACAGAACTTCTATGTCCCTAATATCCTTGTGTACCTTCCATGGTAGTCTAGTTGGCCTATCTACCTAAAATTGCTCCCATCCTCATATCTATAGAAGGAAGCTCAATTCAGCCTGCTCAATTCATTTTTTTGATATTTGGACTAATTTCATCAATTTCTTCAATAACAAATGTTCTTCAAAAATTTACATATTGTGTGTAATTGCCTCGATTTGAGATGATCACGTCTTCCCGACCATCTCGACCTGATATGGTCATGTCTTCCTGATCATCTCGATCCAAGTTGATCATGCAAAATCAAAATCTAAAAAAATAAATAGGTAGATAAACTACTTGTTAGTGGTTTTGTGTAGGATGTCAATCGTTAATCACTTTTTGGCAGTGGTATCCTAATCGTAACAACATACCACTTAAGCTCAGGCCTTGGATAGCAAGAAATGAGGAAATACTCGGATAGCAAGGACTAAGGAAGCAATGCCATGCTTAAGCTCATGCTACCACTAAAATGCGAATGAGATCAAGATGTGTGTTGTGCGCTGCTGGATAACAGACTTTATTTCATTACATTTGTCTATTTGTGGGCACATGAGGACAGGAGACACCACTTCTATTTACTGCAGCCCAGGCAATATGGAAGCATCCTTCACCCTCCATGTGTGGATGACGTGCATGCACATTTAATACTAATAGTTACGATTGAAAGAAAACCCTAGTTTTTGTTCGATGCATGTTAGAGGATAAACCTTATCCTCCCTTCCATCCGATTATATAAGGTGATGCAGCCTCTTAGAAAAATATCAAAGTAGTGCATAATAGTGCAAGTTCAGGCAGAGTAGAGGAGAAGAGTGAGGAGGTAAAGCTAAAGCTTTCATCGACTCCCTTGTCTTATGTTCATCCTATAATTAACTTGTAGATGAGTTTGTAAAGCTTCGGCTGAAGAAGCGCTTGCATTAGACTGTATTTTGCTTTGTAAAATTGCAACCATATTCTAGTCTAATTTGATGAATAATATGAATTCCTCGTCTATTTAAATCTTGTGCATTTTCTTCATTTCTAAAAGTTTATCTCGTAATTACCCTCTAAACAGGTTATCTTACCCATTTAATATTTTGTCCTTAAGCGCTCCATAAGGGAGTACTAGCTTCTCCAGCGCTCCACAAGAGAGCGAGATGCTTCACAAGGGAGTGCTTGTTTCAGAAGCATTACACAAGGGAGCACTAGTCTTGGAAGTGGTCCACAAGGGAGCGCCTTTTTTGGAAGTGCTCCAGAAGGGAGTGCTACTCCCGAAAGTGCTCCACAAGGGAGCACTTGTTTCAAAAGCACTCCATAAGGGTGTGCTTGTCTTGAAAGCACTCTACAAGGGAGAAATTATTCTGGAAGCGCTCCACAAGGGAGTTCTAGTCTCGAAAGTGCTCCACAAGGGAGCACTTGTCACAGAAGTGCTCCACAAGGGAGCACTAGTCCCTAAAGCACTCCATAAGGGAGTGCTAGTTCCAAAAAGTGCTCTACAAGGAAGTTCTCATCCCATAGTATCATGTAATAATTTCTTTCAAATTGGTATCAAAGCCTAAGCCTATCCGTGGAAGATAGAAGCAATGATTTCTGAAAGCAACCTGTTGTAGTTGTAGATCCCATGATTCAACGATAAGAACTATGATTGTCGAAGCATTCAGATGAAGATATTATTCGAGTCGTAGGAGCTATGGAAATTTGTCTAGAATGGCTATGTAAAGCTAGCAGATGTAGCATCATTGAATACTCTCTCATAGATAAATTCATATTTGCTAAAGGAGAATCATAAGAAGGACCAGAAGGTGATGTTTTACATAATGCAAGTGGTTGAGGAGATAATATTCTTGTGAATCACAACAACAACCAAATCGAAGGAGGCTTGGGAAATATTAGCCAGCTCCTTCCAGGGCACCGACAAGGTGAAGTTGGTGTAGTTGTAGATGCTGATGAGGGAGTTCAAGAACTTGCATATGTGTGAGTCAGAGTCCACTAGTGAATTTTTCACCTAGACTATGGATATCATCAATCATATGACGTTGAATGGTGAGAACATGGTGAATCAAAGGATTGTGGATAAAATACTAAGAATCCTACAAGCAAGGTTTGACTTAGTGGTGATTGCTATCAAAAAATCGATGGATTTGATAGCCCTCTCAGTAGATGAGTTCATGGATTATCTGCAAACACATGAGTAGAGATTGAGTCGCTCAACTCAGTCCTCATTGGAGTAGGTGTTCAAGGTGTAGGTCTCATTTTGAGATAGTAACAAAGAATAATCCTACCAAAAAGCCTCTAGTTCTCAAGTAGGAAGAGGCAGAGGCAAGCATCGAAAAGGCCAAAACCAAGGAGGAAGGTCAAACTCCAATGATGGATAGACCAATTGTAACTTCCATAAAGTAGGAGAAAGATGCAGCAACAAAAACCAACAAGGAGGATCTTATTAGAAGACTAATAAATTGAACATTCAATATTATTACTACAAGAATTTTAGTCATTATATCTCTAAGTGCAGAAAGAATATTGTCAAGGAGAACAAATAACAAGTATACTACACAAATGAGTCTAAAAATGAAGTGTAGAGATGCTAGTGGAAACATATTGTTGACTTGCATATTGAGGAGGAGATCTAGAAGAATGTATGGTATCTTGATGTTCTCACAATTTGATGAAACAATCCAATATTAAGTAAATATGAGGAGCAACATCAAGGTTCCTATAGTGGGGAAAGGAAAAATTCTTATTTGCACCTGGCAAGGTGAAAGGAAGCAGATCATTGATGTCTATTATGTTCTTGGTTTGAAGCACAATTTGATGAGTTTTGGACAACTTGTGCAGAAAGGACACATTTTTCAATTCAAGAATGAATTTTTTACCATCATAGACAAACAACATGGGCAAATAGCAAAAATATCCATAACAAAGAACAAAATGTTTCTACTGTAGATTCAGAATGAATCACTGATGGCATTTAGTGTAGTTGAGAAAGATGCTACCTTGCTATGGCATCTCAGATTAGGTCACCTGAGTTTTAGTGGCCTAAACTTGCTGCACAAGAAGCATATGGTGAAGGGTTTACCCCTTATTGAGCAACCAAATCAAGTCTGTGAAGGTTGCTTAGTTGGCAAGAAACATAGGGATGCATTCCCTATAGGATAGTCTTGGAGAGCTTCACAACCATTAGAGCCAGTACACTTAGATATTTGTAGTCTAATGTAGACCAACATATTTGTTAGCAACAAATACTTCCTGAATTTCATTGACGATTTTAGTCAGAGTACATGGGTATATCCTATCAAACAAAAGTTAGAGGTATTCGACAAATTTAAGGAGTTCAAGGCTCTAGTTGAGAAATAGAGTGGCTACCAGGTGAATAATCTCAGAACATATGGAGGAGGTGAGTATATCTCCAATAAATTCTAGAATTTTTGCAATCAAAATGGAATTCATAGGCAACTCACTGCCACATACACACCACAGTAGAATGGTGTTGCTAAAATTAAGAACATAGAAATCATGGATATGGCACGAAATATGCTGAAGGTGAAAGCTTTTCCACATGAGTTCTAGGTAGAAGTTGTATGTTATGCAGTCTATCTGCTAAACATATATCCCACAAAGAGTGTGAAGGATAAAATTCCCTAGGAGGACTAGAGCAATCAGAAGCCTATTGTGGCTCATTTAAGAGTTTTTGAGTGCATAGCATATGCACATGTTCTAAATGAGAAGAGGAAGAAGATGGATGAAAAGGCAGATAAATGCATCTTCACTGGGTATAATGAAGATTCAAAGTCATATAGGTTGTATAATTTTATGACAAAGAATATTATTATCATCCGAGACATGAAGTTCCTTGAGGATGAATATTGGAACTAGAAATCAAAGACTGACGAACCTGAGCCAACAATCATTGAGTCTGAATATTTTGAAGAAGACAAAGTGCATCAGCCTGTAGCTTCAAGCATCATCTCTAGAGCTAGCAAAAACACCATATCATCATCACAATAACCTCCACTTGCAAGCAAGATCTCCAAATTGAGGACTCCAACAAAGACAAGGAGCTTGCAAGACATCTATGAGGTAATGAAGAATATTTTGAGTTTGCTTTATTTTTTGAGTGTGATCTAATTTCATTTGAAGAAGCAATTTATAATCAAAAATGGATGAAGGCAATAAATGAGGAGATAGAAGCCATAGAAAAAAATTAGACATGGTAGTTGACGGATCTCCCAGTAGGGAAGAAGACCATTGGGGTCAAGTGGGTATATAAAACTAAGTTTAATGCCCAAGGTGAGGTTGATCGGCATAAGGCTAGACTGGTGGTGAAAGGCTACAAATAGAAGTTAGAAATTGACTATCATGAGGTGTATGCACTTGTAGCCATACTTGACATAGTCAGAATGATTCTAGTATTGGCAACCTAGAAAGGCTGGAGTGTTTACCATATGGATGTCAAGTCTACATTTCTCAATGAAGTGTTAGAAGAAGAGGTCTACATAGACCAGCCACTAGGCTATGAGTTGGAAGGACAAGAAGGTAAGGTTTTGAAGCTAAAGAAGGCCTTATAAGGGTTGAAGCAAGCACCCAGGGCTTTGTACAGTCAGATTGATACCTACTTTTAGAAGAAAGGGTTCATCAAATGCCCATATGAGCACACCCTATACCTGAAGAAAAATTGATAAGGAGATATGATAATCATTTTCTTGTATGTAGATGATCTAATATACACTGGCAACAAAAATGTACTATTTTACCACTTGAGAAGAACCATGAAGGAGTTTGATATTATGGACTTAGGGCTAATGAAATAATTTCTAGGTATTGAAGTTGACCAATCTGTAGATGTCATCTTCATTTCTTAGGGTAAGTATGAGAAAGATGTCTTCCCACAAGTCTAAAGCTGGGCAAGATGGATTCTAGCAAAAATTTTGATATAAATATGTTTACGAGGTTAGTTGGAAGTCTCATGTATTTGACTGCAACTCAGCTAGATTTGATGTTTGGAGTCAGCTTGATTAGCAAGATTATGGAGTCTCGAAAGGACACGCATTGGCAAGTGGAAGAAATATTTTGCACGATGTCAATGGGACGTGGAACCATAGAATTTTTTATGTCATAAAGGACTAGTTGAAACTAGTTGGCTACACAGAAAGCGATTGGGTTGGCAGCACTGATGATCAAAAGAGCACTTTTAGATTTGCTTTCCATCTTGGATCAAGAGAAGTTTCATGGTCATTCAAGAAGCAATCGATAGTTATGTTGTCCACTACAGAGGCAGAGTATGTTTCCACCACATCAGTCGCATGCCAGGTAGTATGACTACGAAGAATCTTGGGTGAGCTGAATTACAGTTGAGCCCTCTTTGGACTCGCGGGGAACAAGAAATGGCAATGTCAAATATAATCAAAAAGTTTTCTTCACTATGCATTGCAGGTATTTGCAACTTGCCATGTCACTCTCCTTTACGTGATGATGGCTACCCACCAAAGAAACATGCTCTTCCTGGGCTCGTGCTAATGCATGAGGGTTCCTTAGCAGTTCACTCATTACCTATTCTATCATTGTGGTCAACATGTCTATGTCACCATTAAATATATCCTGCACGACCCATTACATGATTTGTTGAGCAATAGTCACTACATAAAAGTTTTAAATTAATTCTTAAACTTACAAATATGATACCTTTTATATCGGCCCTCGTGATTTTCATCTACATTGTATCGCTTTCTGCCTCTGCCATATCGAGTAGCACATCTACTATGTATTTTATAAATCCTTCGTGCTCATGCTTTTCCACGTTAGACGTCTTGTCAAATTTGTGAGAGTGCGATGAGGAAGGATTCCCAGTTGATGAAGATTCCCTACAATGGGTAATGGTCATGGTCCTAGAGGCAATTTCAATTTACTATTGTTTCTCCTAAAGTTGCACAAGATCCAAATGAACACACAAAATATTCCAATTCCTAAAGTGAAGGCCTCAAATAGCAAGGAATGAGGATGCAATGTCATGTTGAAGTTCATGCTGAAGTAAAATCCGAATGAGATCAAGCTCTCTGTTGTAGGCACATGAGGAGAGGATAGGTCACTTCTATTTCCTGGAGCCACTTGCTCACATCCACAAGATTCATCCCTCACCCGCTCTCCACCCACATGGACCAGACAACGATAGACACCTCTTCCTCCCACATGTGTCCATTTGTTGGCACATGAGGAGAGGACAGGTCTATAGCCCTGGCAATCTGGAAGCATCCTTCAGTCTCCATGTGTGGATAAAAACCATATGACGTGCAATATTTAAAATATTTGGATTACGTGTAGAAAACAAAGCTTATCCCGTGGACTATAAGGCCTACATAGAAAGGATTGTCGTATCTAAGAGAATTGAAATTCAATATAATAAATCCATGATTGGCCATAGAAGTTATCTTGCATGTTGATACTTACTAAGAAGAGATTTAGGTTCAAAATTTGGTGGTGTTTTTTGGAAAAGTAAGTAGTCTGATCTGACATGAGGTACAAACCTCAAGCGACAGACTATCCCCATGTCTGGTTAACTTAAACAAAAATCTGCAAGGGTTATAAGAGGCAGCCCAAGATTCAAACCTTACTTGATAGTAGAAAATGATTGAATGTAACCAATTCCCTTGTGTTAACAAAAAAAATTGTGAAGTTTGAATAGTTTGCTATATAGTTTCATGGTGGAGATTAGGTGGATCTTTCAATTTTAAATTATCTTGCTTTTGAGGTATTTGAACTTTGAAAGTTTTGTTTTATATGTTGAGATATTTAATTTTTGAAAGTTTTGTTTTATAGCTAGAGATTATGGTGGAGATTATTTTAGATAAGATTATATATTATTAGAGTTGGATTGTAAAATTTAGATGCTATAGCTTATCATAACATGATAATATTTATTTGAAAAACTACTTTGCTAGGGTTTGATGAAGAAAAACTACTCTATGGGGAAAGCAGCAAATTTCGGAGGAGGTCTGAAAATTGGAGGAATTTCGTGATGGCATCGGGTACGGCACAGAGAGTGCATGCTTGTGATATTTTTTCATGTAAAAATGACTAGAAGGAACAATATTTTCTAGTGCATGTCGAGAACCGATTGTTAAATAATAATGGATGTTTGGAACGATGTGAAGCCAGGTCAGTTCTAATGGTTCAACCAGACTTGGTGGCAGAAGATGTGGAGTATCTAATAAAACATGCCCTTATTGGTAAATTTTTTGGTATCCAAATTTCTCTTTCGTTTGTGGAGGCTTGGGTCAGGAAGAATTAGAATCCTTAAGGTGATGTGGAGGTGATGTTGAGTGCGAACAACTATTTTATGGTGGTTTTCTATTGTATTGTAGATCGTAACAAAGCATTTGAAAGGGGTCCTTATTTCTATAACCAAGTGGGACTCTTTCTTAAACCATGGCATGTGGGTTTCAACCCATCAGAGGAGCGGTCGTCATGGGTTCTAGTATGGGTGTGACTTCCATGGCTCCCGTTGGAATTCTAGAGAATTGATATCTTGCATAAGATTGCCCTTCTACTTGGGAAGCCGATTGGATAGTCACAACCTTATTGTGAATCACAACAACCAAATCGAAGGAGGATTTGGAAATCTTAGCTAGCTCCTTCTAGGGCATCGACAAGGTGAAGTTGGTGTAGTTGTAGATGTTGATGAGGGAGTTCAAGAACTTGCATATGTGTGAGTCAGAGTCCACTAGTGAATTTTTCACCTATACTATGGATGTCATCAATCATATGAAGTTGAATGGTGAGAACATGGTGAATCAAAATATTGTGGATAAAATACTAAGGAGCCTACAAGCAAGGTTCAACTTAGTGGTGATTGCTATCAAAGAATCGATGGATTTGATAGCCCTCTTAGTAGATGAGTTCATGGATTCTCTGCAAACACATGAGTAGAAACTGAGCCGCTCAACTTAGTCCTCATTGGAGTAGGTGTTCAAGGTTTAGGTCTCATTTTGAGATAGTAACAAAGAAGAATCCTATCAAGGAGCCTCTATTTCTCAAGTAGGAAGAGGGAGAGGCAAGCGTGGAAAAGGCCAAAAGCAAGGAGGAAGGTCAAAATCCAATGATGGATAGACCAATTGTAACTTCCATCAAGTAGGAGAAATATGCAATAACAAAAACCAACAAGGAGGATCTAATTAAAGGACTGATAAATTGAAGATTCAATATTATTACTACAAGAATTTTAGTCATTATATATCTAAGTGCAGAAAGAAGATGGTCAAGGAGAACAAATAACAAGTATACTACACAAATGAGTTTTAAAATACATAGTATAGAGATGTTGGTGGAAATATATTGTTGAATTGCAATATTGAGGAGGAGATCCAGAAGAATTTCTGGTATCTTGATGTTCTCACAATTTTATGAAACAATCCAATCTTAAGGGAATATGAGGAGCAACATCAAGGTTCCTATAGTGGGGAAAGGAAAAATTCTTATTCGCACAAGGCAATGTGAAAGGAAGTAGATCACTTATGTCTATTATATTCTTGGTTTGAAGCACAATTTGCTGAGTGTTGGACAACTTGTGCAAAAAGGGCACATTTTTCAATTCAATAATGAAGTTTTTACCATCATAGACAAACAACATGGGCAAATAGCAACAATGTCCATAACAAAGAACAAAATGTTTCTATTGTAGATTTAGAATGAATCATTGATGTCATTTAGTGTAGTTGAGAAATATGCTACCTTGCTATGGCATCTTAGATTAGGTCACCTGAGATTTAGTGGCCTGAACTTGCTGCACAAGAAGCATATGGTGAAGGGTTTACCCCTTATTGAGCAACCAAATCAAGTCTGTGAAGGTTGCTTAGTTGGCAAGCAACAAAGGGATGCATTCCCTATAGGATAGTCTCGGAGAGCTTCACAACCATTAGACCAAGTACACTTAGATATTTGTAGTCTAATTTAGACCAACACATTTGTTAACAACAAATACTTCCTAAATTTCATTGACGATTTTAGTCGGAGTACATGGGTATATCCTATCAAACAAAAGTTGGAGGTATTCAATAAATTGAAGGAGTTCAAGGCTCTAGTTGAGAAATAGAGTGGCTACCAGGTGAAGAATCTCAGGACATATGGAGGAGGTGAGCATATCTCCAATAAATTCTAGAAATTTTGTAATCAAAATGGAATTCTTAGGCAACTCACTGCCACATACACACCACAGTAGAATGGTGTTGTTGAAATTAAGAACATAACAATCATGGAGATGGAACGAAATATGCTGAAGGTGAAAGCTTTTCCACATGAGTTCTGGGTAGAAGTATGTTTTGTAGTCTATCTGCTAAACATATATCCTACAAAGAGTGTGAAGGATAAAATTCCCCAAGAGGACTAGAACAATCAGAAGCCTATTGTGGCTCATTTAAGAGTTTTTGAGTGCATATAATATGCACATGTTCTAGATGAGAAGAGGAAGAAGATGGATGAAAAGGCATATAAATGCATATTCACTGGGTACAATGAAGATTCAAAGTCATATAGGTTGTATAATCCTATGACAAAGAAGTTGATTATCATCTGAGACGTGAAGTTCCTTGAGGATGAATATTGGAACTATAAATCAAAGACTAACCAGCCTGAGCCAAAAATCATTGAGTCTGAATATTTGGAAGAAGACAAAGTGCATCATACTATAGCTTCAAGCATCAAATTTAGAGCTAGCAGCAACACCATATCGTCATCACAATCACCTTCACTTGCAAGGAAGATATCCAAATTGAGGACTCCAACAAAGACAAGGATATTACAAGACATAAAATCTACTATGTCTTTTACACATCCTTCATGCTCTTGCTTTTCCATGTGTTGAGTGGTATTTTCACCCAGTTGTGAAAGTACAACTCTCCTTTAGGATTTGGGTTCCAAATCCCCTCTTGCAAAGAAGTTAAACAAACAATTTCTCCAAGGTCTCCGCTGTATTAGCATTTGCATATATGTATTAATGATCTCATATAAAGATATTCAATTTAAATGCTTGAAACACCTTAGTGATTGCAAGTAACTATAAACAAGGTTGCACACATGGAAACCTCACATCTTTAGTTTTGTTAGAACAAGATAGCATCATACTAAGTGCATTTCATTTTTAGTTTTTTTTTTTGCATTTCATTTTCATTGTCTGCATTTTATTTTTTTCCAAAAAGTTTAACTTATTTAAAATAAACATTTAAAAATTACAAAATCCAAAAAAAAAAAACAATGAACAAGGCTATCTGGAACCTTTTTTTCTTTAGCAATCATCACAATCACCTCCACTTGCAAGCAAGATCTCCAACTTGAGGACTCCAACAAAGACAAGCATATTGCAAGACATAAAATCCAACTTGCAAGCTCGATGTTCCTACAGCAGAAAGGTATTTTGTGATAAGGCTATCTGGTAGGTTTACAGCTTGCTTGGTTTTATTTTTTGGAGTACAAGTGAGTGTAAGGTCGTGGAATATGGTTTCCCCAGTTGTTTGGGACCTAGTCGTGATACGGTGCGGTGGGTCCAGCCTGCCTGACGAAACTCTCGATATCTCCAAGAAAACCTGCAACACAAAAAATGTTACGGTTTAGTCGTTAATGAGATTTAAGAAATAATTTCAAAATTGAATAAAAAAAACACATTACTTCTGTATGAAAATCAAAATAAAGTAAACCAATTTGGCCCTCCTTCTAGCGCCAATCTGTTGAGTGGTATTTTCACCCGATTGTGAAAATATCACTCTCCAATAGGATTTGGATTCCAAATCCCCTCTTGCAAAGAAATTAAACAAGTAACTTCTCCAAGGTCTCCGCTATGTTAGCATTTGGTATAAGTGCTGATATTCAATGTGAATGTTCGGAATACCTTAGTGGTTGCAAGTAACTGTTAACAAGGGGCACTATGGTTTATTTTACTCTGAAATTATAATGATTTCGATTTCGATGAATTTTCAAGTGTTTTATTTTAATAACAAGAAATTAAACTAAGGTTAATCTCTCGAGAAAATAAAAATGCAAAGAATGAAAATAAAATGTAAAAAAACTAAAACTAAAGTACATTTAGAAGGCTGCAATCCTATTTGACAAAATCGAAGATAATGAGGTTTTCTTGCATACAACCTAACCTATTGAACCTGCAAACTTGCACAATCCAGATAAGCTAGGTGTTGGTTTCTAGGGTTTTAACTATGGTTTTCAGATTTAGACATTCGCATGAAGCAACCAAGAGAACTTGCATTAAACTTCACCTATAAGCCTAAAAATCTGAAAGGGGAAAGATAAACATTCAATCTTGCATGCAGAAAATAACTCCTTCTTTCTTGCCAATGAGATGCAACTCTCTATAATTTTTGTATTAAAAAGAATGTATCAATTTACAATGACAGAATGTTTCCAGTTTTGACAAAACCAGAACAAGTGGAGGAAAATGCTCCAAAAGCAGGCCCAGAATGGCTTATCACCCTTAGCTCTGCAACTCTGCCCACAGCGGTTTTTCGACCCTGTACCAATCTATGCTTCTACTTTTAAACTTTTTGGCAATGCTCTCTGTTTCACCCTGTGACGCTTCGCTTCATCTCCCAGATCGCTTCATTTCATCTTCCCTGCCTCTTCATCATTTTTGACTTTCTGCTCGACGTCGAAACGTTTGATCTTCTCTGTGAACTATAACTATTCCCTATCATACCTGACATCTTTGTGCCATGTGTTCCATGCTTTTCTACATGTTCTATAATGGCCCACTGTGAATCATGACAAAAAATAGTATGTCACGATATCGTGACATTTTCTATCTACAGCTTTGTTCTTCCACCTGTATCGCGAAAACAAGACATGTCACGATATCGTGACATTTTTATACCCACAGCTTTATTCGTCTTCAAGCACCACAAAAATGAGACATGTCATGATATCACGACGTGTTTCTCCTTTGGGCCGCGTGGATGCAACCTGTCACGAAATCATGACATTTTTCTCCTTCGTTGTGTTTTGTTGCACTTAGCCGCAAAAATCGTGACATGTCATGAAATCGTGACACTTTTTCATTCTGTACCATCTTGCTACTTTCTATCATGAAATCATGATGCTTTTCTCTTTTGGGATGTCTCATTGCTTTCTATCACAAAATCATGACACTTTTCTCTTTCTGTCTCACTTTGTCACGAAATCATGACACTTTTCTCATTCGTACCATCTTGTTGCTTTCTATCATGAAATCATGACACTTTTCTCATTTCATACCATCTCGCTGCTTTCTATCACAAAATCATGACACTTTTCTCTTTCGTGCTATCTCACTACTTTTTATCATGAAATCATGACACTTTTTCATTCTGTACCATCTCACTGCTTTCTGTCATGAAATCATGACACTTTTCTCTTTCTGTCTCGCTACTTTCTATCATGAAATCATGACACTTTTTCATTTCGTACCTCATCTCGTTCTCCGAGCAAAATGGCGACATGTCACGATATCGCGACAACTTCTCATTGACTCTTCTCTTTTCGCCTTCGACCACGATTTCATGACATGTCACGATATCATGACATTTTTCCATTTTGGTTCATCCTACTGATCTGGGCCACGAAAACGTGACATGTCGCGATATCATGACATTTTTCACTTTATCTTTCTCTCTCCTCTATGAACCACGATTTCATAGCACGTCGCGAAATCGTGACATTTTCTCACCCTGCTGCATTTTGTTACTCTTGGCCGTGAAAACGTGACATGTCACGAAATCGTGACACTTTTCCGTTCCACTGCACTTCGCTTGTCTGAGCCGCGAAAACGTGACCTATCACGATATCGTGACACTTTCTTTTTCTTAGACCTCGCGATATCGTGACACATTCTTTTTCTTAGCAGCAACACGTCATGATATCGCGACACTTTCTTTTTCTTAGCCGTGATAGAGCAACACGTCGCGATATCGTGACACTTTTTCCTTATGTTGTATTTTGCTCTTCCTTTGATTTTTTTAGCATCTGGGCCACTACGGTCTTCTTTGAAAGCATGCAAAAAAGGTGGGTCCCCAATTTTGGGGTGTGTTGTGGATCAGCCACAACAAATGGTGACTCTATTATCAAATGCTCCTGAGCATTTTGGTGAGAACCCAACCTGAAATATACAAGCTTAGATACAAGCATCAGCACATAAAAGATAAACAAATACCGATAGATCAGAAATACATGAAACATCAGAATCATTAAGTATCAGCTCGGTGTGTGCAATGTGTTTTCATTCCCTATCGCTTGAAATTGATCAACATTCCATTGTCAGTTTCACTTATGATTTGTATGCAAGGCTATGAATGATTTGTGTAGGATTTGATGTATGATGAAGATGCTAGAGATATAACAACCTGCTTTACAAAGGCTCAAACCTTCTAATATCATGAACAAACATATTAAAACTGTCAAACCCTCTTAGGACCAAATATATGTATACTGAATTAATTTACTAGATCCCAAAGTTGGTTATGTGTCACTACCATCTTGAACCCATGTGCAGGTGTAAGTGAGATCAGAACTTTGGGGAATAGGATTCCCAACCTAAGCGAGATGGGAATTTAACCCTATCCTTACTACTCTGATCTGGAGTTCATTACCTCATCTTGAACAAAATGATTTAACCTGTTATGGATGAAACTGTCAAGCTAGCCTATCCATTTGAGAAATCAGTGGTCTTGCTTTTAGACAAGACATGTTGCCACGCATGAGCATACTTAACCCCATAATCCATGATTTGGCTTCATTCATTCTCTTCTCTCTTTTTTTTTTATTTCTTGGACCTTTGGGATGACTACCCATCCTTGCTAGGGACATGTAGTACGATCCCTCCAATCCAATATTAAGATGAAATGGAAAATATTAATTTTATTTTTATTTCTTGGACCTTGGGGATGACTACCCATCCTTTGCAGAGGACATGTAGTACGATCCTTCCAATCCAAGATGATAAAATGAAATATGGAAAATATTAATTTTATTTTTGTTTCTTGGACTTTTGGGATGACTACCCATCCTTTGCAGAGGACATGTAGTACGATCCTTCCCAATCCAAGTTTTATGATAAAATGAAAGATGGAAGCTTTGGGGAATCGGATTCTCAACCTAGGTGAGATGAGAATTATGCCCTATCCTTACTACTCCATGAAGGTCAAATCAGAGCTTTGGGGAATTGGATCCTCAACCTAAGTGAGATGAGGATTTAACCCTATCCTTACTACTCCGATTTTAGGCTTTAAGCATTATGGGAGTGGTAAAAACCATTATTTTAAGGATTATGTTGCATGATAGGATAGACATGGAATATTCCTTTCGCCTCACCTTTTCTTCCAAGTATGGTTTTGACCATTTTGCTCAAGATTCTCTTTAATATGCGTAGAACGTGCTTGGTTCAAGATAGTTCGGGCATCAGTTCCCAACCTTAGGATCCTTTTAATATATGTTATGTAATAACCCTAAGAGGATTCGACACCTTCTCAATGATTGCACATGAAATGAAAATGTAACTGAGATGACATGTATATGCAATGCGGAATGTGACATGAGATATGAATGCACTGCTTCTTTTGAAATGCGGATGGAATATATCATCTACTTTACCATAATGTGTAAAACTGACAACTTCATGCATCACAAGATTCAAACGATATTATTTAAAATGTTTGTGTTACTTGTGGAGCTTTCTACAACACAATTCCAATGTTTCATATTCTCTTGATCTTAGGCATAAGTTGACATCTCAATATTTTCCTCTTTTTTTTATTTTTATATATAAACAAACCAAACATGTCAAATGAAATCAAACACACAACTTAAATCCTAACTAGACTAGCAATCCTAAAAAAACAAAACAAAATTTGAAAATCCATACCAAAACCGAAAAATATAATATCAATCTCCTACGACTTAAGGGCTAAAATAGTGCTTTAAAACATGCCCATTAACTGGTAACGTCAGATCCTTCCCTTCTAAAGTTCTTAACCTGAAGGTATTTTTCCCTAGAATTTCTGAAATCTGATAAGGGCCTAACCAAAGACAATCAAATTTTTGATGATTCCCCTTTTCTTCATGTCTTTTATCCCACAGTAAGACCAAATCTGAAATTCTGAAGGACTTAATTTTAGCTCTTCTGTCAAACCATATTTTAACAACCTCTTGGTGTTTACTCATGTGAATCATGGCTTCCTCCCTTTTTTCATCGAGGTGCAGTAAATGACTTAGTCTGGCTTCAGTGTGGTTATCTGTTCCCAAGTATTCTTGCATGAAATGTAGGGTTTGCAGCTTCAAGTTTGCAGGAAAGATTGGGTCTTGTCCATAGACCAAATGATAGGGTGTGTTTCCTATTGAGTCTTTTATTCTGGTCCTATCTGCCCAAAGAGCAAACTTTAACTGGCTGTGCCAATCTCGAGGGTTCCTTTCCAGTAATTTCTTAATGATATTCAACAAATTTTTGTTTGAGGATTCGGCCAAACCATTTCCTTGAGGGTAATAATTAGATGCAAATTTTAAACTCACTTTATTGTCGTATGCCCAATCTGCAAATTGCGTGGAAACAAAAGCTTTACCATTATCACTAACGATAGAATCGGGCATTCCGAATCTTGTTATGATGTGATCCTCAAGGAATTTTATTACAACGTCTGTAGTGGCATGTTTTGTAGGAACTGCTTCTGTCCACCTTGTACAATAATCTGTAGCTGTTAGTATGAATTTATGGGAATCAAAAGAATTTGGGTTAATAACCCCAATGAAATCTAATCCCCATTGTGCAAATGGTCTCATCTCAACTACCGGTTGTAATGGCATGGCTGCATTTCTTTCTCTGTTGGCGGCTACTTGACAAATGTGGCAAGATCGTACATGAGCGTGTGCATCTTTAAAAATGTGAGGCCAATAGTATCCTCGCTCTCAGGATTTGATGCGCTGTAGCATTTTCCGCACCATGGCCAGTTCCATATTTCCCATGAAATTCTTGTAGAACCTTGGCAACTTCTTCTTTATTCAGGCATCTCAAGTAGATCCCCTCATGATTTTTCCTGTACAGAACACCAGATCTAATCAGATAATTAATAGATTTAAGTCTTAAAGCCCTTCTTTGAGTGGAATTCAAATTGGATGGGCACTTACCATTTAATAGAAAATGTACAATGTCAACATACCAGTCATCTTTAGAAATGTATTCTGCATTTGAATATTGGCATGTCGTTTGTGGATTATTCTCAGCAATCGTCTTCACAAGTCCCTGTCCTCGAACTAGTTTCATGGGTTGGATTTCAAGATCAAATTCTTGGATAGTAGAAATCCATTTACCTCTTTTCTCACCTAGCTCATTCTGTAAAAACATAGTTTTGATAGCAGGGTCAAGCACAATGGCAAAAACTCGTTGTGCACAATGTAATGTCAGAATTTTTTTACCGTTTTAAAGAGTGCGTACATCTGCTTATCGAGGATAGAATACCTCAATTGAGCATCTTTTAAAGGAGCACTTAAAAATGCTATGGGATTTTCTATGCTATCCTCACCTTTCTGGGTCAAGACACTCGCAAAAGAGTGTTCCGATGCGAAAGCATAAATATAGAAAGGTTTAGCATAGTTTGGACTTATGAGGGCAGGGGCTCTGGAAATGGCATCCTTAATGTTTTGAAAGGCCACCCTACTTTCCTCGTTCCATCCGACATCTACATCCTTCTTGAGCATCTTGTTCAACGGTTTGGCTATCTCAGCGAAGCTTGAAATAAACTTCCTCACAAAATTAATTTGCCCGAAGAAAGATCTCAACTCCTTTTTACTACCCGGGAGAGGCAAGTTTTGGATAGCTTCTATCCTTTCTAGGGTCAATGGATATACCTTCTTTTGAAATGATGTGACCAAGTAGTCTTCCTTCTGTTACTCCAAAGATGCATTTTTTGGGATTTAAAGAAATTCCATGCTCTCTGCATCTTTGAAGAACCTTTTTCAAATCCTTGACATGGTCTTCTCTTTTCTTTGAAAATACTGGAATATCATCCACATACACAATGATACACTTGCCTATAAGCCCTTTGAATGCATAGTCCATGGCGCGTTGAAATGTTGCACCAACATTTAACGAGTCCAAACGACATTCTTCCGTAGGCAAATGTCCCCCATTTGGTTGTGAAGGCTGTTTTCATCCTGTCATTGGGATGAATAAGAATTTGGTTATATCCAGAATATCCATCAAGAAAAGACATCATTTCAGATCCATTCACTTTTTGTAAAATTTCATCAATGGATGGCAATGGATAGTTATCCTTTTGAGAGGCCTTGTTAAGATTTCGAAAATCTATACATAGCCTAATCTCTCCGCTCTTCTTTCTTACTGGAACGAGGTTAGCAACCCAGGTTGAGTGCCTAACAGGAAAAATAATCTTTGCTTCCAATAATCTCTTGACCTCCTTTTCTATTAAGGGCTCCAATAGCGGGTTAACAACTCGTTGTCTTTGTCTGAAAGGCTTGGAGTCCGGCTTTAGAGGGATGGTATGTGTAATGACGTTTTGGTTGTATGTTTTCAATTCGTTATAATTCCAAGCAATGCAATCCACGTAGTGTTTTAGTGCATGTATTATATTTTCTCTTTCTTCAGCTGTACATGCCTTTGCGATGTACACTTCCCGTGGATTGTCTGCACTCCCTAGATTAATTAGATCACATGCATCTTTGGGGAGTGGAACCTTTTTTTCTTTTCTGGCCTTGTATCCCATATCGAACATTTTCTCCAATGAAACTATGTCTTTAGGTATTTTGTTGGATTGACATGTAGTTTCACTTTCGTTTTCTGCTTCTTCTTGCCATCTTTGCTCCTCATCAATCACCTGGTTTTCAAAAATACCTGAGTTCATGACAAATTTGAATATGTGTCTATCATTTTCAAAAACTTGGAAATTCTTGACATTATCAAGTATCGATGGACAAGGAACTAATTCGATGGAGAACTTTTTACACCTTTTTATATCAACTGGATTTAACATGCTCGCGATGATTGCAAGAGAATCTGCTATGCGATTTCCTTTTCTAGAAATAAGGGCTATATTGAAAGCGTCGAATTCCTCAATGAGGTCCATTACCCTAGTTCTATAAAGGCTCAGTCTCTTATCGTGGCATGTATATTGTCCTTTAATCTGTTTGACTACCAGTTCAGAATCTCCCAATACTTTCAAGCATTTAACCTTTTTGCTCAACGCCAGTTGTAAACCAAAAATCAGTGCTTCATATTCTGCCATGTTGTTCATGCAAGGAAATTGTAGTCTATAAGCAGCCAATAATGGTTTACTTCTCGGGCAAGTGAGCTCGACTCCGGCTCCTGCTCCCTGTTTGGATTTGGATCCATCAAACCTAAGCAACCATATGAAATTATTTCCCTCAAGAGAGCTACCATGAAATGTTTCCCTTTTAGGCTCTTCGGTAGCTTCTTCAACATCAAATGCATAAACCCCCAACTCTGGTTCAGAATACTGAACTTCATTTGGCTTATTAAATTTTGTTATGATTTCCTTAAGCCTCGGTTCATTTTCTACTCTGATTTGATTCGCGATTCCTTTCCAGGGTAGCCACATATGTGAGCAATCGGTTGAAAAATAGTCGTTCAAAGTTTTCATCCAATCCCTTGCAAGTAGCATTCCATATCTACTTGGGATATTAACAACCAGAATGTCGACCACTTGTTGGACCCTGGGTTCAGAATTTAGTTGAATTTTGACATCATATAGGGTCCCTACCACATTTACCTCAGATCGGTCCAATTGCAAAACCTTGCATTTGGATGAAACAGGTTGTAGACCTAGCATTTGACATATCTCTGAAGGCATGAGATTGCTCGTGGCACCCGTGTCCACCAAACAATTATGCAAATTCTTACCAGCAATTCTCAGAGTCAATAAGAATGGCGGGACATCCCGTCTCTCCTTTCATAAAATCAAATGGGACTCAACTTCCTTTCCCTTCCACACTTGATTAGGTGAGTTCAGAGCCTTTATCAATGCTTCTTTTTGGCCAGGCAATCTGGCCGCTTCTAAGAATGAAAGGCTTGATTTGGACTTCTTTAGATCCTCCACTATGTCATAGTTTGGTTTTTCAAATTTGACTGTCTTCTACGTGTCATTAGACATTTCTCTTCTAAGTGGAGGAGGAGGATTATTATCTGCCTTAGTATCCGGAGGAAGGATAGAGTTATTTGGTGGTGTTGATGATGTTTTAGGGGCTTTAGATTTACTTCTCAAATGATATCCATGATTCCCCTTTCTAAACTCTCGAAAAGCTTGCACCTCCTGTTCCAAAATTTCATCTTCTTCTTCCTCACTCTCACCTTCTTGACGGTATAAAGTTTCCACCACCATAATGTTATCATCTTGATGTTGGGGTGGATCCTCATTTGGCACAAGTTCCAGGTCATCTACTTGGGCTTGGAGACAATGAGTGTATCTAGCGATTTCAGGACAATTCCTCTCATTGTGCTCTTTTGTATTGTGCAATCTGCACCCCTTTTCCCATGCAAAATCAGAAAGATTCAAAAGGGAACTGGATTGACTGGGTCCTGCAGAAGTATCTAGTTGATTGGCAATAGGGGCAGGTACTCCTCCATTGTTTGGCTTTGTGTTCCAATGTCTCCCTCTATTGTTAAAATTTTGATTTGAGTGAGGGGCATGGGACTCATACTTCTATTTTTGAACCATGTCATTACTCAGTTTATGAACTATCTTCTTGAGCTCTTCAACATCCGAATAAATCTCTTTCGGTGGAGCTACATTATTGTTAGTTCCCGTTGGGTTTGCATAATTCGTGGGATCTTGATTTAACATTTGAGTCAGATTTTGAGGAATTTGATTCATATATGGATTTACACTTTGGATCGGAGTTGGATTTGGGAAAGGAACTATAGCCTAGAGAATTAACTTGGCTGGTTCCTTGCATAGTCGATTGACTATTTTGCAAAAATGCGAGAACGGGTGGAATGGATGTGATCGGTTGGATCGGAATGGGTGCATAGGCAGGTGCTGGTGGATATGGTTGTTGATATGGGAAAGCATTCATGTTTGGCATTTGCGGTGCCATGATCTGATTTGCCATGGGAGCTTGACCATATGGAGCATATTGTCCCATCATAGGCATCTGGGGAAACCCATAGCCCTGTGGTGTCATTTGCTGCTCGATGGTCATAGCTTCATTGTAAGCTAAGGCGAGCATGGTGACTTGAGGATTTTTCCTGGCAAACATCGTTGTCATCGGATCCAATGCCCCAAAATAGATTTGTAAAGCTACTGCGGGGTCTATGGCAAAATGCCGAACTGCTCTATTATAACATTTTTGGAATCTCTGATTAAAGGTTCTGATTGGTTCACCCTGGCCCCTTTTGCATGTAATAAATTGATTGTAGATGGTTGCGGGATCCAAAGGTGACCTAAACTGATTGACAAAGGCATTCTCCATTTGCGTCCATGAAGTGATTGAACCAGTAGGCAAGCATATATACCATTCATAGGCTACTGGATCTAGGCTCATGGGAAAAAGTCTGCAAGCCACATCCTCATGTTGGACTTGCAACCTTATCAAAACATCCCTATAGGCTTGGATATGCTCCTCTCGTAGTTCTTGGGCCATCTGGTTTATATTTGGGCAAGAATATTTCTATGTTCTTAGGGATTTCATGGATATCCCCTGCAATATTCAAAGGGATATTATTAGCTCCATACCAAGGAGCTGCTGGAGGTTGGGCCATTTGACTCAGAATTGATGAGGACAACCCTACAAGAGCGATGGAAATGGTACTGATGATAGGTACGCTAGTGGTAATTGATACCACCGGTGTAGGTCCGCTCGATGTTCCTGAAGCAGAAAGATCTTTTGTGACAAGGCTATCTGGTAGGTTTACAGCTTGCTTGGTTTTATTTTTTGGAGTACAAGTGAGTGTAAGGTCATGGAATATGGTTTCCCCAGTTGTTTGGGACCTAGTCGCGATACGGCGCGGTGGGTCCAGCCTGCTTGACGAAACTCTCGATATCTCCAAGAAAACCTGCAACACAAAAAATGTTGCGGTTTAGTCGTTAATGAGATTTAAGAAATAATTTCAAAATCGAATCAAAAAACACATTACTTCTGTATGAAAATCAAAATAAAGTAAACCAATTCGGCCCTCCTTCTAGCGCCAATCTGTTGAGTGGTATTTTCACCCGATTGTGAAAATATCACTCTCCAATAGGATTTGGATTCCAAATCCCCTCTTGCAAAGAAATTAAACAAGTAACTTCTCCAAGGTCTCCGCTATGTTAGCATTTGGTATAAGTGCTGATATTCAATGTGAATGTTCGGAATACCTTAGTGGTTGCAAGCAACTGTTAACAAGGGGCACTGTGGTTTATTTTACTCTGAAATTATAATGATTTCGATTTCGATAAATTTTCAAGTGTTTTATTTTAATAACAGGAAATTAAACTAAGGTTAATCTCTCGAGAAAATAAAAATGCAGAGAATTTAAGAAAATGAAAATAAAATGCAAGGAAGCTAAAACTAAAGTACATTTAGAAGGCTGCAATCCTATTTGACAAAATCGAAGATAATGAGGTTTTTTGCATACAACCTAACCTATTGAACCTGCAAAACTTGCACAATCCAGATAAGCTAGGTGCTGGTTTCTAGGGTTTTAACTATGGTTTTTAGATTTAGACATTCGCATGAAGCAACCAAGAGAACTTGCATTAAACTTCACCTATAAGCCTAAAAATCTGAAAGGGGAAAGATAAACATTCAATCTTGCATGCAGAAAATAACTCCTCCTTTCTTGCCAATGAGATGCAACTCTCTGTAATTTCTGTATTAAAAATATGTCAGTTTACAATGACAGAATGTTTCCAGTTTTGACAAAACCAGAACAAGTGGAGGAAAACGCTCCAAAAGCAGGCCCAGAATGGCTTATCACCCTCAGCTCTGCAACTCTGCTCGTAGCAGTTTTCGACCCTTGTACCAATCTGTGCTTCTGCTTTTAAACTTTCTAGCAATGCTCTCTGTTTCGCCCTGTGACGCTTCGCTTCATCTCCCAGATCGCTTCATTTCATCTTCCTCACCTCTTCATCATTTTTGACTTTATGCTCGACGTCGAAACGTTTGATCTTCTCTATGAACTATAACTCGTCTCCCATTATCATAGCCTTACATCTTTGTGCCATGTGTTCTACACTTTTTGCATGTTCTATAATGGCCCACTGTGAATCATGACAAAAAATAGTATGTCACGATATCATGACATTTTCTATCTACAGCTTTGTTCCTCTACCTGTATCGCGAAAACAAGACATGTCACGATATCGTGACATTTTTATACCCACAACTTTATTCATCTTCAAGCACCACAAAAATGAGACATGTCGCGATATCACGACATGTTTCTCCTTAGGGCCACGTGGATGCAACCTATCACGAAATCATGACATTTTTCTCCTTCGCTGTGTTTTGTTGCACTTAGCCGCGAAAACGTGACATGTCATGAAATCGTGACACTTTTTCATTTCGTACCATCTCGTTGCTTTCTGTCACGAAATCGTGACGCTTTTCTCTTTCGGGCTATCTCGCTGCTTTCTGTCATGAAATCGTGACACTTTTTCTTTCGAGCTATCTCGCTACTTTTTGTCATGAAATCATGACACTTTTCTCATTTCGTACCATCTCGTTGCTTTTTATCATGAAATCATGACACTTTTTCATTCTATACCATCTCACTGCTTTCTATCATGAAATCATATCTTTTCTCTTTTGGGCTATCTCCCTACTTTCTATCATGAAATCGTGACACTTTTTCATTTCGTACCATCCTCGCTAGTCTGAGTCATGAAATGGCGACATGTCGCGATATCGCGACAACTTTTGCATTGACTCTTCTCTTGCTGCCTTCGACCGTGATTTCATGACATGTCGCGATATCATGACATTTTTCCATTTTGGTGCATCCTACTGATCTGGGCCGTAAAAACGTGACATGTCGCGATATCGTGACATTTTTCACTTTGTCTTTCTCTCTCCTCTATGAACCGTGATTTCATAGCACGTCGTGAAATCATGACATTTTCTCACCCTGCTGCATTTTGTTACTCTTGGCCATGAAAACGTGACATGTCATGAAATCGTGACACTTTTCCATTCCACTGCACTTCGCTTGTCTGAGCCACGAAAACGCGACCTGTCGTGATATCGCGACACTTTATTTTTCTTAGCAGCAACACGTCATATCATGACACTTTCTTTTTCTTAGCAGCAACACGTCGTGATATCGTGACACTTTCTTTTTCTTAGCCGCGACAGAGCAACACGTCGCGATATCGCGACACTTTTTCCTTATGCTGTATTTTGCTCTTCCTTTGATTTTTTTAGCATCTGGGCCACTGCGGTCTTCTTTGAAAGCATGCAAAAAAGGTGGGTCCCCAATTTTGGGGTGTGTTGTGGATCAGCCACAACACCACGTTAGACGTCTTTCTCTGACTAATGTGGTCTTCAATAACTTTCTCCGTAAAGCCGTCAAATATTTTAGCAATGTTTCTCATGCAATGATGGAAACCTTGCAAATCCAACCAGTTGAGACTTGAGATGAAATATCCGATGCAAAAGGCATGCAGAAGAGTTAAAATCTCTTCATCCATTTTATTTAACCCATGGCCTCCACTTAATTCATTGTCCATGTATGTTTTTCTTGCAAACATTCTATAGATAATATTTTGTGTGAGGAAAGAGAGCCACTTGCTCACATCCACAAGATTCACCCCTACCCCGCTCTCCACCCACATGGACCAGACCATGGCCAACAACTCTTCCTCCCTCATGGATTTTAAAGACTCGATTCTCTTGGCCATAAATAACTACACTCTGCATAGCTTTTTCATCTGCCTCCAATACTATCCATAGGGGGCAAATCCCACGTCTCTGTGCTCATAGCATAAGTATTTCCTAGCCGAGCAGTTGGGTCTGCTGGCGAATATGTGATTGTGAGTCTTAAGGATCTCTCTTTCCATGGCTGGAGAAGAAATATCTCTTGCCATGGATGGAGAAGAAACCACAACCATTGGAACGGAACCCAAGTGTAGTAGAATGATGGGCCTGTAATTTCTTGACAAATTTGTGAGAGTGCAATGAGGAAGGATTCCCAGCTAATGAAGATTCCCTACAATGGGTAATGGTCATGGTCCTAGAGGCAATTTTAATTTACTATTGTTTCTCATAAAGTTGCATAAGATCCAAATGAACACACAAAATATTCCAATTCCTAGAGTGAACGCCTCGGATAGCAAGGAATAAGGATGTAATGCCATGCTAAAGTTCATGCTAAAGTAAAATCCAAACAAGATCAAGCTCTCTATTGTAGGCACATGAGGAGAGGATAGGTCACTTCTATTTCCTGGAGCCACTTTCTCACATCCACAAGATTCACCCTTTGCCCGCTCTCCATCCACATGGACCAGACCACGACGGACACGTCTTCCTCCCACGTGTTTGTTTGTTGGCACATGAGGAGAGAATAGGTCTGTAGCCCTAGAAATATGGAAGCATCCTTTACCCTCCATGTGTGGAGAAAAACCATATGACGTGTAATATTTAAAATTTTTGGATTACGTGTAGAAAAAAAAGTGTATCACGTGGAGCATATGGCCTACATAGGAAGGATTGTCATGTCAGGATAATTGAAAATTCAATATAATAAAACCATGATTGGCCATAGAAGTTAGCTTGCATATTGATATTTACTAAGAAGATATTTAGGTTCAAACTTTGGTGGTGTTTGTTGGCAAAGGAAGTAGTCTGATTTGACATGAGGTACAAACCTCAAGCAACAGACTGTCCCCACTTCAGGTTAACTTAAACGAAAATCTGCAAGGGTTATAAGGGGCAGCCCAAGATTCGAACCTTACTTGATAGTAGAAAATGATTGAATTTAACCAATTCCCTTGTGTTAACAAAAATAAATTGTGAAGTTTGAATATTTTGCTATATAGTTTCATGGTGGAGATTAGGGGCATCTTTCAATTTTAAATTAGCTTGTTT
Source organism: Wollemia nobilis (assembly GCA_028583015.1). Taxonomy (NCBI): domain Eukaryota; kingdom Viridiplantae; phylum Streptophyta; class Pinopsida; order Araucariales; family Araucariaceae; genus Wollemia; species Wollemia nobilis. The sequence goes on from JAQPPZ010003709.1 coordinate 498,553, forward strand.
TTGAGGTATTTGAACTTTGAAAGTTTTGTTTTATATGTTGAGATATTTAAACTTTGAAAGTTTTATTTTATAGCTTGAGATTATGGTGGATATTATTTGAGATAATATTATATATTATTGGAGTTGGATTGTAAAATTTAGATGCTATAGCTTATCATAACATGATAATATTGATTTGAAAAACAACTCTGCTATGGTTTGATGAAGAAAAACTGCTCTGTGGGGATGGCAACAACTTTCGGAGGAGGTCTAAAAAATTAGAGGAATATCGTGATTGCATCGGGTCTGACATAGAGAGTGCATGCTCATGATATTTTTTCATCTAAAAATTATTGGAAGGAACAATATTTTCCAGTGCATGTCGAGAACCGCTTTTTAAATAATAATGGATGTTTGGAACAATGTGAAGCTAAGTTAGTTCTAGTGGTTCAACCAGACTCAATGGTAGAAGATGTGGAGTATCTAATAAAACATGCCCTTATTGGCAAATTTTTGGGTATCCAAATTTCTCTCCCCTTTAGGGAGGCTTGGGTTAGGAAGAATTAGAATCCTGAAGGTGATGTGGAGGCGATGCTAAGTGTGAACAACTATTTTATGATGGTTTTCTCTTGTATTGCAAATCATAACAAAGCATTTGAAGGGGGTCTTTATTTCTATAACCAAGTGGGACTCTTTCTTAAACCCTGGCATGTGGGTTTCAACCCATCAGAGGAGCATCCATCACGGGTTCTAGTATGGGTGCAAATTCCATGGCTCCCATTGGAATTCTGGAGAACTGATATCTTGCATAAGATTGCCTTTCTGCTTGGGAAGCCGATTGGACCATCACAACAGACAATGGATAAAAAGGTAATCTTTGTTGCTCGTATTTGTGTTGAAATTGACTTAAATAATACTATTCAAGATTCTATTGAAATACAATTTAGATCAACTACATGGGTTCAAAAACATGACTATGAAGATCTTCCATTTCGTTGCCAGATTTACCATGAATATGGCCACCTGCAAAGAAAATTCCCTAAGTTTTTCTCACCTATGGCTTCAAATCATGGGCCCTCTCGGTTTAAACAAATTTTGGATAAATGAAAAGCCTTGATAAATGAAGGGGAACGGGATAAGTAAGGTTTTGTTCTGGTAAAAGCCCAAAATAGAGGACGAAGGGCAAACAAAGACCTTAAGGATAGCCAGCTAGATGCTCTACTCAAACATTTTGAATTATTAGATGATCTTGATCAGTGCATGGAGATACCTAAAATATCACTACCTGATGAAAATATAACAAGGACGAATCAGATGTCTCTTCTTGAGGGGAAACTTAAGGAATCAGATCTAGGGAGTTTAAATGAAGAACAAAGGGATTTGGATCTGAGTATAGCGGACATGGTTGGGTCTAGCCCTATAAGGGAAACTATTTTGGAAAGTGGTACAAATTTAGTTATGTCCTCTCCTACTCGAGCACTGATGCAGTCATCCTTGGACTGCAAAACTCCTACGGTGTTGGGATTGCAGCAAAAAATAATTAAAAAAAGTTTTTTAGATAAGAATATGAAGGTGGGTCGGAAGAAGGACCAGGATAAAATTATGTTAATGGAGGATACTTTGGTGGAGTCAGGCTTGGTGAGAACATTGGACTCCCATTTTTATAACCCCAAAAAATGATTATCCTCTCATGGAATGTAAAGGGGTTGAATAGCATCCCCAAATAAAAATTTGTTCATGATTTGGTTCGTGTGCATTCTTCGGATGTGGTGTTTATTCAGGAGACTAAATTGGCTATTGATAGTATGTTCAATATTACTCCCAAGTTGTGGAGAAGGGGGAAATTCTAGTGTATTAGTGCATGTGGATATGCTAGTGGCATTGCTTGCTTATGGGATCCGGTTAAGATATCCCCTCTTACTTGGATTTCTAGTAGATAGTGTATTTCAATGGTCAAGCATGACAATGAATTTGGTGAAATCATCCTACTACAAATGTGTATGCTCCTATTGATTACAATGGTAAAGTGAATTTGTGGAAGCAAATTTTCTTTGTGAGAATTTTGGTTCCCCTGTACCCATGGATTTTGGTTGAAGACTTCAACTCTATCACTTGTCTAGAGGAGAAACGTGGTGGGGTGGACTGTCTTGAGCCTTTTTATTCTTTCTTCAGTTCTCATATACAGGCCCTAAACTTGGTTGACATCAAGCCAGATAATGGGATATTTACTTGGCACAATAGAAGGTGTGGGGAATCTTCCATCTCAGAGAGACTGGATAGGTTTTTGATATCCAGTTATTGGATGGGTAATAACAAAGGTGCTATTTCTGTGATTCTGGAGGGTAGGGGATCTAATCATTGGCCTATCAAACTCTCTACTTTGGATTTAGGGCTAAAAAATAATCCCTCCTTTAAGTTTCAACTTATGTGGCTTCGTGATCCTAAGCTTCATGATTTCATGCGAGGCTGGTGGACCATTCGAAAACCTCCTCATGGCATCGCTATGTATTCCTTTATGAAGCGACTACAATTTGTAAAACATAAATTGAAGATATGGAATAAACTAAATTTTGGGAACATTTCCTTGGCTAAGCTGGCAGCTCTTAGGAGGATGGAAGAAGATTCAAGGAAGATTAGAGATCAGGGATTCATGAAGGAGCTTCTTGTTGAGGAATCTGAGGCTGTGAAAGACCTTGCTAAATGGGAATTGAGGGAAGAAATTTTTTGGAAACAAAAAGCTCGAGTATATTGGCTTCAGGAAGGGGATAGGAACACAACCTTCTTTTATAACTCAGTTAAGGCTCATCGTAATGGTATCCTGATTACCCCTCTTATGAATTCTCAGGGTGCCCTGCTCTCTTCTTTCAGAGATATTTTAGAAGAGACAAAGAGGTATTTTTCCTCTCTTCAAGGAGGACTCCCTATCAGATGATGAGAATGAAAATATTATTCTAAACTGTATTCCAGCAATTGTTTCTAGATAGATGAATGAGCACTTGATGGATCTAATTTCCCTTGAGGAGTTGGAAAATGTTGTATTCAAGATGAAAAAATGAAAATCCCTAGGACCAAATGGATTCTCGATTGAGTTTTATTAGGAGTTTTGGAATTTAATCAAATTTGATCTTTTGGAGGTGGTCCATGAGTCCCAAAAGAACAAACAAATGCTAAGGGCCCTAAATGCTACCTTTGTGGTGCTTATATCCAAAAAATAGGGAGAAAATTCCTTGGATATGTTCATGCCTATTGCTCTCTGCAATGTTGTGTATAAGATCACAAAAATTATTGTTGAGAGGCTGAAGATATGGTTGAGCGAAATCATCTTTGAGGAGCAAGGAGGGTTTGTTGTTGGTCAAAAAATCTTGGATGGGATTGTTATTGCTACAGAAGTTATTCACTCGATGGAAACTTCTAAGGAGAAAAATATGTTCATTAAGTTGGACATGGCCAAAGCCTATGATCGAGTCATATGGTCCTTTCTTCAAAAAATTCTTGTTGCTTTTGGATTTGAGGAGGAATGGATTAAATGGGTGATGAGCGGTGTTTTTTCTTCCTCATTCTCTATTTTTGTTAATAATGACCCATCAGAGTTGTTTGAGGACTCAAGGGAATTGAGGCAAGGATATCCTTTATCTCCTTATTTGTTTATCATTATTGCGGAAGGGTTTGGAATATTGCTCAAGTATCAAGTCATGCAGGGTCTCATTCAGGGGTGGAAGTGGGATAGTAGTTTGCCACCTCTTTCCCACCTTTAATTTTTTGATGATACTGCTTTTTTGGGAGTTGCCACTATCAAGGAAGCTTAAAATATTAAACAGTCTCTTGAATTATATCTTGGTGCTTCTGGACATTTGATTAATGAGGACAAGTCTTCTATTTTCTTCTTCAATACCCCTCCTCTTATTCAATCCAGTATTGCTCGCATTCTAAGATTCTAGATTGGGACTCCCCCCTTCATTTATCTTGGTATTCCAATTTCATCTCACCCTCTACCTAGATCTTCTTGGCAATCTATGCTTGATAAGTTTAGAAGGAATATGAATCACTGGACTTTCAAATGGCTATCCACTGCAGGTAGAGTGTTGCTTTTAAAATTTGTTGTTCAAGCTTTACTCATTTATAGATGTTTTGTACAAATAGCTCCCTCTTACTTCATCAAGGACATGGATGCTTTTTCAAGATAGTTTTTATGGTTTGGAAAACTTGATAAATCTAAATGGAGTTTGGTTAGATGGGATTCTCTATGTAGGCTGGTGCAATAGGTAGGCCTTGGGTTGCGACAAAAAACTCTTTTTGTATAGGCTTTGGTTGCAAAACTTTATTGGAGATGGTGTACCTCTCAAGATCAAATTTGGGCTAAAATATTATCTTGTAAATACTTGAGAGGTATTTCTGAGGCTGAAATCCCTAGAGTCAGTTTGGTTGGGAAAGGTTCAGTTATCTGGGACACTCTGAAAAGAGGAGCTAATTTAATCAAGTAGGGTTTGTTTTGGATTTGCAATCAAAGATCAAATGCTCTTTTTCGGGAGGATTCTTTGGATGGCCACCCCCCTATATTGAATCAATATCCTAGGTTACGTTCCCTAAGCATTTTTTTCTTGGAAGCAGGTTGGTCTCGTGTGGACTTTAAAAAATCTAGTCTTTTGGAAATATGGATATGTACAGGTGGAAAGATCCACAAGAATGGCCCTAGGGGGGACTTGCCAAGGACAGAGAGGTGCTTGCTCTTATCCTTATGGGGAGGCCTTGTTCTTCATTGAGGGGTAAAGATATTCTGGCTTGGAACCCTGATCCTAAGGGAACCTACTCGGTAGCCTATGGTTATCAGGTTCTTGATAAGCAAAAGTATGGGAGTCTTCCTATCACTTGGTGGAAAAAGGTGTGGAACAAATTTGCCTAGCCAAAATGTAACTTCTTTCTCTAGTTGGTAGCTCGTAATAAATGCCTCACTTGGGATAATGTGAGGAAGAGGGGATTTCAGGGTCCCTCTTTTTGTGTCCTTTGTAGTAAGAATGAGGATGACTCTTCTCATTTATTTTTCCAATGCTCCTTTGCCATAGACATTTGGCATCGTTGGTGGAGCACCTGGAACCATCCATGTTTTCATGTGTTGTCCCTGGTGGAGTTTTGGAGTAGTCTGGGCAAACCTCCGACCAAGGCCCCCTTTCTTTGGGTGGCTTGGAATTTGGGCCCTTCTTACATCATATGGTAAATTTGGCTCGAACAAAACCGACGCATATTTCAGGGTAGTTATTTGGCTGTTCAACAGATCTGGCAAAGGATCCTATATATAGTTTAAGAAACCATCCATAGCAAATGTGATGTGGACCCTATTTTGGATTCTATGGAGAAGGTACAACAAGCCCTTGGTATCTTTGGGGATGGTGTGAACTCTTCTAGCCCTAGTAGGGTTCCTCAACTCAGTAAGAAGGTTAGGAGAGATGGTAGGTGGAGGCCACCCCCTAGAGGAGTTTTAAAAATTAATACTGATGGATCATCTAGGGGTAATCCTGGACATGCTGGCATTGGCGGTGTTGGGAGAGATTCTACTGGTGGTGTTAGTTTTTTCTTTTCCATTTATAAAGGTGTTCACTCCAACAATTTTATGGAAGCTCTTGCAATTCTTGAGGCCTTGTAGAGGGGGTTTTCTCTTGGCTGGCATAGGATTATATACAATTTTGATTTTCAATTTGTGGTTAATATTTTAAACAGTAAATGGATGGAGGAAGTTAATTGGCAGTTGGCCTCTATAGCCATTTAGATTCTCAGAATGAGTGAAGAGTTCAAATTTATATCCTTGGTGCACATTCCAATGGAATGGAATGTGGTTGCTGATTACCTGGCCAAAAGGGCTTCTAAGCTTCTAGATCCTTGGAGTATCGATAATTGGGAGAGTCTCTCGTCTGAGGACTCTCAACGCCTGTGGGGCTTGATCCACAAGGATGTACATACTTAATGTGGTTTATTCTTGTTGTATTTTCTGGGTGTCATTCTAGTCTAGTGGTTTTAGCTTGTTTGGCTATTTATTTGAGTCCCGGTTGGAAGCTCAGTTGTACTCTGTAATCCAGACTTTTTATCAATAAATTTTACCCCTTTATTTACAAAAAAAAAAAGATTGTATATTATTATATTTTAATAATTAAAGAATAATTAAATAATTATATATTAGGTGAAATAAGAATTGACTTATAGAATCTCTGATTTCATATAAAAAACAAATTACTCTTGCATTTGTTAGTAAATGTTAAAATAAGTTATAAAAATAAAAATAGTGCATGAAAGTGTTAAATGTTTGATTTTTAATCTTGATTAACTAATATTTGGTAAAGTGTCAAAACATATTTTATTGGTTTGTAGGAAACTATAAATATTATTATTACAAATTTATTACATTGATTAAAGTAGGACGTAAAATATAATGTATTATTTTTTAAATTTAAATTTATTTTTTAAATAAATTTTTTAAAAACATAAGAACTTAAATATATATATATATAAATATTTTATGTTTAAGTAATTCTTCTTTCTTATATAAAAAATTATACATATTTATATTCTTTTAAAAAGTAAATGACTTTTTTATTTTATATTTTTATAAAAATGTTCAAGAAACAAATAGATTTTTTAATGTGCATAGGTAATATTTATTAACTTATAAGATAAGGATAGTAATATATATGAATGTCATTCTTCAAAATATCATTCATATGTCAAAATATCATTCATATGTCGTACGACAGGAAATTTACAACTCAACCAGCCCTTTGTAAGTCTTTGATTAATGCAATATTTAAATTACTTGTAGAAAACCATACGACGTGCAATATTTTAAATTACTTTGATTACGTGTAGAAAAAGAAGCATATCATGTGGACTATATGGCCAGGATTGGTTGCAGTGGATTCTCGTGTAAAGACAATTCAAATTTGAAGTTATCTTGCTTTATAGCCTTACGTTGGAGATTTTTGAACATTATGTGCCTTCGCTGAGTCCAAGAAATTGCAAAAGCGACAGAAGAAGACTACGAGTCTCCCATGTTTTCTGCGATATTTGCTTAAAACATATTTTCTTCAGCATCTATCTTTGACAAGAATGGAACTTCAATAGATTTTTTATAAATATTATAATTGTTTATAATTTCGATCATGATATGCTTTCACTTCAATATATTTTTTTAAAAATTATAATTGCTTATAGTTTAGATCATGATATGCTTTCATCTCTTTAAGAATACTAACATTCTTAAATGTAAAATTAGCAAATTATTGCTGTATTAATGTAAATTAGTAAATGATTACTGTATTATTTTAAATCCGTGGTTGTAAAACATACAATACGATGGATTCATCATACTTGATGCCACCCAACTTGTAATGAGGATCACCTTATGGTTGTTAAATGCTGAGAATTTCAAGGATCACCTTATGGTTGTCAAAGGGTTTATAGGTACCTTTGGAGCTTTTTGGTGACCAAAATATTTATAGGTACCTTTGGGGATTTTTAGGTGACCAAAGGGTTTATAGATACCTTTGGAGCTTTTTGGATGACCAAAGGGTTTATGTGTACCTTCATATTTTTGTGTGACCAAAGGGTTTAAGGGTATCTTTGAAGCTTTTTGGGTGACCAAAGTGTTTACAGGCACCTTTGGAGCTTTTTGGGTGATCAAAAGGTTTAGAGGTACCTTCAGCTTTTTGGGTGACCAAAGAGTTTATAGGTACCTTTGGGGATTTTTTTAACTTTGATTATTTTATGACTTTAGGAGGAACATGCAATACCTTATGTACCCCCAACATTTTTGATGATCAATGGAAGTGAGGAAGGTGTGATACCTTTAGAATCCCTAATTTGCTTTATTTATTGTGATGTAAATAGTGAGGAATGTGTGACACCTTGGATACCCCTAGTATGTACTATGATTGATGCAATGTGATTGGCTTGGATAGGAGGGGTGATAGAAATTGATCCCCCTATTGTGGTGGGGAATTCTAGATAATACCAATGTCTCAATGGGGTAAAATGAGTGACCCATTTGTGTATGAAGCTTTCTTATCAATAAGATCTTGGACCATGTGTCTAAAAATATGACAATCACTAATGGCATACCCTCTCATTTGGTGATAGAGGCAAGAATGACCCTCCTTATATCATTTAGATCAAGGCCTGTTAAATTCGAATAGGGGTATATCTAGCAAGACAATTGTCTTTGTCTCTTGTAGGTTGTGAAAAATGGTTGACATAGGCTTAGATAATGGAGTCTAGGTACGTAGTTAACATTTTAAATGAGGTGAACAAGGTTGAGGCAACATGACTATATGTATCTCAGTCACCTACTTAGGTTGCTCTTCTTGACCCCCATCTGTAGGTAATAGATCCTAAAATATACCAATTTATAGATTGTTGATTTGAAGATCATTATCATCAAGCATATCTTGTACCTTGCTATTGAATGCAATACATGAATGAATATCATGACCATTTACTTGATTATAAGGATAGTATTGTTCATCTTGATACCACATTAGTTTGGACATTTTGGGATCCAGGGGGCATGAAGAACACAAGCTTATACTGAGAGGGGGGGGTGAACAGTATAAGACCTCTTTTTATTTTCTCTATTTAACTTCAACTTCGCAAAGCAATGAACCAATAGAAATATCAAAGCAATGCATAAAGCAACACACAATGAGACACCAATTTTAACGTGGTTCACCCAACATGGGCTACCTCCACAAAACTTTTCTCTAAAATGCTTTCTCAAATTTCTTTGGTAATCCTTCCCAATTACAATGTTTATAAGCCTCAGCCCAAAGGAGAAACCTTCCCCTAATCAAGTATTTATGAGCCTATGCCTAAAGGAGAATCCTTCCCCTCCTCATGAATTTATGAGCCTCCTGCCCAAAGGAGAATCCTTCCCCTCCACACGAATTTATGAGCCTCATGCCCAAAGGAGAATCCTTCCCCTTTGCTCTGGAAATGATACTTCAAAAGATCACCTGCCTCTTATTCTGTTAGCACATGGAACTCCTTTCCACAGAAGACCTCCTGTCCTCAATGCTCAGCCTCAAGAGACCTTTGTCCTCACTGATCACCTCCACAACAACTCATCAATGTGTATTAAACACAGTCAGTTGGTTCAGCACAAGTCTTCCTCACTCTATCAGATCTATCCCAAGCTCAACTCATAAAGCTTGAACAAATCAATCTCTACTACACACAAGCCTTCTCAAAGACTTGTCAAAATTGTCCTCGGGTTCTTCTCAAAGAACCACTTCAACTCTGTCCTCAAGTCCTCTGCTAGGACCTATCCAAATCAGCTCACAAGTCCTCCCTAGAACTTGTCCAAATCAGCTCACAAGTCCTCACTAGAAACTATCCAAATCAGCTCACAAGTCCTCACTAGAACCTGTTCAATTCATCTCGCAAGTCCTCACTAGAACCTATCCAATTCAGCTCATAAGTCCTCACTAGAACCTGTAGAACCTATCCAAATCAGCTTACAAGTTCATCAAGAAAAACTTGCTTAGCATGAACCCACAAAGAGAATTGTTAGAGACCCAATGTGATTCATCAACCTCATAGAAGCATAAAGAGAAATGTTAGAGACTCAATATATTCTATACTTAACTCCCAATATCAATCTCAAATCTCATAGAAACATAAAGAGAATTGTTATAGACTCAATATGTTATATACTTAACTCCCAATCTCAATCTCAACTCAATCTCAATCTCAAAATAATAAGATAGATGTAGTATGCTTTTCTCAGGAACATGAAACACAACCCAACAATTGCCAACCATGCAATATCTCATATAACAATGATACTCATGTTCTTTCCACAACTAATATCTTTGCTAAACCAATTAGGGCTTTAACAAAAATGCTTATAGACAAGGTTTAACCAACATCATTCAACTCAACATTAACCTTTAAGCATTCAACCAATCATTACATGAAAAGGAAACTAGTAGACATCCTTTTCCCTCCAAAGGTATTTGAAAAAAATAGCCACCAACATAAATCACCAATGCAAAGAATAACTTGCTCAAATCAATCTCAATGGAGTAAGCCCAAATCATGTATCAAGTAAAGCATTAACTTGATCAAAACAACCTCTATGGAAGCAACTCAACCATCAATCCCAAAACAGCCAACTAAGGGTTTCACCATCTCAATGCAAGTAGCAAGACTTACTAACATAAAACCTAGTGCAAAATGCTTCCTCTTCCTCAACCAGAATTATGCATTCACCCAAAAAACTCATCAATTATTTTAATGCATAAACAATCTTCAATATCTAGAAAATGGGATTTACACCAACAAGAATACCTAGTAGACAACATTTTCACTCCAGAATCAATTTTATAAAATACACCATCAACAATATACATGGAAGAAGTTGCCCATACCTTTGTTTGAGGAAGAAGAGAATAGTTCTTCAACCTGTTACCAACACCACCCTCAACTTTGCCACCAAGTTAGGGTTAGATCATAAAAGTAACCACAAAAATATTTATTCCATAAAACACCTTATGACTCCAATCCTTAGAAGTCAACTACCAAAAATATAAAGCATACAAACAATATATCCTTTTACACCTTATTTCTCCAAATTAATTAAACCATGCTCAAGGAATAATAGCTTATAAGCAAATCTCACTCAACAATCAAGCCAAAAATCTCAACCACACACTGTCAACCTTATATCTCCAAAGAAGCATTTAACCTTAAAAATAATTTTAAATAATCTGCCCAACCACTTCTTTAACAAAATGCAGATTTTTTTTTAAAAAACCTTACCAAAAAAAATACTTCCGAAAATCGTGGGTCAACAATGCCTCCAAAAAAATCAGAGCACAAAAAATCTTCTCACACTCCATGATGGGAGTCGAATTCTTGACCTCCCTTCAAGCGCCTTCGCAGAACAGTTGTTGCCACTAGGCCAATGGTGCTATCTTGAAGGCTAGCAAGAGTCTCCTTCTTCTTAACCCTTTGGCGGAAAATAAACATTGCAAAAAATGATAGATGTAGCTTTTACTTCCCAACCTTTGCGCAATTCAAATTTCTTTTACTCCATTGCTTTGGACTATAGATTATGGCTTATATATCCAAACTTCCATGCTATACACGACGTCGATGGAAGGATAATTCAAACTTTTTGAATTAATATTATTTTTGCACCTTCGAAACAACTTTAGGGTTTATGAAACCCTTTTGATTATTTAAAAAATAATCACAGGTCTTTTTGACCTTAGACCTTAGGTGGAGAACCCATTAAATTATTAAAATAATTTAATCACTAAATCAAATAAATAATTAATTAAAAAACCTTAAAAATGTTTTATTAATTAAGTTATTTAATTAATAAGTGTCTTCAGCCTTTGCATTAAGCTGAGAGTGGTTTTGAGAAAAAGCCTTAATGCATCCACCTAGTTTTAATAAAAACCCTTAAACCTGCCATGGTTTTGATAAAAACCTTTTCATCTACCACATGGAATCTCTTCGAAATCTTCTAGAAAATATTCTTTGGAATATTCAACCTTTGAAGCCAATAAATCCTCTTGACATTAATGCCAGTTCCTTTTGACATCAATGACAACTCATAGACAAGAAGCTAGGATCTCAAACCCAAAATTGCCAACAATATCCCCCTTTGTCATTGATGGCAAACCATGCTTCTCAACAACACTGAAACTCAAAACTGTTGTATAGAAATCAGCTCCCCCTGACTTGAGAATCTCCCCCTTACTCATATCTCTCCCCCTTTGTCATCAATGGCAAAGGGTCACCTTTGGGGCTTGGGACTAAGAATGAGACTCTTAGCTTAGTACCTCCCCCACCTCCTATTGAGGTGATTAATTCTGGGGTGGGAGTAAAACTCCCATCAGGCATTGATCTTCATCAGTGTCTATAGGTGCCTTACCATGTCTTCTCTTGTTATCCATATCCATATTCTTGTTCTTGTTCATGTCACTATTGTTGTTCTTGTTATCATTCCTATTCTTATCCATGTCTTGATTCTTGTGCTTGTTCATAACCATGTTCCTGTTCCTGTACCTTGGAATTTTAGCTCTACACTATCTAGCTATGTGACCTTCATTGTTGCACTTATAACAACTAACAATGTTATTTATTTGAGGCATACCTGATCTTTGACTCCATCTATTCTGACCAACCCTATTCCTGTTATTAGCCTTGCAATAAACAAACTTGTGCCCAAACTCTTTCCAAGAGTAGTAATACCCTTGAAAGAAATTACCACCTCTGAATTTGTCATTTACCTTCCTCACTTGAGTCATGCAATGTGAAGCCATGTGACCAAACTTGTGACAAGAAAAACATCTGCCATTAAACTTTCCTTGATTTGACCTCTTAGATCCTGTAAAATTTCTCCCCTTTTTTTGATTCTTATTTTTTGATTCTGTGCATCTATCACTCAAGGACTCTTTTTCTGAAGTACTTTCCTCATCAGAACTCTCTTCCTTTTGAAATCTCTTACTAGATTTCTCAGTAGAGTTGCCAACCTGTTCCATGTATTTCTTACCGAAACCAAGACCTATTTTATTTGTTGTCCTTCTTTGATCTTTGATGATCGACTTTACCTTTTTGGTGCTATCTTTAAACCTGTAAAGCTTCTCCTTGTACTATTTAGTTTCATCTTTCAAGGAAGCCACTTTCTGTTCCAACTCTCTACACTCAAGAACCTTAGACTCTAACTTATCCTTAAGTTTCTGTGTCTTAGCTATAGAGAAGTCAAGACTTTCTATAAGCTCATCTCTCTCAATACAACATTCATCCAATTTATCATTGAGTCTAGCATTCTTATTTATTTCTTTTTTCAAAGCACTAAGAGCACTAACAAGTTTGGCTTCAAGATCTACTTCACCATCCTCTATAACTTCCACTATTTGTTTGCCTTTTGAAACATCAATGACTTTTTTAGATTTCTTATCACTAGAGGTGCTACCCTTTTCTAAAGCCATACAAAGATCTTCCTTACAATTTTCCGAAGCATCCTCATACATAGTATAACTAGAAATCAATCCATAATTTGTGCAATCATCCTCAAGATGTCCAAAATTTCCACATCTAAAACATTTCATAAGGACAAATCTATGTTTCTTTTCTTCTTCTTTTTTTGTTAGGAACAACATCTCATTTCCAACATCACTTGAAGAACTTTCACTATCACTACTAGAACACTTACTTGCCTTGTCTAGGTAGAAACTTTTCTTGTGTTTGTGAGAGTACCTCTTTCCTTGATTGCTTTTCTCATCTTTATTCTTCCTTTGATGTCTGTGCCTTTTAGAATCCTTTCTCTTATAATCCTATTTATCTTCATCACTTTCATCCTTGGCAGTAGTACAGTTAGTAGCATAATGACCAAACTTTCCATAATTGAAACACTTGACATATTCCATACCTTTGTGCTTTCTTGAGAACTTGCCCTTCTTGCTATAATATGCCTCTTCATCACTAGAAGACTCATCACTGTCTTGAAGCTCTTTACCCTTGGATTTCTTGGTAGCCTTGAAAGTTGCCTCCTTCTTAACATCAACCTTCACTTGAGTTCTCAACTCAAATGCTGCAAGTATACTATGAAGCTCATCATTTTTCAACTTATCCAAATCCTTAGCTTCCTCAATAGAAAAAATATTTTCACTAAATCTATTTGGAAGAGACCTCAAAATATTATCACAAATATCATTTTCAGCAAGCTCAAGACCTAGTTCCTTCATAGAGTTAACAATATCATCCATACGAAGCATATAGTCACTAATATTTTCTTTATCATTCATCTTGAGTTGTTCAAACATACCTTTGAAGTGTCTCAAATTGGACTTTCAGAAATTTGCATCACCTGTATGAACCACCTTCAATTGTTTCCACATTTCACTAGCTATCTTGCAATGAATCACCTTGGAAAGATCTACCTTCTGTAAACCCTTCAGGATTGCATTCATTGCCTTTGAATTTCTATGATGTAGGAGCCTCTCTTCCTTAGTAGAAGGACCATGCTTAGGAATACTATACCCATCCTCAATAACTTACCAAACTTCATTTCCAAGATCCATAAGATGAACCTTCATCCTAGCACTCCAAAGCCCAAAATCTGCCCCATCAATAATAGGTGCTGCATTACCACTTGGAGATTCCATTGTGTTCTTTACAATCTTTTCCTTCAATATGTTAAACTTTTCAAAGGAACCCGCTCTGATAGCAATTGAAGAACACAAGCTTATACTGATAGGGGGGGTGAACAGTATAAGACCTCTTTTTACTTTCTCTATTTAACTTCAACTTAGCAAAGCAATGAACCAATAGAAATATCAAAGCAATGCATAAAGCAACACACAATGAGACGCCAATTTTAATGTGGTTCACCCAACATGGGCTACCTCCACAAAAATTTTCTCTAAAAAGCTTTCTCAAAGTTCTTTGGGAATCCTTCCCAATTACAATGTTTATGAGCCTTGGCCCAAAGGAGAAACCTTCCCCTACTCAAGTATTTATGAGCCTCTGCCCAAAGGAGAATCCTTCCCCTCCTCAAGAATTTATGAGCCTCCTACTCAAAGGAGAAACCTTCCCCTCCTCATGAATTTATGAGCCTCCTACCCAAAGGACAATCCTTACCCTCTACTCTAGAAATGATACTTCATAAGATCACCTACCTCTTATTCCACTAGCACATGGAACACCTTTCCATAGAAGACCTCCTATCCTCAATGATCAGCCTCAAGAGACCTCTATCCTTACTGATCACCTCCACAACAACTCATCAACCTGTACTAAACATAGTCAGTCAGTCCAACACAAGTCTTCCTCACTCTGTCAGATCTATCCCAAGATCGACTCATAAATCTTGAACAAATCAATCTCTGTTGCACACAAGCCTTCTCAAAGACTTGTCAAAACTATCCATAGGTTCTTCTCAAAGAACCACTTCAAATCTGTCCTAAAGTCCTCTGCTAGGACCTGTTCAAATCAGCTCACAAATCCTCCCTAGAACTTGTCTAAATCAGCTCACAAGTCCTCACTAGAACCTGTCCAAATCAGCTCACAAGTCCTCACTAGAACCTGTCCAATTCAACTCACAAGTCCTCACTAGAACCTGTCCAAATCAGCTCACAAGTTCATCAAGAAAAACTTGCTTAGAATGAACCCACAAAAAGAATTGTTAGAGACCCAATGTGATTCATCAACCTCATAGAAGCATAAAAAAAATTGTTAGAGACTCAATATGTTCTATACTTAACTGCCAATCTCAATCTCAAATCTCATAGAAACATAAAGAGAATTGTTAGAGACTCAATATGTTCTATACTTAACTCCCAGTCTAAATCTCAACTCAATCTCAATCTCAAAATAATAAGATAGATGTAGTATGCTTTTCTCAAGAACATGAAACACAACCCAACAATTGCCAACCATGCAATATCTCATATAACAATGATACTCATGTTCTTTCCACAACCAATATCTTTGCTCAACCAATTAGGGATTTAACAACAATGCTTATAGAAAAGGTTTAACCAACATCATTCAACTCAACATTAACCTTTAAGCATTCAACCAATCACTACATGAAAAGGAAACTATAGACATCCTTTTCCCTCCAAAGGTATTTGAACAAAATAGCCACCAACATAAATCACCAATGCAAAGAATAACTTGCTCAAATCAATCTCAATGAAGTAAGCCCAAATCATGTATGAAGTAAAGCATTAACTTGATCAAAACAACCTCTATGGAAGCAACTCAACCATCAATATCAAAATAACCAACTAAGGGTTTCACCATCTCAATGCAAGTAGCAAGACTTACTAACGTAAACCCTAGTGCAAAATGCTTCCTCTTCCTCAACCAGAATTTTGCATTCACCCAAAAAACTCATGAATTATTTTAATGCATAAACAAATTTTCAATATCCATAAAATGGGATTTACACCAACAAGAATACCTAGTAGACAACCTTTTCACTCCAAACTCAATTTCAGAAAATACACCATCAACAATATACATGGAAGAAGTTGCCCATACCTTTGTGTGAGGAAGAAGAGAATAGTTCTTCAACCTGTTACCAACACCACCCTCAACTTTGGCACCAAGTTAGGGTTAGATCATAAAAGTAACCACAAAAATATTTATTCCATAAAACACCTTATGACTCCAATCCTTAGAAGTCAACTACCAAAAATATAAAGCATATAAACAATATATCCTTTTACAGCTTATTTCTCCAAATTAATTAAACCATGCTCAAAAAATAATAGCTTCTAATCAAATATCACTCAACAATCAAGCCAAAAATCTCAACCACACACTATCAACCTTATATCTCCAAAGAAGCATTTAACCTTAAAAATAAGTTTAAATAAATCTTCCCAACCACTTCTTCTTTAACAAAATGTAGATTTTATTTAAAAAACCTTACCAAAAAAAATGCTTCTGAAAATCGTGGGTCAACAGTGCCTCCAAAAAAATCGGAGCACAAAAACTCTTCTCACACTCCACGGTGAGATTCGAACGCTTGACCTCCCTTCAAGAACCTTCGCAAAACAGTCATTGCCACTAGGCCAACGGTTCTAGATTGAAGGCTAGCAAGAGTCTCCTTCTTCTTAACCCTTTGGCAGCGGATAAACATGGCAAAAAAATGATAGTCATAGCTTTTACTTCCCAACCTTTGTGCAATTCGAATTTATTTTACTCCATCACTTTGGACTATAGGTTATGGCTTATATCGCCAAACTTCCATGCTATACACGACGTCGGCAGAAGGATAATTCAAACTTTTCAAATTAATATTATTTTGGCACCTTCAAAACAACTTTAGGGTTTATGAAACCCTTTTGATTATTTAAAAAATAATCACAGGTCTTTTAGACCTTAGACCTTAGGTGGAGAACCCATTAAATTATTAAAATAATTTAATCACTAAATCAAATAAATAAATAATTAAAAAACCTTAAAAATGTTTTATTAATTAAGTTATTTAATTAATAAGTGTCTCCAGCCTTTGCATTAAGCTGAGAGTGGTTTTGAGAAAAACCCTTAATGCATCCACCTGGTTTTAATAAAAGACCTTAAACATTCCATGGTTTTGATAAAAACCTTTTCATCTGCCACATGGAATCTCTTCGAAATCTTCTAGAAAAGATTCTTTGGAATCTTCAACCTTTGAATCCAATAAATCCTCTTGACATTAATGCCAGTTCCTTTTGACATCAATGACAACTCATAGACAAGAAGCTAGGATCTCAAACCCAAAATTGCCAACAGTGCAAATATCTAGTGATGTGATAGCCTTGGCCTCACATAATTGATTAAAGAGTGATGCAAAATATTCAATCAAGGGTGTATAATTTTAAGTTTGATGGTGTTGTTACATATACACCTGATTCTATTGAGACTTAACATTGGACTACATAGGAGGGGGTTGGTACTGGAAATCATGGGGTTGAGGTTTTGGATGACTCAACCATAACTCTATGCTTGTGAGTCAATTCAATATATGTTGTAAATAATTATGTTGGTGACTCACTTGTAACTCAATATTGGCTAGCCTATCGAAGATATGTTGTGAAAATAGTGGAGGTGATGATTGGATGGCTATTGAGGAAGCTGGATGGATTAGATGTGGGATCCATGAGACAATTCAGTAGATGTGGATCAAAAGTTCTCCATGTTTGAGTAGATGTGGATGGTTCATGATGATTGTGGCTAGTGAGTATATACACATATTATTATGCCAACTTAGAGTGTTTAGTTGTGGTAGTTATATTATTCCCACTTTGGTGTAGGGGGTACACTTGTTCTTGATTTTGTGGAGATTTTGAGTGAGATGGAGTAGGTGTGACCGAATATAGCAATGGTAGCACTTGTGGTATGTATGGAATGTTGGATGGAGTTGCAAGTGGCATAAATGGATTTAGAGGACTTTGGTTTTCTATCTTCACATTAATCATTCCCACAAACTCATGAGAAGATGCATTTGCACTTGAACCAATCATGGATACCTCATCATATCGTTCAAAATAATTTGCTTATATCCCATGTTTGGGTGGTAAATCAGAAATGGTATCAATGGGTAGTGATTTGATAGGAGGATGACCTAGATTCTTGATTGACTCGATCCTCTTTGACATGTTCCTTTGTAGAGTATTTGATGATGACAAAGGTATATCTGAAGGTGCCCATGACAAGGATTGTATGTAAGGAGATGGTAATGGCTCAATGGAAGGTGTTGGTGAAGGATTCAAACCTAAAATGGATGTATTCGATTGGAAGTACAAATGAGTTGATGGTAATGTCGACTCGAGGATAAGTTGTACCAAGCTATAGTAGTTGAAGGGATCAAGGTCTATGGAGACAACATGTACTTACCCTTCATGAGTGTAATTCAAACATTGGTGAGCTATGGATGGCATGCACTTTATTTCCCTAATCTAGGGTCTACCTAGAAAGATATTATAAGCCATTGTGCCCTCTAAGATGTGAAACAACATTGGTATGGTTTTGCATCCCACCTAAATAGGTAATACTATAGTACCAACCATTGAGCATAGAGTATCATTGAATGCTCTGAGGGTATATGTGGATGCAACAATATGGGATGCTAGAAGACCTAGATGTTGGAGAGAATTTGTGGTGATGATATTGCTTGAATAACCAATGTCATTTAGAACTATTTTTTAATGTGTTCCATTTACACATGCAATGATGTGTAAAGGAGGATCAATCACATCATTTTATATTGGTTTGAGTTCATGTTCATGAAATGTGATTACTGGCTCTTTGCACTGCTGAACATGCCCCACAAAATTTATAAATGATTTAGACTCCTAGGGCTGTAGTTCAATCAATTTGAGGATATCCATAAAATCTTCTTGATGAGGTGGAGACTATTGGATAATCTTATAGATAGAGAGTTAGGATGATGTTGTTCGTAAAATTTGAGCAAGATTACTCTTTATGGTGAGCATTGGATGATGTTGAGGGCTTTCCACTAGAGGTGGTAGAGGTTGTGACATGGAGGGACTATCGTTTGAAGCTGCAAGTGGTGCAACTTAATTTGGATAATGCATATTCCTTGTCATGATGCTAACCATCCTAATGAACCCTTGTTGAGGGGGTGTCGTATGGACCTTGCTTACCTATGTTACTTGATTTACCTATACCTTGTGAGTGGGAAATGGGTCTTTAAAGACACCCATTTATTGATTATTTGTCATGAGAGGGTTGTCAACTTGAATATCATTCATATTAATCATATATTATACTAGGTGTTTGAAAACGTAGCACATTTGCACATCATGCCCATTCTACCCATGGTACTTACAGTATAGGTCTTCATGATGTCCCATGGACTTTTGTTTACCCGTACTTTGATCTATAGGCTAGATCTCTAGTAGAGTAATTTCTTTAGGCACACATAGATGATGGAATAGGGAATCCATAGACTCAATGAAATGCATAAATTTTTGCTTAAGGTGGCATTGCTAGTTTTGCCCATGATTCACTTGAGTATTGTTATCAGAACGTGTAAGAGGAGGTTGGGATTGATAGTTTACCTTCTGAGGTGGCATTAGTTGCACATGCCCTAGAATACTAATGGAAACTTGATTAACTACTACTAGCTTTGGTTGTGCCATATTGCATTTTGTGCTCTTATTTCACTCCTTTTTATGGGGTTTTACAATTTCTTCCTCTTGAATTTTGATTTTTTCAATTATTCTAGCCTACACTAGAGCATCTTCAAGAGTTTGGTATTGTTTTATTTGTATCAATAATAAAATTAGCTTTAAAAACTCTTGGAAAACATGTGAGTCAACTCAAACACTAGTAGTAGGTATGGTAGCTAAGCAAGAAGCATTCACCACCTATTACCATAATTCATGATCAACTTGTCGTCATATTGATTCAACCCCATGAGGTCTATTAAAGTCACCTTTCACTTAGTGTTAAAGGTGAAACATTCCAGGAATGCATCCACAAATTGTTCAAATCTATGGATGTTGTGCCTTGGGAGTTGATTGTACCACTCTATGGCTAGGCTAGAGAGGGTAATCCAAAATGTTCTTAGAAGTAAGGCATTGTTATCTTGGATACTAAAGCATTGGTTCATGAACCTGGTAACATGCTCTTGTGCATCTTCCTCTCTTTTGAATATATCCATCTTGGGCATTTTGAAATGCTCTAGGTATGGAGGGGAAGGTATTGATGGGTGAAGTGGTTGACTACGAAGTTGGTGCAAAGTGGGATTTTGAATCCCAAACCTAGAGGTCTTGTTTTCTATTGTTTCTATTTGCTCAAAAAATGTTTTATATGCATCAGAGGAATATATCTCCTCTTATTTTATTTGGCCTCATAGGGGAGGGCGATGAATGTCAAGAATATGGTGTGGTGGTTGATTGTCATCAACCATGCATCCATAAGGTTCTTCTAGGTATTCCTCTTCTGGTTCCAAATCATCATAATCTTCATAAGGTGTTTCCTAAATTGGATTACAAGGAGGAACAAACACCTACGAAAGGTGGTCTATGTTTGGCCTAGGAGGCAAGTCCTGATTAGGCCTAGGAGGTTGAGGAGGTAACATTTGGTTAGGTCTAGGAAGCCTATTTTGGTTAAAATTAGGTTGCATCTGATGAACCCCCTATCTATGAATGCTTGGGGTAGGGACCCCATTTTGTAAGTTATCTTGGAACAACTCATAGGTTTTCTATTCAATTATTTATTTTTATAACTAATATTGGTAGTCCAAGCATTGTTTATCTAGTCGAATATGATTGAATTGAGCTTGGTGATCAACATATATTTTATTAACTTAGTTTATCTGATCAGTCGTACGAGTTATATTATCCCTAGCACTATTGCCATGATTCCTATCTTGTTTAGGAGGATCTGAAATATCAACTACAAGCTTTCCTCAATTGAGAGAGGTCCCGTTCACTTGAGGCACAATCCTAAATAGATATTTTTTATACTCAGCTGGCATAGAAGCACATCGTTCTTGCATGGAATAGTGAGATCAAGGATAATTGGGATTTTCCTTAGGTATTCCTTTATAAATGAGGAAATAAAGGGCTGAATTTGCTCACCTAGGATGATGAGTATCATACTCATCTTGGTACTTATATTACCAAGACCTATTAGGATGATTTAAGGGCATATTTTGATCATTTGGCCCTACCCATGGTGAATAATATTGATCTTGCATGTAGGTGTGCAAGGTAGACCAAGCAGGCATGCGAATGCATGGTATTTCTCTATTTGTTTGTGCCTTAATGCATAGTTGTCATTCTTGAAAGAAGACATGTGACGTGTCTATGTTTGGAAAGTATGTTCCCTGATTAGGACCAAGACTTGTAGGGGTGTCCCGTGTAGGGGTCACTTGTAGGTTAGGTTACTGATTTGAAATTCTAGGAAGTTGAGCGAGTAGGAGGCTACCAAGGAGGTATAATCATATCCTTAGGGTCAAATCAAATATGATCTACATCTCCTTGCCTACTCTCTATAGCGTCAACACTTGAATGGGCTTGGTTTCTGGTGCATACCATAGCTACTTTGTTCCAAACCCTATGTGATTATCTCTTTTACAAATTTTAATGATGCAACACACAAGAATGGAAATATACAATAATACAAGTGTTTTTCTCTTTTAAATATTTTATGTGTTCCCTAAACTATTTAGTGTGTTTTTGATTTGTTGTTTGCAAAGAGATATTTTTTCATGTGTTTGAATATTCTTGATGTAATTCTCAATTTTTTTAAAGGATTTCATCTGTATACTCATAGCTTGACAACTGGTAATGAAGTTTGATCATGTAAACAAACCAAAGTATGGAGATGAAGTCCATACCTGATCAGGGACCATAGGTCCTACCAGTCCTCACACCCTTTGAAGAGGATTGCATACTATTTTCCACATCTAAGATGGTTCTTGCATCTAGTTTTGGCCAAAACAATAGGGTTCGTATCAAGTGAGCCAACAGGTGGATATGAAGCCCACCATCATTGGTCTCTATTAGTGGTTGGGGATGAAGTTCTAAATCACTAATGTTAAAATATGATGTGGTGTGTGTGGTTCCTTTTATACTTAAGAAAAAGTAAAACAAAAGAGCACTCAATGAACTTTCACTAAATGCAAAATAACATTTCACTTTTCATAAGTATTGAATAAATAATGGAACTTACAAAATGCATACTATATGGTGACCTAACCATTAGGTAGATCAAAAACAATAAAACCACACAAATGCATGCTTAAGCTATTATTTTCTTTTTTTTTTGTTTTTTTTTTAAAAAGAGAGATCTACTCTTCAAAAAACAAGGAAAAGAAATTAAAAAAACTAAATCTCACCTTGTATAAATAGTAATAATGCAAAGAAGATGTCCATATACTCATATTGAAAGCCTAAGATGTTACTATTTCTATCAATTTGAGTTGTAGGATCCCTATTTTGTGGTCATCCCATGGTGGGACGGTTGTAAAGCTAGGGGCCATACCTGGGTGGGATGTCTACTATGGCTATCCATGGGTGTTCCAATTAGGAAATCAGGGGTCATTTCAGGCCAGAATGGAAAAAACCTGTAATATTTTAAAGATAAAAATAGATTTAAAACTTTAAAAAATGAAACGGGATAGGGATCCCACCGTGATCACCACTATAGAGCAAAAAAATAATGCACCTAGCAAAGGGAAATGAAATGCACCTATTTATTTAAGCATTCAAAAGCGACATTAATGTAAGCATGATGAAAAATAAGTGAAAGAAATGGGGGTTCCATTTATATTAATCTATTTTCCAAATGCACAATTACAAAACATTCCCTTGAGGGCTCTTAATTGATACAATCCATTATAGAAGTGCAAAGGATCTAATACTTTTAGAATCCCAAGGTGCGCTTCAGTGTCTTCCTCGCACTCATGAATTGAAGAGCAGATTTTTTATACTACTGCGATGATCTATCCATATTCAAACTTGTAGCTCCTTCCTCGCACATTGAAATACATGTATCTACATAAAGAAACCAAATTTGTTAATAACATGTGCAAATTAGCATGAAATTAGAAAGATGCATGCAATATTGAATATAAAATGTGAAATATGCGGTGCAAAACTATTCAAAATTATACCAAAACTTAGAAAAATACATATTATCTACTTTAGAGATAATCTATGCAAAAATAGAAAGGAAATTGTATGTAGGTTCCATGGTCGTCCTTGGGTGTTCCAATTGGGACTATTAAAATGAAAAACCTAATTGACGGTCCAAAACTACTCAAAATGGTACTAAATCTTAATATGATGTATATAAACTAATATAGAAATGATCTGTGCTAAAATTTAACCAAAATTATGTGTATATTTATGGTCATCCCTAGGTGTTCCAATTGGGACTATTAGAATGAAAAACCTAATTGAAGGTCCAAAACTTCTCAAAAGAGCACCAAATATTAGTATGATGTATATAAACTACTCAAGAAATGATCTATGTTGAAATTGAACCAAACTTGTATGCAAATTCATGGTCATCCCTAGGTGTTTCAATTGGGACTATTAACCATTCTAGATGAGGACATCCACCAAACTTGGTGGTTTTTGCCACCAGTTCCTTTGGTATCTAGTTCAAAATACTCCTAGAGGTGTTGTTGTCAAATTTGATGATCTAATTTATAGGAATGGTGGGTTTTGAAATGGATTTGTGTATTTGGGATCACTTACAAACCTCCTTTGATGGATGGATATTTCAAGGGCAAATACATGGGTGAAAGGGAGAGTGAATCTCGATAGCACTTTGTTGTGAAATATTGCAAAGACCTATCTTTTTAAAATTGGGTGGAATGACTCCAATTTATATCCCAAGAGGACCATAGGGTCAAATGGGAAAGTTGGGGTATGGAGGGCAGGTGTCACCACTTGTCAAAAACCTTACCATGTGTTGGGTGGGAGAAGCCTCTAATTTGGACCTCTCATTTGTAGGTTGTAATGTATTTGATAGACCCTCAATATATCATAAATAATTGGGTAGGATAAATGGTAGAATTTGATTACCATTTATCCCACCCTTGATTTTTTAAGGGGCCTAGGCCATGGCCATCCCACCCAAGGATGGTTGTTGGTGGTTGTCCCTGGGTGGGATGGCCATGAACTATGGTCGTCCTAGGGTGGAACAACCATGGCTACATGGCCTAAAAATTCCCAAAGTGGGATAATCCTTTCTAAAAGTGGTTAGGACCACTATTTAACCCTTGAGGGTTTCCCAAGGGGACCATATGGTGTTGATAAGAGTGTGTCATTGTAGTCTAATCAGATTGATGTGATTTTAGTGTCTATAGATAGTTTTCTTACTATGACTATACTAACTACGATATGGAGCCTTTTCTCTCAAATAAAATTTCCTCTTCTCTAAATTGTTGCTTAGGTCTTCTTCTTTCTAAATATTGAACCTTCTTGAATATATTTTCTTTTATAAATTTCTTCTATTATATGGTTACTCTTATCAAGCCTCTATTTCAAGGTCAATAACTTGAAACTTTTTGAATGATTTTCTATGTTGATGTCTATCTTCAAGATATAAATATTTTTATAGATTACCTCTATTCCAAATAGTATTCCATAATAGATAACCTTGATATTTTATTGCTCTTCTATCTGTATCAAGATCTATATGATCTGAGTCTTCAATATCACTAAATTTTTTTAAGTCAAGGTCTCACTTCAAGACCTAAAATTTCCTTTATGTCAAGGTCTCTCTTCAAGACCTAAATATTCTTGCAAATTTCAATTAATCTCTACTTGATGAAAGCTAACTATAAGATAGATATATAAGTCCTTGATATATCCTTTTTCTTTTCTACTTTCTTCTTACACTTAGAAGATGAAAGTCTTCTCTATCTATAATAGGAATTTTCTCACACTTTTGAGGATCAATCTCTATTACAAATCTTCAAAAATGTCAAGGTAACTTAGATTTCCCTTATGTCACAATCAAATTCAATATAAATTGATTATCTCAAATTCTTCAACTTCCTTATGAGTTGATAGAAATCAATTTCAAGGATTATCTATGTCCTTTAAATCCTTTTGATATCAAGGGTTAGCTATTTTATTGTAATGATAAACTATCTTAAAGTTGATTTACTCTCCAATAGATGAGTCCTTGTCTTCATTGGTTATAACCATGGAAAGACTCTATAGATGAGTCCTAGTCTTCACTAGTTATTTTGCAACCATGGAAAGACTCTATAGTTGAGTCCTAGTCTTCACTAGTTTTTCCTTCAATCATGGAAATACTCTAGCCTTTCTACTTACTTTGACCTTACAATAGAGTCTAGGTCTATCTCCATTTAAAGTAGATAAACTCTAAACCAATTTTATCAAATTGGATAAAATCGATTTTATATGTAGCTAAATAAATTCAACCTATGCAAGAAACTACTCATAGTAGCTATAATACCACTGATAGATTTTGAAGCATTATTATTAATATAAAACTCATAGGATAAATCCCATAGGATTAAATATAATATTAGCCACAAAATAGTAATATCCAGATAATGATGTAAGTAGAATAATATGAGCAAACTAATATGTATATCAAGTATTATAATATATCAACTAACATTCATTAATAAGAAACAATATGAATGTAAATAGCTTGAATCATACATGTACAAAGCATGTAGCACAAATTACAATATTAGTTGCTCAAATGTATGCAAACTTTATTACTCCTCTTTCTCTTACAAATATAGCACTTGACTCTCTACACTTGATGATTGATGATTGATGATTATTGTTATTGTTCCTCTATGCTTCTCTATGGGGTGTTATATATCCATAGTAGAATGTCTATTTGTATACTTTACTATTCCTTTCCATATGCCAAGTCTCATGACTCTTGGATTCTCTACTTGAAACTTGTATACACATGACTTTATCTTGTATGTACACCTAGACATGACTCTTCACTTAGCACACTTTAATCTAAAGACACTTATGCATACTTATATATAAGATACTTGTGCACATAGACTCACATTACACTTGCACACTTACTCGCATGACACTTGTGCATTTCTTGCACATTATTACATTAAAAAAATATTACTCACACTTTATACTTAGACTTAACCCTAATATAATATTTACAAGATGTACCATGAAAGTACCATGGGGGTACATTAGCATGTACCAAATAATGTAACATACTCCAACATCAAGTTAGTAACGTCCTTATCAAATATGAATATGACCAATTGAAGCTAGGAAACCACCAAAAATTTGATTTGTTCTAGTCTAGGCTATATCATATTACCACTAAACAATAATGTAATGCATGAGCTACCAAATGGTAGCAGCCAAATTTTATTTTTTTATAATATGAACAAAGGGGTATTGAAAGTTGTCCCAAAACTCTTACAAGAGTGGATCAACCAACTATTTGGAAAAAAGGAATCAAGATATCAACATAGAAACCCAAAAAGGATACACAAAATAGATAAACAACAAAGCTACATAATAGCCAAGCAAAAAAAATAATCAAATTTCCCAAGGGATCCCTACTATCATATATCAGAGCCATTTGAAAATAAAAATTATCCCCTAATATTTTATTGTATATTTTATTTAATCCATCTAGAAAATCCTCCTGCAAAATTGTCCATATTTCCTGTAAAATTTCCAATTTTGATAAAAAAAATCTACCAATCTATTTCCCTCCTTGTAAACATGCTTAATCTTAACTGCTTCAAGGGTTAAAATCTACCTTTAGGTTTCTGTAAGTTCATTTATGATCATCTAAGAAGGTACTTGAACACATTTGAGCATATTAATGATATTGAGGTAATCCCCCTCAATAATTACCTTCCTACCATTCAAAATTTATAGTTGAAAAACCCCTTGAAAGAGAGCTCATACCTCTACAAAATGACTGGTTTGATGATCTAATTTTTTAGTGAAAGCCAACAGAATCCTCCCATTAGAGTATCAAACCAATCCACCTGCTTAGGTTATTCCTAGATTCAACAACCAAATTTTGTTGATATTGATAAAAGATAACCATTTAAACTGCTTCATGTAGGATGTCATCACCCCTTTATATTATATGTACATAAAGATATGTAAAATAAATGACCCATGTCAATTTGAAAATAACTACAAGCCAATTGGCAAAAATTAAAATTAACTAACATCGATTTTGTTTTCTCATGCATGCATTCATTAGAGGACCGTAATAACTGGCATGTGGGATCTTCTATAATCTTGTAAAATATGAAAATACAAGCACCAAGGAAAATAGGAAAACTATCATAATAACTCACAATGACCAATATAGCACCCAAAAGGTGAACACTTTAGTAAAAAAAATTCCTTGCAAATTTCTAAGGAAGAATATTGTTGAGTTAGCAAGCTATCTTGGGTAAAAAACTATGCAATCAGTGCTCAGAGTGATTCATAGAAGTACTAAAAAAATAAGTACACAAACATAAGTCTATTATCAATGGCCAACAATGTGAGAGCACCCATAAAATCTCAAAAGGCATAGAAAAATGAAAAATGTACTCCAAGACCAAACAAGTAGAATTGGAGATACAAACATTACCTTGAAGTCCAAACATAAGCATCTTTAGAAATAATCCAAACAACAAGTGCAAGACATATCTCCAAATAGCCTATGTGCATATGTATGCCAATCCTTTCTATTATCATACATATACAAGCATATTCATCCCTACCCCAATCTGTTGCTTGTTGTCACCCAATTCTATAACCCTCATATGAGAATAGTCCAAAATAATAAAGGGAAATGAAAGGAATAATAATCAGATCATTCCAAGCTACAAGGATCACAAGTGTTAACAGAACACCATATTCAACCAAAAGAAGAATATGAAAGAAAATTGATAGCATAAGCTTATAAATGGATATGCAAAACAATGAGAAACGATATCATATATTATACATGAAAAAAATGAACACTAAGTATAATGAATGTGCCTTGCTTATAATGGCAAGGCCATAGTTGTAGGTTAAAGCTAAGGATAGATATCCACCATACAAAAGGAATATGTGATATGGTCCATATATTTGTAACCACTATGGGGAGAAAGAATCTCAACCCTCCAAATATACCTAAAAATATTCCCATAACACCTAGGAATAGTCAAACCTAAAAATATCCCCATAATATCTAAGAAATAAATATGTAACATCTCATAATATCTAAATAAGATAAATGAAATATCCACACATAAATGGGTGGGTAAAATATATAGAATAACTAAATAAAAAGGAAATAAATTACCTAGGTGAACATGAGCTAAGGTAAACAACCTAATATAACAAGAAAGAGTTGTTCTAGCTTACATCTAACTTTTTCATTAAAGCCTTTGGTATAGGGACCAAGCCTTAAACCCCATCCAATCCTTTTACTATCAAATACCAAAGAAAAATTTTGACCTCAAGAGATAAGGAAGGGGAAATTATTTTCAAGAATTGGTTGAATTTGCAATTGCATAATCCTCTAATGGAAATTGATCTCCCTAAAATGCCAGTTAACATTGTAGAATTCAAATACCCTTATATGTAGAAGAAACCTTGGTACTTTGAGAAGTTAAAGTGGAACAAGTAATCTTCAAAGATTATAACACTTCAAAAAATATTAAAATGTCAAAGGAATGACCAGCTGATAAAAAAATTGTGACAAGATCAAAAAAGCAAGTGACCATAAAAGAGACTTCTTTGTCAAACCAATATAATATAACCTTTTTCTCAAAAGAGTTACAACAAGAAATATATTCAAATGGATCCCATATCATAGGTTAAATGGGATATACTACAGGAGGTCTTGGGAAAACAACCACTAGTCTACAAGAGCTTATACAAGTGCAAAAACACCCAAAAAAATTAACTCTATGAGCACCTTTTCCTATATCCCTCACTCCATAAGCAAAAAGAAGAAGAATTCAAAGATACACTTTAGACTCCCTAGTTAGGCCAATGACAATGTTTATATCAAGGTCAACAGAGCATCAATACCTTACAAAAATAAGTGTTAGCTATGAAAATACAAGTGCCAAGCCAACTTGTTGATAGCAATGAGGGATATGATGTGAGCATATAGTCATACTTAGAATAGTTGCCATGGATGACTCCATTTAATCACAAAACAACTCTAAGGAAGGAAGCAATAGGAAAAATAAAATCCAAACCTCTTAGGAAGTTGTAGGAAAGAGCTCATAAGAAGTGAATTATCTAAGGGCTACCCTTCATAATTGGAGTAGTGACCAAACCAATTATAGAGCAACCTCAAGCAACAAATATGGGTATGATTCCTCTCAACTTAGCTACTACATCTATTCCTCTAATCCTTATCAATGTTCCCTCCCCTTCTTCATCACCATGAAATTATCTATATAGGATAATCACCCAAGATAACACCACATCCAAAATTACCCTAGTCACATCCACTCTATCAATGCAAACCTCTACAACTAGTACTACACCAACTATTAGAAAATCCCTCCATCTCCCTTCCCCATTTGTAGTCCATATTTACAAAACTACCACCACTCAACCATTAATGTTTAGCTACCATTAATAAGCTCAAGTAGATGATCCAAAATGATCAAGAATGGTGGAAGAATAAAACACCTAGGTAAGTAGAAGAAGATGCCCCCCCTAGACTAATGACTATAGTCGATATAACCACCTATCAATAGCTAAGAGTCATGGCATCACCAAGGATAGATAAACCAAAATATAAGAAGGTGCCTCACCTTTAAGCTACAATTTGTAAGCATTATAAGGAGATGACCTTCCCTAGAGATTGAAATCAAGATAAATATCATTTCATCCAATCTAAACCATTGGTTTGTTTTATAGGGCACATTGCCTATCCATAGTCTAAGTATATTTTAGTCCCATAAGTTGTCATAATTACTCATATTATAATTATTTGTAAAGATATTATTTTTATTTATGTTGTCTACATTAAACTTATATGCTCCTCCTAAAATACCTATATCAAACATGTTATATAAATTCTACTCTATACCCTTGCCTTATAATTTGATTGACTGAAATAAGGTTATTACTTAAACCAAGAACATAATGTACATTCTTAATGTTCTTTATTTTTTCATTGTTATATACATAATCATCACTTACATCACTAGGGAATACCTTTTCATTTTTTAATTTAGTATTATTTTTTATAGAGTTAAATCCCTCTTTATTATAAGCCACATGTTGATTACCCCCTTAGTCAATATACCAAGTTACCACTTTCAATATTTTGAGAAAACATAGATGTAATGACGAAACAACTTTTTTTTTATCTTGAATTATGATATGTACTTACCTTCATTGTCTACTATGCACATCAATATTTTTTTTTATTGTATTTCCATTGAAAATATCCAAGCTTTCCACAATTAAAGAATTTTAGTTTTTTTCATTTGTAACTTCTTCTTGTTATCTTTATGAACAAAATCTTACTTAAATTGGGTATTCCCATGACTTGGAAACTACATATTGTTACCTCTAAACTTACCCTTTGAAATGTAGGCTTGCTCCACCTTGCTAAAGCCTTTTAAAAATTTGAAACCCTTTGTTCTTCATATAAAAAGTACCCACTCAAGTCTTTAAAGGTTAAATGTTAAATATTATAAACCACTTATAAGGATGTAATCAAATATTCATACGTTGTAGAAGGGTACCTCTAAAAATTCTTGATATGTAGTATTTTCTACTATTGTGTCAAGCTAATTCTTTATCTCCTTCAACTTCATTAGATGCTTAGTTACTTTTTGATCAATTTACATTCTTAAACTATGCCATTATATCTTAATATGCACAATCTTATCTTTGTAGGCTTTCAAACATTTGCTTGAGAGTGTTTCAATATTAATGTTCGTCATCTATATCTTGAATTTGTGGTATACTTTATCCACTATAAATAATCATACCATGCCTAGAGATTCATTGTTCTTATTTTTGAATTTAACCAACTCTCTAGGGTTAATCAAAAGCTATTTTTCATCTTCTACAATATCCCATAAATCTTTATCTAGCAATTATTCGGCTTATATTTTCAAATGGATAAACATTTTCCATCTAAATTATAATTAGGCACTATAATATTTTTAGAATAATCCATTACAAAAAAAATAGTGTAAACAAAGTTTCCTTTTCTCCTTTTTATCCTCTTCTTTCAACCCTTAAAAATAAGAGAAACCTTATATCCTCTTGCTTCCATTTAAAAAATAATGTGGATTGGTTTAAAAATGAAATTTATTGGTCCTCTTCTCTTTCTCTCCTCAATAAGTCTCCTTATTTTATTTTATTTTATTTTATATGGTCATCTTCTTTCAACCCTTAAAAATAAAATAAGCCTTAGATCCTCTTGTTTCCATTTGAAAAATAATGTGGATTGGTTTAAAAATGACATTTATCGGTCCTCTTTTTCAATAAATTTACCCCTTAAAAATAAAATAAACCTTAGATCCTCTTGCTTCCATTTGAAAAATAATATGGATTGGTTTAAAAATGACATTTATCCCTCCCAATTTAAAAAATAAAAAGAAAAAAGAAAAAATAAAACATAAAATCCTATTTTAAAAGTCTCTAGTGATTTAACACTTTTCCAAAGTGTATCCTAAATCATTATTTACCACCATATAAACAACTGCTTGGAGAAATTGGCATATGTATCTATATCCCCTAAGATTCTATGAATGATCTACTCCTTGATGACATGACTATAAATCCTCCTTAGCAAAGTGTCTTCTCCATGTTTCACATAGTCACTCACAAACATGGACAATATAAATGCATAATAATCATTTCCTACCATTATTCATAATACATGGTCATCTCCTCCAAGAAGCTGTCCACTTGGACCATAATTCCAAACTAAGGATGTATGTGCTAAACAATATGGACAATTATTATAGGGCTACAATTCATAGGGATGTGTTATCAATACAAAAGGTGCACCCTAACTTATTATACTCTTTCAAATTATTCTCATCCTTCTTTCAACATTACGTCTTTCCTCTTAACCTTCTCTTAGGGTTCTCTCACCTTCCTCTCAACCTATCAAGAACATAGAACTAGACTAGAATGAATAGCTTTGATATCAAATGTTGGCAAAAGTTTGATATATGAAATAGAGAGTTACAAATAAAACTAGAAAGAAGATCATGTAACGACCTCTCATTTCCCATATTTATATAATTATATGGTAGGTACATTAACTCTAGTGGCACTATTTCTCTTACCTCCAACTACTAAATTTTCTAGATAGTTCAAAATAAATTTATTTTCTAATAACTTCTATCTTGCAAGCTAATTTTTTAACACTTATTATATATATTTTAAACCATTGTAGAAATACACAAGAAAACTTATAAATCTAATCCTATTTATATCTCTATTTTGTTCCAAAACATACAATAATTGTTTTATATTTTTTCTTTATCTTTAACCATTTCAACATGAAGAAAATTGCATCATGCCATTTTTTTCCAAATTGTTCATTTATGTTCATTAATAATTTTAGAAGTTGATTTGTACAAAATACATCTATTCATAGAATTCTCAATTTTATCATGTTAATAATTGTACTCTTTTATATATTCCTTCATATACTAAAATAAATCTTAAATTTAATACATTGTAAAACCTAGCC
This sequence comes from Wollemia nobilis, assembly GCA_028583015.1. Lineage (NCBI taxonomy): Eukaryota > Viridiplantae > Streptophyta > Pinopsida > Araucariales > Araucariaceae > Wollemia > Wollemia nobilis. The sequence continues at coordinate 531,232 of JAQPPZ010003709.1, forward strand.
AAAATATAACCTATAAATATTGTTTTTATGAAATCACAAGTTCATTGTGTTAAGTCTCATTAATATCATAAACATTCAAACATAGATTTGATTTCCAAAATATTTATACTATATTTAAGGGAATCATTCAAAGGATAAAGGCTATATTATCAATAATAGTTGTTGACAAATAACAAAAATTTGTGTGATTCTATAGTGATTTTATCACTACATAAATAAAGCAATTTAAAAGTTTATATTTATGAAGGTGTCATACCCATAGTTTCAATAAAGGTTGTAGGTCAAGCATTGCCCTCAATAATGCCAACATAAAATCAACTAATCAATGTCATTTCAAATAAAATATCAAGATATTGTGATCCACTCATAATAATAAGGTCCATTTTTGAATAATGAATTAGATGTATATAGAAAAATTAATTCATAAAGCCTTATAGCTTTAAAAAATCAAACAATTTTTAAGGGTTCATATGGTTTTTAATATATGGTGAAGAGCATGCATTTAAAGGTAAATTTAAACATAGTCATCAATTGGAGGCCTTTTATAGCTCAAAAATACAAAATGTCTTCACCAGATATATTGGCTATGATAGACTTTATATTAATGTGGTAACTATGTACATACAATAGCTACAACCAACTTGTAATTATCTGTATATCTCAAATAATTTATTACATGGCTTTCATAACATTTCACCTCTCATTACATCCATGTTCAATCAAATTACATTTATAAAAATCTAAAAAATACTTATATTTAGCAAGTGCATGATAGAAAATCGAGCAACAACATGTTGTTTCTTGCTTCCCCAAGAAATAAAATTGGTAATGAGGAAGAATGTTGACACGAATCTTTAACAATTAACGAAGTTGAAAACAAGTAGCATGGACATATATATTGCCTTACATCTAAGTAGTGCTATATTAAAAATAAATAGTATATATTTGAAAAAGAGATCACTAAAAAGAGTGTGATTTGTGATGGAAAGTCAATAAAAAATATATACAACTATTGGACCGAAGAGTGGTGTAGTTTATAAGGAGGATCCAACTAAATGCTCTAAAATGAGTGGTTATGGTTATGACTGCCATCGCAAACCATATAGAACAATGAGCTTGACGTCATTGGCCACAACTATTAGAAATTAAACTTGATTTCATACATGTATGATCTCTAATAGATCTTATCACCCAAATCCGATAGCAAATCCCTGACATCTAATTGCTAAAAGTCTCCAACATGCGGATTTAATACTGGCAGTTACGATTGAAAGGAAACCCTAGTTTTTGTTCGATGCATATCAAAGGATAAACCTTATCCTCCCTTTCGTCTGGTTATATAAGATGATGCGGCCTCTTAGAAAAAGATCGAAGTAGTGCATAATAGTGCAAGTTTAGGCAGAGCAAAGGAGAAGAGTTAGGAGGTGAAGCTAAAGCTTTCATCGACTCCCTTGTCTTATGTTTATCCTACAATTAGCTTGTAGATGAGTTTGTAAAGCTTTGGTTGAAGAAGCAGTTGTGTTAGACTGTATTTTGCCTTGTAAAATTACAACCATATTCTAGTCTGATTTGATGAATAATATGCATTCCTCGTCTATTTAAATCTTTTGCATTTTCTTCATTTCTAAAAGTTTATTTCATAATTACCCTCTAAACAGGTTATGTTACCCATTTAATATTTTGTCCTTGAGCGCTCCATAAAGGAGTACTAGCTTCTCCAGCGCTCCACAAGGGAGCGAGATGCTTCACAAGGGAGTGCTTGTTTCAGAAGCATTACACAAGGGAGCACTAGTCTTGGAAGCGGTCCACAAGGGAGTGTTTTTTTGGAAGTGCTCCAGAAGGGAGTGTTAGTCCCAAAAGTGCTCCACAAGGGAGCACTTATTTCAAAAGCACTCCATAGGGGAGCGCTTGTCCTGAAAGCACTCTACAAGGGAGCACTTATTCTGGAAGCGCTCCACAAGGGAGTGCTAGTCTTGAAAGTGCTCCACAAGGGAGCACTTGTCACAGAAGTGCTCCACAAGGGAGCACTAGTCCCTAAAGCACTCCATAAGGGAGTGCTAGTTCCAAAAAGTGCTCTACAAGAAAGTGCTCATCCCATAGTATCATGTAATAATTTCTTTCAAATTGGTATCAAAGCCTAAGCCTATCAGTGGAAGATAGAAGAAATGGCTTCCAGAAGCAACCTGTTGTAGTTGTAGATCCTATGGTTCAACAATAATAACTATGATTTTCGAATCATTTAGATGAAGATATTATTCGAGTCGTAGGAGCTATGGAACTTAGTCCAGAATGGCTATGCAAATCTAGTAGATGCAGCAGCATTAGGTACTATCTCCTAGAAAAATTCATATTTTCTAAAGGAGAATTGGAAGAAGGACCAGAAGGTGATGTTTTACATAATGCAAGTGGTTGAGGAGACAATCCTCTTGTGAATCGCAACAACAACCAAATCGAAGGAGGCTTGGGAAATCTTAGTCAGCTCCTTCCAGGGCACAAACAAGGTGAAGTTTGTGTAGTTGTAGATGTTGATGAGGGAGTTCAAGAACTTGCATATGTGTGAGTCAGAGTCCACTAGTGAATTTTTCACCTAGACTATGGATGTCATCAAGCATATGATCTTGAATGGTGAGAACATGGTGAATCAAGGGATTGTGGATAAAATACTAAGGAGCCTACAAGCAAGGTTTGAATTAGTGGTGATTGCTATCAAATAATTGATGGATTTGATAGCCCTCTTAGTAGATGAGTTCATGGATTCTCTGCAAAAACTTGAGTAGAGACTGAGCCACTCAACTCAGTCCTCCTTGGAGTAGGTGTTCAATGTGTAGGTCTCATTTTGAGATAGTAACAAAGGAGAATCCTACCAAGGAGCCTTTAGTTCTCAAGTAGGAAGAGGTAGAGCAAGCATGGAAAAGGCTAAAAGCAAGGAGGAAGGTCAAACTCCAATGATGGATAAACCAATTGTAGCTTCCATCAAGTAGGAGGAATATGCAGCAGCAAAAACCAACAAGGAGGATCTAATCAAAGGACTGATAAATTGAAAATTCAATATTATTACTACAATAATTTTAGTCATTATATCTCTAAGTGCATAAAGAAGATGGTCAAGGTGAACAATTAACAAGTATACTACACAAACGAGTCTAAAAATGCAAAGTGTAGAGATGCTGGTGGAAACATATTTTTGACTTGAAATATTGAGGAGGAGATCTAGAAGAATGTCTAGTATCTTGATGTTCTCATAATTTTATGAAACAATCCAATCTTAAGTGAATATGGGGAACAACATCAAGGTTCCTGTAGTGGAGAAAGGAAAAATTCTTATTTGCACCAGGCAAGGTGAAAGGAAGTAGATCACCAATGTCTATTATATTCCTGGTTTGAAGCACAATTTGCTGAGTGTTGGACAACTTGTTCAAAAGGGCATATTTTTCAATTCAAGGATGGATTTTTTACTATTATAGACAAACAACTTGGGAAAATAGCAACATTTTCCATAAAAAATAACAAAATGTTTCTACTGTAGATTCAGAATGAATCACTGATGTCATTTAGTTTAGTTGAGAAAGATGCTACCTTGCTCTGGCATCTCAGATTTGGTCACCTGAGTTTTAGTGGCTTGAAATTTCTACACAAGAAGCATATGGTGAAGGGTTTACCCCTTATTGAGCAACCAAATCAAGTCTGTGAAGGTTGCTTAGTTGGAAAGCAACATAGGGATGCATTCCCTACAGGATAGTCTTGGAGAGCTTCACAACCATTAGAGCTAGTACACTTAGATATTTGTAGTCTAATGCATACCAACACATTTGTTAGCAAGAAATACTTCCTGACTTTCATTGACGATTTTAGTCGGAGGACATGGGTATATCCTATCAAACAAAAGTTAGAGGTATTTGACAAATTGAAGAAGTTCAAGGATCTAGTTGAGAAATAGAGTGGCTACCAAGTGAAGACTCTCAGGACATATGGAGGAGGTGAGTATATCTTCAATAAATTCTAGAATTTTTGTAATCAAAATGGAATTCGTAGGCAACTCACTGCTAGATACACACCACAATAGAATGGTGTTGCTGAAATTAAGAACATTACAATCATGGAGATGAGACAAAGTATGCTGAAGGTGAAAGCTTTTCCACATGAGTTCTGGGTAGAAGTTTTATATTATGCTGTCTATTTTCTAAACATATATCCCACAAAGAGTGTGAAGGACAAAATTCCCCAGGAGGACTAGAGCAATCAGAAACCTATTGTGTTTCATTTAAGATTTTTTAGTGCATAGCATATGCACATGTTCTAGATGAGAAGAGGAAGAAGATGGACGACAAGACAGAGAAATGCATCTTCAGTGGGTCCAATGAAGAGTCAAAGGCATATAGGTTGTATAATCCTATGACAAAGAAGTTGATTATCATCCAAGACATGAATTTCCTTGAGGATGAATATTGGAACTAGAAATCAAAGACTAACTAGCCTAAGCCAACAATCATTGAGTCTGAATATTTGGAAGAAGACAAAGTGCATCAACCTATAGCTTCAAGCATCAACTCTAGAGCTAGCAGCAACACCATATCATCATCACAATCACCTCCACTTGTAAGCAATATCTCCAACTTGAGGACTCCAACAAATACAAGGAGCTTGCAAGACATTTATGAGGTAATCCGAAATTAGATAGATGAAGAATATTTTGACTTTGCTTTATTTTTTGAGTGTGATCCAATTTCATTTGAAGAAGCAATTTATAATAAGAAATGGATGAAGGCAATAAATGAGGAGATAGAAGCCATAGAAAAAAAATTAGACATGGTAGTTGACGGATCTCCCAGTAGGGAAGAAGACCATTGGGGTCAAGTGGGTATTTAAAACTAAGTTTGATTCCCAAGGTGAGGTTGGTCGGCATAAGGCTATACTGGTGGTGAAAGGCTAAAAATAGAAGTCAAGCATTGACTATCATGAGGTGTACACACTTGTAGCCATACTTGACATAGTCAAAATGATTCTAGTATTGGCAGCCTAGAAAGGCTAGAGTGTTTACCATATGGATGTCAAGTCTACATTCCTCAATGAAGTATTGGAAGAAGAGGTCTACATAGACCAGCCACTAGGCTATGAGTCGAAAGGACAAGAAGGTTAGGTTTTGAAGCTAAAGAAGGCCCTATAAGGGTTGAAGCAAGCACCCAAGGATTGGTACAGTTGGATTGATACCTACTTTTAGAAGAAAGGGTTCATCAAATGCCCATATGAGCATGCCCTATACCTGAAGCAAAATGCAAAAGGATAGATGATAATAATTTGCTTGTATGTAGATGATCTAATATACATTGGCAACAAAAATGTACTATTTTACCACTTGAGAAGAACCATGAAGGAGTTTGAGATGATGGAATTAGGGCTAATGAAATACTTTCTAGGTATTGAAGTTGACCAATCTGCATATGTCATCTTCATTTCTCAAGGAAAGTATGCGAAATATGTCTTAAAGAGGTTTAAGATGTAGGATAGCAAACCTACCATCACACCTATTGCCACAAGTCTAAAGCTGAGCAAAATCGATTCTAGCAAAAATGTTGATACAAATCTGTTTACGAGGTTAGTTGGTAGTCTCATGTATTTGAATGCAACTCAGCTAGATTTGATGTTTGGAGGGAGCTTGATTAGCAAGTTTATGGAGACTCCAAAGGACATGCACTGGCAAGTGGAAAAAATATTTTATGCTATGTCAATGGGACGCGGAACCATAGAATTTTTTATGCCAGAAAGGACCAGTTGAAACTGGTTGGCTACCCAGTTAGCGATTGGGTTGGCAGCACTGATGATCAGAAGAGCACTTTCAGCTTTGTTTTCCATCTTGGATCAAGAGAATTTTCATGGTCATCCAAGAAGCAATTGATCTTTGTGTTGTCCACTACAGAGGCAGAGTATGTTGCCACCACATCAATCGCATGCTAGGCAGTATGACTGCGAAGAATCTTGGGTGAGCTGAATTATCCACTAAAACGGGCGACAAGCATTTTATGTGACAACAATTTTGGCATAGTACTGTTGAAGGATCCAATGTTTCATGGTAGGATGAGGTATATCGATATCTGCCAACACTTCATCAAAGAGCTCGTGAAAGCTGATGAAATTGCTAGTAGTCGATATTTTCATAAAACCTTTGAAGGAGGAGGACTTCAACAGGCTAAGGGAAATTTTGGGCATCAAAGTCTTTGTGAAATCTCGTTTAAAGGAGGATGGTAGAAATTAAACAAAATTTCACACATGTAAGATCTCTGATAGATCTTATCACCCAAATCCGATTGCAGATGCTTGACATTTGATCGTCGAAAGTCTCTAATATGTGCATTTAATACCGACAGTTACGATTGGAAGGAAACCCTAGTTTTTGTTCGATGCATGTCAAAGGATAAACCTTATCCTCCCTTCCGCCCGACTATATAAGGCAGTGCGACCTCTTAGAAAAAGATCAAAGCAGTGCACAATAGTGCAAGTTTAGGCAGAGCAGAGGAGAAGAGTGAGGAGGTGAAGCTGAAGCTTTCATTGACTCCCCTGTCATAAGTTTATCTTGTAACTAGCTTGCAGATGAGTTTGTAAAGCTTCAACTGAATAAGCGCTTGTTTTAGACTGTATTTTACCTTGTAAAACTGCAACCACAATCTAGTCTAATTTGATAAATAATTTGCATTTCTCGTCTATTTAAATTCTATGCATTTTCTTTATTTCTAAAAGTTTATTTTTTAAATAGTCTCGAGATCATATATTCCTTTTTATAATCTATAATTCATTTTTTAAATAGGCACTCCTTTTTATAATCTATAATTCATTTTTTAAATAGGCACTCCTTTTTATAATCTATAATTCATTTTTTAAATAGTCTCGAGATCATATATTCCTTGTTATAATCTATAATAATATATAACCTGAATTACCAAACAAACCGTCCTTACAGGAGTAGACATAAACATACCAAACAAACCGTCCTTACAGGAGTAGACGCAAACATACCAACAATAATGAAATAAAATGGACAACTGTTTTGGCCTAACAGGCTAGGCCACACAGCAGCCTATGCACAACTAGAATGAACTACTTACGTCGATTGTTTATTTATAAACAAACACTCACCTTTATTGAAACTCCCAGTCCCCTCAATGAACACTTCAAGCTTATGAGAAATGTATCATCAAATGAGTCCAACTGCATCATAGTCCGTTATCAACTGTACTCAGTCTCCATGCAAGGCGAGCAACGAGAGGAAATTTTCTTGAAACCGAGATCCCAAAAGCTTCCTCCATATTCACTTCGCCCTCCACACTCCAGTCAAAGCAATGCAACAGCTGAGCGAGAGCTAACTCTATAACCTTAAGCCCAGATAACATTCCAGGGCATCCTCTTCTTCCCGCTCCGAAGGGAACCAATTCAAAGTGCTGCCCTTTCACATCAATATCTTTGCCTATAAATCTCTCTGGCTTGAATTCCTCTGCATCTTCCCAGACAATTTCATCTCTCCCCATAGCCCATACGTTTACAAACACCCTTGTTTTTTGAGGAATGTAAAATCCCCCCACAGTTGAGCCCTCTCTGGACTCGCGGGGAACAAGAAATGGCAATGCTGGATGTAATCGAAAAGTTTCCTTCACTACACATTGCAGGTATTTGCAGCTTGCCAAGTCACTCTCCTTTACGCAGCGATGGCTACCCACCACAGAAACGAACTCTTCCTGGGCTCGTGCCAGTGCGCGAGGGTTCCTCCGCAGTTCACTCATTGCGCATTCTATCATTGTGGTCGACGTGTCTATGCCACCATTCAGTAAATCCTGCACGGCCCATTACAAATTTTAATGAGTTGTTGAACAATAGTGACTACATAAAAGTTTTAACTTAATTCTTGAACTTACAAATATGATTCCTTTGATATCGGCCCTCGTGATTTTCATCTGTGTTGTGTCGCTCTCCCTCCGCCATATCGAGCAGCAGATCTACTATGTCTTTTACACAACCTTCTTGCTCTTGCTTTTCCACGTTAGACGTCTTTCTCCGACTAACGTGGTCTTCAATAACTTTCTCCGCAAAGCCGTCAAATATTTTAGCAACGTTTGTCATGCGACGATGGAAACCTTGCAAATCCAACCAGTTGAGACTTGGAATGAAATCTCCGATGCAAAAGGCACCCAGAAGAGCGAAAATCTCTTCAACCATTTCATTGAACCCATGGCCTACGCTTAATTCATTGTCCATGTATGTTTTGCTTGCAAACATTTTACAGATAATATTTCGTGAGAGGAAAGAGAGCCACTTGCTCACATCCACAAGATTCACCCCTCGCCCGCTCTCCACCCACATGGACCGGACCATGGCGGATACCTCTTCCTCCCTCACGGATTTGAAAGAATCGATTCTCTTGGCCGCCAATAACTCCACTGTGCATAGCTTTTTCATCTGCCTCCAATACTCTCCATAGGGGGCGAATCCCACGTCTCTGTGGTCATAGCATAAGTATTTTCCAGCCGAGCAGTTGGGTCTGCTGGCGAATATGAGATCGTGAGTCTTAAGGATCTCTCTTGCCATGGCTGGAGAAGACACCACAACCGTTGGAACGGAGCCCAAGCGTAGTAACATGATGGGTCCGTAATTTCTTGACATGTTTGCCAGAGAGCGATGAGGAAGGATTCCCAACTGATGAAGATTCCCAACAACAGGCCATGGGCGTGGTCCTGGGGGCAATTTCGATTTACTGCTGTTTCTCCTAAACTTGCAAAAGATCCAAACCGACTCACAAATTATTACGATTCCTAAAGTGAAGGCCTCGGATAGCAAGGAATGAGGAAGCAATGCCATGCTTAAGCTCATGCTGCCACTAAAATCCGAACGAGATCAAGCTGTGTGTTGTGCGCTGCCGGATATCAGACTTTATTTCGTTACATTTGTCCGTTTGTAGGCACATGAGGAGAGGATACGTCACTTCTATTTACTGTAGCCCTGGCAAGCTGGAAGCATCCTTCACCCTCCATGTGTGGAGACAAACCATATGGCGTGCAATATTTATTTTTTTTGGATTACGTGTAGAAAACAAAGCGTATCACGTGGACTATATGGACTACATAGAAAGGATTGGTTGTAGTGGATTCTCGTGTAAAGACAATTGAAAATTGAAGATATCTTGCTTTTCAACCTTATTTTGGAGACTTTTCAACCTTTATAATTGTTTATAATTTCAATCATGATATGCTTTCACTCCAATGAATTTTTTACAAAAATTATAATGGTTTATAATTTCGATCATCATATGCTTTCACTTCAATACATTTTTTATAAAAATTATAATTGTTTATAATTTCGATCTTGATATGTTTTCATTTTAATATATTTTTTATAAAAATTATAGTTATTTTGACAAGAATGGAACTTCAATATATTTTTTATAAAAATTATAATTGTTTATAATTTGAATCATGATATGCTTTCACTTCAATGTATTTTTTACAAAAATTATAATGGTTTATAATTTCGATATCATAATATGCTTTCACTTCAATACATTTTTTATAAAAATTATAATTGTTTATAATTTCGATTCTGATATGCTTTCATTTTAATATATTTTTATAAAAATTATAATTATCTTTGACAAGAATGGAACTTCAATATATTTTTTATAAAAATTATAATTGTTTATAAATTCAATCATGATATGCTTTCACTTCAATGTATATTTTACAAAAATTATAATGGTTTATAATTTCGATCATGATATGCTTTCACTTCAATAATTTTTTATAAAAATTATAATTATTTATAATTTCGATCTTGATATGCTTTCATTTTAATATATTTTTTTATAAAAACTATAATTATTTCTAATTTCGATCATGATAAGCTTTCATATTTTTAAGAATAATAACATTCTTAAATGTAAAATTAGTAAATTATTACTGTATTTCTGTAAATTAGTAAATTATTAATGTATTACTGTAAATCCATGGTTGTAAAAAGTACAACACTATGGACCCACCATACTTACTTTGACCTGTAGCAAACAATGCAACTATCAAAAAGAAATACGATAAATAGTCGAAATTTAGTTACCAATAAACCATAAACCAGGTAGAATCCCTCACAATTTTGAAAGAGAAGCAGCAATTCTACTGCAAAACAAAAACAAAACTAAACAGGACAACTAAAGAAACAACGCTGGCTGAGCCAAAAATCTAAACAACAGCCCAAACCAGACAGTTAAGAAAAAAACCTAAGCGTCACTAGATCCAAACGAGCACACAAAATATTACGATTCCTAAAGTGAAGGCCTCGGATAGCATGGAATGAGGAAGCAATGCCATTCTGAAGCTTATGCTGCCAGTAAAATCTGAACCAGACCAAGCTCTGTGTTGTGAGCTGCAGGATACAGACTATATTTCGCTATATGTGTCCGATTATAGGCACATCCGTCCATGTGCCAGAAGACAAAGCGTATGACGTGCAATATTTAGATTACTTGGATTACGTCTAGAAAACGAAGCATATCACGTGGACTATATGGCCTATCTAGAAAGGACTGTTTGCACTGGTCAAGATAGATAGGTAGGTATTATCGTGGATAGAAATTTTAATTATGAAATATGTTATTAGACTTCGACTATATGGTCTACATTAAAAGGATTGTTGCAGTGGATTCTTGTGTCCAGATATATACAGATAGATAGGTATTAAATGTTTCTATATTCCAATAATGAAATAAGTCACTAGACTTGGACTATATGTTTAAGATATAGATAGATAGGTATTACCGTGGATCTAAATTCTAATCATGGAATATGTTACTAGAATTGGATTATATGGATTACTTAGAAAGGACTGGTTGTAGTTCATATCAAGATAGAGATAGATAGGTATTAACATGGATTGAAATTCCAATCATGGAATATACCACTAGACTTGAGATAGATACCAGTGGATTCTCGTGTCAAGATATAGATAGATAGGTATTAAGTGGATCTAAATTCCAATCATGGAATATGCCATTAGACTTGGACTATACGATTAAGATATATATAGATAGATAGGTATTAACATGGACCTAAATTCCAATAATGGAATATGTCACTAGACTTGGACTATATGGCCTACATGGAAAGGATTGGTTACATTATATTCTCGTGTCAATATAGAGATAGATAGCTAGGTATTAACATGGATCAAAATTCCAATCACGAAATATGTTGTTATAATTGTATCATCATATTAACTAGATACAAAGCAAGAGGGTCAGCTCCCTCGCACACATACCCAAACTCGATGTTAATAGGTATGAATAATCTCGGAAAATGGGACCAAGGACTTGCACCTTTGAGCCTGCTATCCTATTGGAAAAGAGTATGGCAAGTGTTGGGGTTTATAAACTGCTCAAGTCCCACAACATAGTTTATGTGGGATTATTTATAGACACACACAAACTATACTTACAAGATAGATATTAACGTGGATAGAAATTCAAATCATGGAATATACCACTAGAATTGCATCATTACATTAACCAGTTAGAAAGCAAAAGAGTCAAACCCCCACACACATGCCCAAACATAATGTTAATACGGGTGAGAAATCTCACAATGTGGGACTAAGGACTTGCACGTTTAAGCCTACTACCCTAATTGTAGGTCCAAGGTAAGTCCAAAATATTAAAATGAACATTAGCTTAGACAATAGGTGTTACAAAATATATATAACAATACTATCAACTAATCTAGTCTATCTCACTAACCAACATGGTAGGAGAGATGTGTAGCTAACTGCTAACCTAGGTAGAGAGTTCTAACCATAAAACTAACCTAAATATCTAACATAGGATATTTAGGTACTTAACTAGTTTAACCATGAAGAAAATATCTCATGGTAATTACATAATTACATAGAAAAGTAAATGTAATAACCCCATGTAGTGTAATGCAATACACTACCTTATTTTACCCTAACATCCCCCCTTTATTACATTACTTTGATATACAAAGTCTGCTTTGACACAGTTGAAATTTGACATGTCCAAGTGCCTTTGTAAAAATATCTGCAACCTATTTGTCGGTGGGAATGTGTTGGAGCTTGATTTCGTGCTTAGGAACTTCATCACGAATGAAATGACAATCTGTATCAATATGCTTAGTTTGTTCATGATGCACTGGATTTTTGACCAAGTTCAAAACACCTGATTTGTCGCAAAACATGTGAATGGGAAGTTTCTTTTGTAGGCCCATGGTAGCCAAGATGCGACTTAGCCATATCGCTTCACACATAGCTCCACGTGCAACGTGATATTCTGCCTCAGTTGAAGATAAAGCAACCACCTGTTGCTTTTTACTATGCCATGAGACAGGACCGGATCTAAGATGAAAAACATAGCCTGAGGTTGATTTTCTATCATCTATGATTCTAGCATAATCAGAGTCAGTGTAACTCTGTAAAAAGAATGAGTTATTCTTCTTATAATCTATACCATAATTAGCACTACCCTGAATGTAGTGTAAGACTCTCTTAGCTGCTTTCCAATGGGAGACCTTTGGTTCTTACATGAACCATGAAAGATAGTTTATAGCATAAGTAATATCAGGTCTAGTATTAGTCAGATAGATGAGGCTTCCAATCATCTATCTATAAAGTGTTCCATCTACCTGTGGTGAGTCTTCATATCGTGATAATTGTAGCCCTGATTCCATCGATGTTGCTTTGGGTTTACAATCAGTCATACGATATTTTTCTACTAAAGTCTTAGCATATTTTGTCTGAGTCACCAAAAGATGATTCTTTTTCTATTCTATATCAAGGCCAAGACAGTAGTGGAGAAGTCCTAGGTCTGTCATATCAAATGACTCTTTCAAGTTATCTTTCACAACTTTAATCAAGTTCTTTGAATTGCCAGTGATGTTCATATCATCTACATATAACACAAGAATCACTATCTTAGAACCTGTGTTCCTAATATAGAGATTTGCATCAAATGGACTTCTCTTAAATCCATGTTGCAGTAGGTGACTATCCATTTTTATGTACCATGCTCTTGGGGCTTGTTTTAGCTTGTATAATTATTTGACCAATTTGCAAACATGTTGCTCATGGCCTACCTCTGCAAATCTAGGAGGATGAGTCATGCATACTTATTCTTTTAAGTCACCATTAAGAAAGACACTTTTTACATCCATCTGATGTAATTTCCATCCGAACTGTGCTGCCATAGCACAAAGTACTTGAATGGTGGTCATCCTTGCTGTAGAAGCAAAGGTTTCCTCATAGTCAAGTCCTTCCTTTTGAGCATAGCCCTTTGCCACACGACGGAATTTATGCTTATCTATAGTGCAATATGCCTTATATTTTATTTTGTAAACCCATTTGCAACCTATGGGTTTCTTTCCTTTAGGCAAATCCACTAGCTTCCATGTTTTATTATTTATGAGGGAGTTATATTTTGCATCCATAGCTACCTTCCACTAAGGTAGTCTAAGTGCTTCATCAACTGTAGAAGTTTCATTCTCATCACATGCTGATAAGTAAAACCTCTCCTTATCTATTTCCATCTCATCTTCCCTTGGTAACTCTCTATCAACAGAAAGATCTTGAAAATCTACACAAAGATCATCAACTGAATTGGATGCTTCATTATTTTCTCTTTGTGTCATGCTTCTTGTATTTAGACGATTGAGAGTAAGATCAGGTGGGGAAGTGAGTTTAGAGTCTTTCACTATGCTTGTATACCATTTGGGTGGATTTTTCTGTTGTGAAGAAGGAAGTTGATGTTCCTCCTCATCATCAAGGTATATTGATGTAGTGTTGGATGTGAAAGCTTCATCAAACACTACATCCCTACTTACATGTATATTCTTGGTAAATGGGTCTATCAACCGATAGCCTTTTGAAAATTCATCATATCCAAGAAATATACAAGGTAGGGATTTCTCATCTAATTTCTTTCTTTTCTCCTTAGGTATATGCATAAATGCCTTACACCCAAATACCCTTAGATGAGTTACGGAGGGTTTGCTACCACTCCATGATTCCTGAGGAGTCATACTTTCAAGAGCCCTTATGGGAGCCCTATTTAGAAGATATACTACAGTTTGAACATCTTCAGTCTAGTATGTTTGCTCAAGGTTGCCCCCCTTAAGCATGCATCGAACCATTTCCATTATGAACCGATTTCTTCTCTCAGCAACCCCATTGGATTGAGGAGTGTAGGCTGTTGTTAACTGTCTCTTTATCCCATGTGTTTGTAAAAATGAGGAATTTTTTTTGATGTGTATTCCCCCCCTCGATATGAACAGAGGGTCTTAATAAAGCATCCTGATTCCTTCTCAACAAGAGTTTTAAACTGTTGAAAATAGGAATATGCTTCAGAATTCCACTGCAAGAAGAAGACCCACATTTTTTATGAGTGATCATTGAAAAACAATTGAAAATACCATTTTTCTCCACAACTTGTGGACATGGGACCACACAAATCTGTGTGAACCAACTCCAAATGTACCTTAGCTCAAAAAGAGCTAGGTTAAAAAGGTACTCTATGTTGCTTTCCTAATAAGAAATCAGAGCACACTGGAAAGGTAGATGAAAGAGTAGGCAGTCCTTTCACCATTTGATATTTTGCCCAAATATCTTATGCCAAAGAGAAGTGGCCTCTTTTGTGTTTACTGCCATTGCATTATGAGTAGAGGTAATGGTATCTAAGACAAACAAAACATGTTTGTATGAACCTGTTGCTATCTGTTTTCCCTTTTTAGTGATAAAGCAACGTTTCTTTTCTTTGTCCACAGTAAAATTGACATTCATGTTATTGTCTAAGATTTGTGGAACTGACAAGCGATTATTTTTCAATCCTGGTACATAAAGAACTTTTTGAATATTACATTCTCCATCTAGAAGTGATATAGAAACACTTCCTTCTCCCTAAACTCAATAGGTTTGATCATCAGCAATGGTGACCGTTCTACCTTCTCGAGCCTCAAATGTTGCAAACCAAGATTTATCGCCAATCATATGTTTACTAGCACCTGAATCTATGTACCACATAGAGTCCTTATGGGAGGAATCTATATGGGTCATGAGCACTTTATGTGCTCTCTCAAAATTTGAACTAGATATTGTAGACACCAAAACAGCACCAATCCGATTATGTGACTGCAAACACTGATCGCATTGACACACACAGCCTTCAGGGCAGCCCTCAGAGGTCAAACAGTGGTCCTAGCCACTTACACATAGTTTTGGAAGGTCAAAAAGTAATTTGGCACCTCCAGACACTCTGCTTCAAATTCGTCTCACCCCGGGACGAAAGGCAAACTTGAATTCGTCCCTGGGTGGGACGAATTCCAATTCGTCCCTGGGTGGGACGAATTCCAGGTTCAACAAACAAAAATAAAAAACGCGACATGCGGCAGGAGAAGTCAGTGACCACTTCTCCCTGCCTCGCATGCGCGTTAGTGCGCCGACGGAGGACTGTCATGAGGGCAGGCCAGACAGGGAGAATTTCCCCCATCACGCACTAGCATAACACCAACTCCGCCATCCCTGCATGCCCATACCAATCTGCACCCTGGAATTCTATAAATTGAGAGTTCTCTCACCAAAAAAAGAGAGCAGGAAGAAACGTTTGGAGCAGCGAAGCCCTGCCAATTTGCCACGAGACGCTTTCCTCCTTTGATTCACTTCTGCCCTATCCGTGATCTCTTCTGCAAGGGAGGTCATCGGGTGTTTATGGAGAACGTGAATCCGGATCCATGGATCCATCCATTTGCCGACAATGCTTACCATTTTGTTTTTATTTCCTTTGCATTATGATTTCGGGATTTTGATTTCAAGCATGCATTCATCGGGTTTTGTTTCATTTCTTTCTCACTAACATGCAGGCTCCAAAGCATTCCGAGTCCTCCTAGACATTCCCGTGTATCTAAAACCGAACTGTGTAGATCATCGGAGCACCGAAGACGAGACATTTCATGGGCCATTCCTCTCTATTTTTGCACAGTAAAATTCGTCCCACCCCAGGACGAATACCCATCTTCTCACAAATCTAAGGAATTCGTCTCACCCCGGGATGAATACCAATCTACTGCGGGCCTGTTCGTTCCACCCCAGGACGAATTCCAATCTATTGCAATCTGCTATTTTAATCATCTTTCGCATGCATGTTTTGTTTGTTTTATGGACCGAATGCTTTATTTTAACACAGGTGCTATTAACTCCGTTTGTTGTTTCTTTGAACGTAGGAGGAGCAGCAAGGATCGAAGACTCTTCTTCAACACAAGCGACGACAACACTTTGGCCCGCCCATTTTACATGTGGGCACGCGGAAGGAGGAACACTTAATCATGATTGTAACCAAAACCCATTTAACGCTCCTAGCCCCTAAAAAGGGAGGAGACATCTTTGTAACCGATGTTAAAGAGAGTATAAATAAAAAGGGTTGTGCTTTCTACACTTCCTTTTATCTCGTTTAATTCGTTCTCTTTCTCTCATTTACATTGCATTAAGTTTTAGTGTTTCCTTTACATCTTTCGAAATCTCGTGTTTTCAGTGGCGATCACGGTGGGACCTCTGTCCTCTATTTTTTTTTAGGTTAGATTTTTGATCTAAAATTGCTTGTTTTGATTACAGGTACCTATTTTTCAATCATCGGATTGTTATTCGTTTCTCAATGACGATTACAGAATCGTTATTCGTTTCACCCAGGGACGAATAGGCATTCGTCTCACCCTGGAACGAATATGGTTCTGATATTCATCTCACCCAGGGACGAGTATCTTTCTATGCATTTTTCAGAGCAGCCAATCAGAAACATCCTTTCGGGCAGAGAAGAGGTAGGGGTTTTTAACAAGCCTCTGTCAAATTTTTATTTTCTGATTTTTGGTTTTTAGTTTTTGTATGGCTTAGGGAAAGTTTCCTTTTTGTTTGCCTGTTTCAATTTTTGCAAATTAAAATGAACCCCACACATCACGTGGTTATTTAAACCAAGGAGCTGGTCGTAAAACCCTAGCCCTTGAGCAAGACCAATAGTGGATTTCATCACCACGTTGGCTTGGATATTTGCATTCATTTACCCCGATTGTCACTGTTGCTCGACGTAAATCCTGACGAAAGCTGATCGAGTGTCGTTGGGGTGATTCCCAGCGCATGAGGATAAGTCTTCTATGGTAGGTGTCATAAACAGGACAATCCCCCTTTCGTACCGCCTATGTTCCATGTACCATCTCGCTCTCACGTACCTATAGTCTCCCTCTCGTAAGGGCGGGTATATAGAGAGGTTGGTATATCGGCCTGGCAATGGTATATCGAAGGGGTGACCATTTATGGGAGTCATATGAGCCTTCATTACGCATTTAAACGTTCTTCAAAACTTTCAAAAACAAAACAAAATCATCAAAATGCACTAAAACCAGTTTAGGACACACCATTAATCTTTAAAAGAGATAATCACCGTTTGTGTATGTGTGTGTTCATTTCTGCTTAGTGTAACAAAAAAAAAATCAAAAATCATAAACAAAAAGATAAAAATCTGCTTAGCTAGTAGAAGAGCACCACAATGGTGTACACCCGTAGCCAAGCCCAATCAAGGGCAAATGCTATGGAAGGTGTACAAAGAGCGGGCGCTGGTCGCCTTCGCTTTAGCCCTGAGGACTTGGTCATACCGCCTTGGCGGTCTGGCCTACAAGAGAGTCCACATCAGGCCATATCAAGATGGAATTATAGGGACACCCCTCTAGGGGATACGCCCATTCAACACAGCCCCTTTCGGGAAGAAGCTTTACATGTAGCACTCAACGTAAATAGAAGACCGCCTTTAGAGGCTAGATATGAGTGGCCACAGTGCAATGAAGTGCTAGAGAGGCACAGTGTCCATGAGGAGAGACAACGTGAGTATGGCATCTCTCCTTTGCCTCCCATTAGAACTGAAAGACAAAACCCAGAGCGTAGGGCTCTCCACACAGGGCGAGCTAACTCCGCCCGCCCCTTTCACACCTACGAAAGGGAGTATGAGGAAGAACATCACATTCCTCGAGAACAATATACAGCATGGGAGCCTTGCGCTTCCACACCTGCTAGATACAATGATCACCCATTAAGGCCAGAGCCTCAAGTAAATGCCGCCAATCTCGACAGAGGGAAGCACCACATAGAAGTCCCGGATCCTCAAAACCGAGATAGATACATCGGAGAGGCGACTAGGCCTCCTAGAATCAAAATGACAGAGCAAATTGACTTATCATTTGCTAGACATGCCGCCCGCCAAGCGCAGATCAAGCAGCTTGAGCAGGATCAACAACAGCTAGAACAATTATATCACCTTAATAAAGAGCGCATTCGGCGCCAAACAAATGAGCTGCTCCACACCACTATTCCCGAAAAGGTTCGAACCCCCAAACACAGAGGGGGAAAGAGGTACGAGAGGCACAACCCCATAGTGCATGATAGGTCTCCAAGACCTCGCCAAGAGATGCCTCTAAGACACCCTAGATATGAGTGGGAGACCACCCCCAGGAACCACGATGGGTACCCTCCGTAGGCGCCCACCCCTGTTCATCGAGCTCACCCAATAACTCCTCGAGAAGCTTATGAGGAGTATGAACAAGAAGAATGGGTCGAAATGCCCTATCAAGGTAGAGGAGGTGCTATCCGGCCACCCCTCCATAGGCCCCCAGTTGCCCGTAACACACAACGAGAACGAGTTACGGAGGAAGAAATTAAATCTTTCGATGCATACAAAGCGCTATTAGAGCATTTGGAGTCTGTGGAGACTAAAGCTTCTGGGCACCAAAAGCCCACGTTACGACAACTCCGCAGTCATCCGGTGCATCCGTCAGTGCCCACACCTCTTTATCCCGAACATTTCAAGTTGCCTCAGTTGGCAGTCTTTAAGGGTGAAGAGGATGCTCAAGAGCACGTGACAAGATTCCTGAGCCAATGTTTTGGCATTCAGGATAATGATGCGCTGTTGCTAAGGACATTCATAACCACATTCGTAGGTCCTACCTCGGATTGGTTCACACAGTTGTCGAAGCACAGCATAAATAACTTGGATCAATTAGTAGATGCGTTCCTGGAACGCTTTGCCTTCAACACCAAGAAGAAGGCATCACTGAGTGATCTGGCCAGCCTCAGGCAATATGAGGAAGAGACAATGGCGGCTTACGGGAATCGATGGAGGGCTCTGCTTTCTAAGCTACCTTACCTTCCCCCTATGTCCGACCTCACACAAATGTTTGCACGAAGTTGCTTGAAATCGATCTCTGGGCTATTGCAGCTGCAACAATATGCCACTTTAGAAGAAGCTCTGGCGCAAGCCAGAATTATCGAAGAGATCAAAATAGGGGAGGGCGCAATCACCAAACCTAAAAAGAAAGAGTGGAACAAAAACACCAAGACAGGGACTACGCAACAAAAACCCGCTGAGGTTAATCAAGTTGCTATAAATGTCCCCAAGCCTGTGCAAGAAATACAGCCTCAAAAGGCTAATTATCAGGTAGTGCCTCCTAATTATGAAAGAGAAAATAAAAAACAAGAGCAAAATCAGCAGCATCGCCCTAAGCGACAATTCACCCCTTTTACGGAGTCTAGGGACTCCCTATTTGACCGCTTGTCAGCGGCAAATCTAATCACCCTTCCAGAAATCCAAACCATAGATCCTAACGCTCCCAAGCCTAAGGGATATAGAGAGGATTTATATTGTAGGTTCCACAGGCGAAGGGGACATGACCTAAACGCATGTTGGAAATTCAAGGGATTGATACAAGATTTGATTGATAATCAAACATTGGTAGTGGACAACCCCATAGCGCCAAATAATCAGCAGATGGGGGTATTCAAGGACCCTTTGCCTACCCACGAGGCACAGGAAAAACCTCTTCAAGTCAATGAGGTGCGACAGAATCTTCCCATGCAAGGGTATGTGGGAATGATCAGCATAGTAACCAGGAACAAGAAATACCCAGGAGTTGCCCCTGAGGCAGCTACAAAAGAAGTTCCAACAACGTCGCAACCTCAACAACACCCTGTGCAGTTGCCTCCGCCTAGACCCGAGGTCACGATACGGACCAAACTCATGCAGAGTTTGCGGACCACATCGGCTAGGCTTTCCATCTATGAGCTTATACAATAGTCAGCGCCCCATCGGGAAGCTCTCATGGAAATTTTGAAAGCCATCGAGTTACAGCCTCACGAAGCGAATTCCTTCAATAACTTCGTAGGACATGTAAAATGATGTACGGAGCCAGTCATTACCTTCAGAGAGGATGAAGTTAAAATAGTATCGAATGACATGGCAGATCCACCCCTGCACGTTATCGCGCGGGTCAACGGGATCCCGTACAAGAGAGTGTTGGTAGATACTGGCTCGTCTAGTAATATCATTACCACTGAAGCATTAAAACATCTGAAGCTGCCAGCCTCTCATATCACGGCTTCCACATACACACTATGAGCATTCAACGATGCGATATGCTCGACAGTCGGCACAATTGTTCTACCCGTCCAGGTAGGACAAAAGACGATACCCACATTGTGCCATATTTTGGAAGGCGAGATGGCATACAACATATTGCTAGGGCGACCATGGATCAGGGGACATGAAGTGTGTCCCTTCTATAGCTCACCAATGTCTGAAGTATGCATTTGAAGGAGAAGTACATGTAGTCTCGATGGACTTAGAACCCTTCAAATATTGCAATGTAGTGCAATTGATGCCGTAATCAACCCTCCCGTCGACGCACTTGGATTTCCAGTTAAATCCATCTAGACAGGGTTCGATGCCACGAGCACCATCAGCTGACTAATCCATCAAACCCTAGCCAGGTGCATCTTCATCATCTGCTCCTTCACTACCAATGCCACTTATCATGGCTATAAACGGAAGGGAAAAAATCATGGAAGAATCTCAACCCATAAGAAGAGGTGTTGCCAACGATATCAACTATCTCAACAAAAGAGATACCTAGCACAGTGGAAGCTAAGGCTCCTAATCCACCCAACATGGAATGGAATCAGGAAGGCCTTCCATTCCCTCCCTCTCAATCGTCAACAATTACTATTGAAATGGCCAGTACGGGCCTGGGGGAGTATCTAGTGCAGAATGTTGTAGCAACGCCCATGCTAGAATCAGTGCAAGACATGGGGAGACCTCGCCTTCCCATAGGGGCAGTTGTTCCTTTAGGTTACCCACCAAACCAGACTAATTTTGTGTATGGGGGCCTTGATCATGGTGTCGAACCATACAAGCAAAAGGACGAGGACGAAGAGCCTTTTGCCAAAAATGTCAATTATCTGTCGAACCCGGACTTTGCTCTGAGATATCTCGGCCAATGCAATTGGCACGGATACGGGTTAGGCAGGTATGAGCAAGGGGTGCGTGTCCTTTGCCAGCCAAGATACCAAATGTCGTATGATAAGTCGGGAGTAGGGTTCAACCACCCCCTGCCCTTAGACATCTTGGTGGAAAACATGCAAGGCCTAGGAATAGGCGACAAGGGTGGATTGGCATCAGACCCCTATGCCAACCCGAACACAACGTACACATTGGGAGATTATCTCCCATGGTCAACAACCACCCTTGGTAACATCAATAACCCTTCTCCGTTGATAGAGAGAGGTAAAAGTTCGGACACTAACTTACAAGGAAAGCATAAACAGTGTCCAGAGATCTTTTTGAAATTGTTCCCTTTAGAAGTTCCAATTGAACCAGTGCAATGTCAAGAGAATCAGGTCCCCCCACCGAGTGTGGAACAACTGCAATGGGATCAGATTAATTTACTCGAACAAGATGAGCCTAATATGTCGCAGACAGCTGTCGGGGCCAACGAGGGCCTTTGGATCACCGACAATGATTACGAAGATGAAACTGAGATGGAATATCTTAATCATGCGCGATGACACAATCACCCTGTAACACATGAAGAACTGATGGCACAACTAGGCATAAGGTTAGGACATGAATGGTACGTAGACCCAGCAGGGTGGGACCAAGTGTTGGACCCGTGGCTCCAAGTTTACGATGAGCACCGTCCACCCCGAGACCCTATAATGACATCAGTGCTGAGGGAAGACCCTGTCTTCCTATCAACACATAGGGCCGATCCGTTCATGCCCGTCCCTACAGAACCAGATCCAGAGCATAGGGAGCATCCAGAATGTTCGAGTTATCACACCCACGGTAATGGAGACCAAATTCATTTCATCCACATGATCTCCATTGATTTGACCGCACCCATCCGCAATCCGACTGACCCCGCATGGTCATTGCATCTAGACATAGATGCCATCGACTGGGATCACGTCAATTCACCCCTCTCCCCATCAGAGTACTGGCCTTTCGATAAAATGCCTCATTTTACCCTAAGGACAACTCAGGATATCTTCCAAGCTGAAGAGGAACCCGAGGTTCCCAACGTAGATTTAAACTCAGTTGATGATATTCATTTGATCCCGACTCCACATCAGTTGGAGGATGGATCCCACATGTCAGTCGAGGAGACGACTGACGTAGACATCGGCTTAGATCCAATGAACCCACAGATTATCAAGCTGGGGGTAAGCTTATCCCCTGAAGAGCAAGCCGACTACATTGCCCTTCTCAAAGAGAAGAAGGAGGTTTTTGCATGGTCATACAGAGACATGCCGGGGCTAGATCCGTAGCTAGTCATGCATAATCTAACGCTTGATCCGACAATCAAGCCAGTTAAGCAAAAACTACGTAAGATGCACCCAACAGTGGCCTTGATGGTCAAAGATGAATTACAAAAGCTGTTGGATGCACAGTTTGTCATCTACGTGGATTATCCGCCATGGCTGTCCAACATGGTGCCCGTCAAAAAGCCCGATGGGAGGATTCGCATCTGCACTAATTTTTGAGATCTAAACAAAGCGAGTCCTAAGGATGATTTCCCCTTGCCAAGCATCGACGCGTTGGTAGACGCTACAGCAGGTCATGAAATGCTATCCCTCATGGATGGTTTCTCGGGATACAATCAGATTCGTATCAATCCTGAGGATCAACTCAAAACGGCGTTCACAATGCCTTGGGGGACATTTTGTTATAAGGTCATGCCTTTTGGCCTTAAAAATGCTGGCGCCACCTACCAACGTGCCATGACGTATATCTTCCATGATTACATGCATAAAACTTTGGAAGATTACATGGATGATTTGTTAGCCAAGTCTCTTTTGCGCTCAGATCATCTCGGTGACTTAAGCAAGATCCTCGATCGCCTCATGGAGCATAAGGTCAGACTGAATCCCAAGAAGTGCGTATTCGGCGTCACATCTGGAAAACTCTTGGGTTTCATAGTCTCAAAATGAGGCATCGAGGTGGACCCAAAGAAAGTCAAGGCAATCCTTGAAATGGCTCCCCCAACTACCATTAAGCAGCTCAGAAGTCTGCAAGGAAAGGTCGCGTCAATCAAGCGCTTCATAGCGTAGCTATCTGACAAGTGCCGACCCATGAACAAATTATTGCACAAAGGGGTTACATTTCACTGGGATGACGAGTGCCAGTCAGCCTTTGATGACATCAAACAATACTTGGCTTCACCGCCAGTATTGGCACCACCTAGACCAGGAGTGTCATTCTATTTATACATCTCAGCTACTGAGGTGGCACTGGGCGCCATGCTGTCCCAGAAAAATGAACTTCACAAAGAACAGGCTACATACTATCTTAGCCGCACCCTGGTCAGTTATGAACTTAACTATGCATACGTTGAAAAGCTTTGCTTGGCAGTGGTGTTTGCTACCAAAAGGTTACGCCACTACATGCTCAGTAATAAGACGTATGTTGTGTCTAAGGAGAATCCATTGCGATACATGATGAGTCATACTTATCATAGTAGCCGCACGACGAAATGGATCATGTTGTTGACGGAGTTTGACATAGAGTTCATTGGACAAAAATCCATAAAAGGTCAAGTCATCGCCGATCAACTAGCTGAGGCTCCTCTTGAAGACGATCAGCCTCTGACTTTCGAACTACCTGATGATGGGGTCTTCCATGTTTTAGAATCTCCAGATCTCGATGAGCCTGAGTCACAGGTTGACATAACCCTATTCTTCGATGGTTCTAAATGTGAGCAAGGGGGTGGCACGGGAATTGTTTTCTTCACTCCGCAAGGCGCTCCAATGCCTTTGTCATTTAAATTAGACTTCCCGTGCACCAACAACAATGTAGAATATGAAGCCTTGCTCATAGGTCTTCAGACAACAATCACCATGAATATTAAACGTCTAAACATCTTTGGTGATTCGTTGTTAATTGTCAATCAAGTGAAGGGGATTTTTCAATGTAAATGTCCAGTTCTGTAGGCCTACAAAGCCCTTGTGGACAAATTCCTGGCACAACTTGAATGGTATGACATTGAGGCACTCCCTCGATCATCAAATCATTTTGCGGATACTATGGCCTCCTTGGGGTCACTGATCCCGCAAGACCCTTCTGGTGAAATGACAACCATTCAGGTTAAAACATTATCGCAATCTGTGATGGAGCGTGCAAGCTCTGAACTAACGCCAGGAATCCACCTGATCCAGATTGAACCATCTTCGGATAAGTTCTCTCGAATCCATGATTGTTTGACTCGAGCCAACTAGGGGTCCTTGTTCTCCCCGACCCCTCTTAATAGCAACACAACGTTGTTTTTACAAGTTCTTTCTCGCTCAACTTTTGTTAGGGATGGACTTCAAGAGGGATTGGCCATTCATACTATCGAGGTTTCTGATCAACAGGATTGGTACACACCCATTCGGGATTACCTCAAGCTAGGTAACCTCCCACTTGGATTGACACAAGCCATGAAAAGATCATTCAAACAGAAAGCGGCAAAGCATGTCTTGTTAGGAGACATTTTGTATCATCAAAATTATGAAGGAATCCTCCTTCGTTGTTTGGACCAACAAGAGTCCGCTTGGGCGATCACCCAAGCTCACGATGGTACATGTGGTGGCCACTTCAGCGGTATGGCCATCGCAAAGCGCATTCTTCGCATGGGTTATTATTGGCCATCTTTAGAGCGAGATTGTTGCGCATATGTGAAGAAGTGCGTGAAGTGTCAGCACCATGCTAATTTGACACACGTACCTTCTCAGGCCTTGCAACCGATCCAATCGGTTTGGCCTTTTTTGCAGTGGGGCTTTGACCTAATTGGAAAGATCTCCCCTATGTCGTCTGGTCGTCACACGTTCATTTTAACGGCCACAGAGTACTTCACCAAGTGGGTGGAAGCGATTTCGCTAACCTCTACGACTGGATCCCGCATTGCGGAGTTTATTTTGCATAACATCATATGTCATTTTGGTATTCCATCCAAGATCCTGTCAGATAATGGGACACCTTTCAAGAATAAATATGTGCGTGCTTTGACCACAAAGTACAAAATTCAGCATAGTTTTTCAACCCCTTATTATCCACAGGCAAATGGGCAAGCAGAGGCATCCAACAAAATGCTAGTCGCCATTCTTAAAAAGATAGTTGCAGACAATCATAAGGATTGGCACATTCAGATCCCGCTTGCCCTATGGGCTTATCGCACCAGCATTCGGACGCCCACTGGGGCAACTCCATTCTCGCTGGTGTATGGCTCCGAGGCAGTCATGCCTTTTGAGTTGGAAATCCCTTCCCTGCGCATTTCAATGCAAGAGTTCATCGATGATGACACTGCGTGGCAGGCCCGGTTAGATCAACTAACGTTGCTCGATGAACGACGCGTTAATGCTCTTGAACATTTGCGTGTCTACCAAAAGTGACTTAAGAGAGCATACAACATGAAAGTCCACCTCAGGGAATTTTAGGTTGGTGACTTGGTCCTAAAAGAGAACCAGCAGAATGCTAATTTGTCGTCCCATCTACGGGACAAGTTCATGGCAAACTGGTTAGGTCCTTATGTCATTGACAGTAGAATAGGACCTGGAACATACCGGCTTGCCTCTCTTGAAGGAGTCACGAAAAAAGAACCCTTGAACATCAGTCATTTGAGGCCATTCCACGCCTAGAGAGCCATAGTCCAACTAAAAGCTCCAAGGATTCTCATCATCGCTTGGTCAACCCTAAATGCCCCAAAGGTATTTATAAACCCTTTGGTCAAGCCAAAAGCTCCAAGGATTCTCATAATCGCTTGGTCAACCCCAAAATGCTCCACAGGTATTCATAAACCCTTTGGTCAAACACCAAAAGCTCCAAGCATTCCATAATTGCTTGGTCAAAATAAATATTCAAAAATAAACAAAAACAATACAAAATCAAAAATCACAAAAACAATTGCATTTCAAATTCCTGCATTCTCATAACAATCAAAAATATAGGTTGCATTAGGCATTGCATCCATACATTGCATACTTCGCTAGGTCATACAAGTCAACCGCACCATAGACTGTCATCACTTGGCAATTCCACCATTTTCCACAAACGCATACATCTAGAATAGCACCATCGCCATTTTTAGATTCGTCAGTTGTCTCCTAATGTATATAGGGTTTTCGTCATTCAGTTATCTTTAAATTTCTAGCCAAAACTGTACATAGTTAAACAGATTTTACACGGGAAAGTTTTACTTGGATCACGTCTTGTTACGTAGCATTCCAACACAAATGAACACACATAAAATAATTCTTAAGTTGTGTGAAAGCAAGAAAAACCTACAAAGCAGTCTCGGGTACCATAAGTGAAAGATTAGCCTGTTCATCCCCCTGTGCGAATGGTTCTAGAATGCTGAGAATTGGCAAAAGGATGAGCTCTTCCCCATCCATTCACCATAATAAATAGTGGTTTTCACCACTCCCACAAATCCAAATCATAGTTGGTCCCAAAGTTGTAAGGATTCGTACTACACGTCCCTGCCAAGGATGGGTAGTCATCCCCAAAACCTAAAAATATCAACGCCCTTCACAAACAAAATTCCAACGAACCATCATCCTCACCTTCCCATTTCACCTTTGATCTCCAAGTTGTAAGGATTCGTACTATCCGCCCCTAATCAGGATGGGTAGTCATCCCCAAGGCCCAACAGATCAATGCCCTTACTTCATAATCTCCATTATCCCCTTGGTTCCCAAAGTTGTAAGGATTCGTACTACACGCCCCTAATCAGGATGGGTAGTCATCCCCAAGACCTAAAAGGATCAAGGCCATTCACAAGTTCGAACTTACAAAGCTCAAAATACAAAATCAAATAACAGTGGTTATCACCATTATTCAAAAATATTTGCTCAAAAACAAAAATAAATAGCAAAATAAACAGTGACTTTCATCACTATATCGACGAGCAAGTCTCCTAAATCATTCAGCCAATACATAACCTGAACTTGAATCCCTGGAATTCTCAGCATTCGAAAACCATCTAGGTGATCCTCATTACAGGTTTGGTTGATAGCCTACCTAGCAATGGTGGTATCCTACCCGCACGATGATATGTCCGTCACATTAGCTTTGCATGTGTGCCGACCAATGTTTGCATGTGGATGAGCTAGCTTCTGGTACTTTGGATTGTCACATGGATTAATCTTGCTAAATACAACAACGGAGTTAGTGGAGCTAATTAGGTGATCCTCAGTACAGGTTTGGTTGATAGCCTATCTGGCACTGGCGGTATCCTGACAAATACCACATAAACGAACTCAATTGCACACACAGGGATGTGAAATAACTTGGTTAAATTCAAGTCGGATTTAGCCCTTGTTCAAAAGTCTCACGAGATAAATGTACAGTCTTGGCTAGTTAGTTAAAATATCTGCATTTCAAAAAACTTAACTACATTTTCACACACCACTATGCATTCCTCATTCCATCACCATCATACAATAGTATGATGATCGATCAAATCATCACTCTCATTGTCATATAGTCCATATGCATACATCATCCAAAGGAGACCCATCTCATAATCGTATTTGCATACCCCAAGGCAAATAATATCTCCCTCCATCTCCAGTTGATGCCGTCGCCAATATGATTCTTGTCATCTCCAATCTGACTCCCATCGACTCCACTCTGCCTCTCATCGATGCTAGTCAGCTCTACCTCACTCCACGCTCATGCTAGCTCCTCCCAGGATGATCCCCTCTCCCTCCAAGGCATCCTCATCACCCTCTTGCCGACAGACGTATCCCTCACTCTCTCACGTCACGTACACGCTCATCCATAGGAGATCCCTCTCCCGCACCACCTCCCCAAGCTCCTGATCTCGCCTCCATAATAACTCCGTCAATCGTGCTACCTCCATGTGCAACCCCGCCTCTGTATCCCCGGTACGGCCGACTGCGTCGGCCTCTCTGGAGCATCGGCCTACTCCGGAGCATCCTGCATCTCTGGCTCCTCCTCACCAAAGTCCTCTCCCGCATCTGCCACCTCCACCATGTCCACATCAACAGGAGCTCCCCAACCCTCTCCTGGTGCCTCTGCACCCTCTTCGCCTCCCGCTGCCTCATCCCCTCCCAATGGCCCCTCACCTCGCCATTGTCGGAGCGTCCACCACTCCTGGTACTCGATAGTCACTCCGACGTCATCCACGTCCAGAGTGTCTAGTACTGTATCCGCCTCCTCCCCTAGTGGCTCAAGGATCGACGCAGCTAGAGTCCTCTCATCGCTCCGACGTCGATAGACTAAGGGCTCCCCAGGCAACCCCTAGCGTACCCCAAACTATCGTGTCACTCGAAGATAATGGAAGTATTCCTGCTCTGTCCCGTGTCGTCCAATAACCCACCTCCCCCTTCGGACCCGTCGAAGCCACTCATCCGCCTCTGGCCATGTGGGACAATCTCGATATGGCCTCCACACCACATCTCCTAGAGTCAGTCGGGCCAATGCATCTACATAATGGTCCACGTCTCTCGCAAACCGTCGACTCTGCCCTCGCTCCTTAGATCGATCCCATAAAGCCCCATAACCAATGTCTCGATCTATCATGTCAGCCCGGGTAGTCCAGGGTAGCCCTCGTGGTCGCTCTACGGCTATATGCTGCCAGGCCCAGCACTGCAATAAGAAACTATAGCTAATCCCCTTTCGCCTCCGACAGCGGACCTCATACAACTCATCATATAGTTGAGCCAACAACGTCTGGCCCCATCTCATGATCATCGGCTCTGTCACAGGACAATCCACTAACTGCCACACCACCTCCAGTAGGTTCCATGGGAACCTAGCCCCCGAGGAGTCTGGCAACAACATGTTAGAAATGAGGCTCATGAGCAGTGCATGCCTCACTCCCAACACCCCCCTCGCATACCACCATCGCACTAGGATACCACCCACCTGACAATCCTCCTTCGCTTTCTGCACCGCATCCTCCTCACCCAAGTCCCCATGTCCAAAGCACCGGGTCAGTACAGCCGTCCTCTGGCCTCGTGGCGTCGTCCGGATGGGCACCCCATCTATCGAAATCCGAAGAATCCGATACACATCCTCCAAGGTAACTGTCATCTCCCCTGTCGGGAGATGGAAGGTGTTCGTCCGAACATCCCACCGACTGACCAAAGCTGTCAAGTACGCCCGATCCCCAACCACTGCCTCCAATCATGCCACATGCTTGAGCCCCAAGGCGTCAAGCCACTCCCAGTCCTCCGCACTCAACGCCTCGCGGGCACTAGAAAAAATAGCCGGTACCCGATGCCGACTCTTCACCACCTGCATATCACAAAACATAAACACATCAAAAACATGCATCAAATCACCATCACATATTCAAAAATGCATCAATATACAATAACAACATCCATTCACATGTACATCTGTTACAATTTCAAACAAAAAAATTTCCCCTTTTCCCTCATTTCACAATAAAATAAAAACAAAAAATTGACATGGTTTACCTACGGTTTTTACCTAAGTTTACCATTCAAACAAAAAAATTCATCACTTTTTACCCTAGGGTTTCATTTTTCATCATTTTCACAATAAAAATTGACATGGTTTACCTACGGTTTTTACCTAAGTTTACCATTCAAACAAAAAAAATAACCCTTTTTTCCCCTGGGGTTTTTTTTTTTTTTTTTTCTTAAAAAAAAAAAAAATTGGGTTTCTTTTTTACCTAAGTTTACCATTCAAACAAAAAAATTCATCACTTTTTACCCTAGGGTTTCATTTTTCATCATTTTCACAATATAAAATTGACATGGTTTACCTACGGTTTTTACCTAAGTTTACCATTCAAAAAAAATTCATCACTTCAAAATTTTTTTTTTTTCATATTTCCTTTCAATTTTTTTTTACCTAGGTTTCATTTTCATCTTTGTTTACCTATTTTTCATTTTTCATTTTTTCATTTTTTTTTTTTATTTCAATTTTTCATATTTTCTCCAAATATAAAATTGACATGGTTTACCTACGGTTTTTACCTAAGTTTACCATTCAAACAAAAAACATTTTTATCACCGTGGTTACCCTAAGGTGTTACTCTAAGTTTCATTTGGGTGTATTTTACGGTTTTCCATCTAGGTTCCCATCGGTTTGCATACATGTTTCATTTTGTTTGAAAGTCTTTACATCAATTCATTCACCTTTTTTATTAATTAATTAGGGTTTAATGTCTTAAACAAAAGAAAAACATAATCAAAACAAATTTGCAATTTTCAACTTAAAACTCGCGGAGATAGTGCACTTACTGGTCTCGCCTCGGCTCCACCGCTTGACGACCCGGTTTGTGCACTCATGGTAGTTGGAAAATTCGACAGCGCTTCGCATCAAAAAATCTACCTCCTCCTCCTCAGAGCTCCAAATCGCAATCGATGAACAGTGCAAATGAGCCAAATCTATCATTTTCCAATATTTATACTTTTTTGCCTGCTGGAATTCGTCCCTGCATGGAACGAGCGCTTTTTCCTCGAAGGAGCGCTCGTCCCACCCCAGGACGAGTACCATAATGGAATTCGTCCCCCGAAACGAATACAAAAAAAAAAAAAAAAAAACAGCAAAAACATCACAAAAATGCAATAAGCATTGTCGGGCACAAGTGCTCTTGCACTTAACCTCTTGGCATAGAAAATCGATGTCGGGGCACAAATGGTCGCTATTCTACTCCCTAAGAAGGCTACCATAGCCGGACCGCTCCACGGGAAGACGGATTGTTGACACTTTAAACCCCATTATGGCATCACCAAAAGGGTTTTTACCCACCAAAAATAGGTCCAAATGTCGAAAAACTGCTTGCACATTCAACGGACAAACATCTGAAGGCACCCTAACCTAAGTCACCTCGGGTCAAGCGACTCGTCGCTTTTCTCATGGCGGTCATTCCCTCATCGATTCGTCGCTTGAGGGGGTAGTCACACTTAGTCACCAATCAACAAACACACACCCAATCAAGGCAATGGCATGCATTCAAAGAATCATTGACAAAGACAATCACGCTCCTGCTTGGGGCAGCAAACAAGCAATAATCACAAATTGATCAAACGATCAAACACTTGGCATTCCTGAAGCATGAACTCAAGGTTCCCCCGTGGATAAAAGGTTGCGCCCTTTGCCTACTCATGACTGATCAATGTCCAAGCTCAAGTCACACCTCACCAAAAATAGGTTAATACTTGAAATCAAATTCCTTAGCTCGTCAGAAGCAAGGATTCAAGAATGCATGCCCCTTTCCATGCTTGGGGCATCACAAGTTGGTTAGGTTACTAAGAAACCCTAATCATTAGTGCTTTGGTTATCTATTTTTGCTCAGCACTGCATCACCCGCAGCGCTTTCCAAAAAGGGGCATCTGTAGACACCAAAATAGCACCAATCCGATTATGTGACTGCAAACACTGATCGCATTGACACACACAACCTTCAGGGCAGCCCTCAGAGGTCAAACAGTGGTCCTAGCCACTTACACAACAGTTTTGGAAGGTCAGAAGTAATTTGGCACCTCCAGACACTCTGCTTCAAATTCGTCTCACCCCGGGACGAAAGGCAAACTTGAATTCGTCCCTGGGTGGGACGAATTCCAATTCATCCCAGGGTGGGACGAATTCCAGGTTCAACAAACAAAAATAAAAAATCGTGACATGCGGCAGGAGAAGTCAGTGACCACTTCTCCCTGCCTCGCATGCGCGTTAGTGTGCCGACGGAGGACTGTCATGAGGGCAGGCCAGACAGGGAGAATTTCCCCCATCACGCACTAGCATAACACCAACTGGCATCCCTGCATGCCCATACCAATCTGCACCCTGGGAATTCTATAAATTGCAGAGTTCTCTCACCAAAAAAAGAAGCGAGAAGAAACGTTTGGAGCAGCGAAGCCCTACCAATTTGCCATGAGACGCTTTCTTCCTTCGATTCACTTCTGCCCTATCCGTGATCTCTTCTGCAAGGGAGGTCATCGGGTGTTTATGGAGAACGTGAATCCGGATCCATGGATCCATCCATTTGCCGACAATGCTTACCGTTTTGTTTTTATTTCCTTTGCATTATGATTTCGGGATTTTGATTTCAAGCATGCATTCATCGGGTTTTGTTTCATTTCATTCTCACTAACATGCAGGCTCCAAAGCATTCCGAGTCCTCCTAGACATTCCCGTGTATCTAAAACCGAACTGTGCAGATCGTCGGAGCACCGAAGACGAGACATTTCGCGGGCCATTCCTCTCTATTTTCGTGCAATAAAATTCGTCCCACCCCGGGACGAATACCAATCTGACACAGGCGAATTCGTCTCACCCCGGGACGAATACCAATCTGCTGTAGGCCTGTTCGTTCCACCCCGGGACGAATTCCAATCTGTTGCAATCTGCTGTTTTAATCGTCTTTCGCATGCATGTTTTGTTTGTTTTATGGACCGAATGCTTTATTTTAACACAGGTGCTATTAACTCTGTTTGTTGTTTCTTTGAACGCAGGAGGAGCAGCAAGGATCGAGGACTCTTCTTCAACACAAGCGGCGGCAACACTTTGGCCCGCCCATTTTACATGTGGGCACGCGGAAGGAGGAACACTTAGTCATGATTGTAACCAAAAACTTTGTTAACGCTCCTAGCCCCCAAAAGGGGAGGAGGCGTCCTTGTAACCGAAATTAAAGAGAGTATAAATAAAGAAGGGTTGTGCTTTTACGCCTTGTTTTTATCTCGTTTAATGCGTTCTCTTTCTCTCGTTTACATTGCATTAAGTTTTAGTGTTTCCTTTGCATCTTTCGGAATCTCGTGTTTCCAAGAATATTCAACTGCAATGTGTCCCTTTTGTTGTTTTTTCTTTTTCTTAGGTTTGCCTTGGCCCTTTTTGTTTCCTTGTTCATTGGGTGATTTGTTCTTAAACCAACATCTTTTGGTTTCATGAGTGTCTTTGTCACAAATCTTACAATACTGCTTCTTCTTTAGAATCTCTTTAGCTTTACCCTTTTCTTGATTAGAAGAAGAACCTTTCTGTTGATTCCACTTTTTCTTACCACTTTGTCTTTTTGAGAAAAGAGCATTGTTGGATGCCTCATCTCTTTGGAGTTGATTAGCTTCTTTAGTTTGAAGCATGTTTATCAACTCGACAAAAGTTACTGTCCTGCCAAAAACTTGTAGTGAAGTGATCAACGTTCGGTAGGATTCAGGAAGAGCTCTCAAAATTATAGAGTTCAAGACTTGATCTTCAACTTTCTCTCCTAAGGATTGCAGTTTTGTTTTCAATTATGCGACTCTATAGAGGAATAGTTCTACTGTTTCTCCTGATTTCATATGTAGAGTATGATGTTGTGTTTGAAGGTTAAGAATCGTTGATTGATTATTTCCCTCAAACATGGTTTTTAAGGCATCCCATGCTGCCTTACCAGTTGTAGCTTCACTGATATGAAGTTGGATATCATCAGTAATAGCAAGCAAGATCATTAAGGATAGTTTTTTATCCTTTTTATCAAAGTCTCTTTGATCTTGTCCAGGTGATTGAGGTCTAGTGACACTTCCATTCACTATTTACCACAATTCCTCTATAGTTAAGATAGATTTCATCTTAGTCTTCCAAGAGAAATAATTTGATCCTTTGAGCAATTGGCTCTAAGTGAGATACTTGTGTATCATTGCCATGGTTTAGGTTTCAAATTTGATAGGACTAATATGGTTATATCTTGCACTATACCCTCAAAATAGTATATGGAAGTTGTTTTCAATTTTCCTCTATAAGATATTTAATGGCACCTGCCTTAACACCCTTACCAAGGGATGAAAAGTTGGAGGAATTTTAAGCCAAATAAAATAGAGCAAATGAAACAGGGGTAGGTTTGTAAAACTTTTGATTTTGCCCTCTAGGATATCTAATGACACCTGCTTTAACACCCTTTAAAGAAGGATGAAAAATTTGAGGTTATCAAGCCAAACAAAGAGAGTGAATCAATGTGATTTGAAGTTTTGACCTTTTGATGGGGAGAAATTACATGTTTTAACCTATGCATAGTTTAACATGGTTTTTGAGTGAAGTTTGGGTTTTGTGAAATGCTTCTTTGAATGTTATATTTGAATTTTTAATTGCACACAAAAACATGAGTGTTTAGTGCAATAATCAAAACATGAGAGAAACCCAAATTTGTATCACTGTAGGTGTTGGATGCAACCAAAAATGCACCTAGTACAAGCATTTTTTTAGAGAAGGTGTCAAGTAAAATTGAGAATGCACCTTTTTTACACTGAAATATCCCCCCTTTTTTGTTACAATTTTGCAAACTATAGAATAAGAAAAAAATGAATTCTATCCCCCCTTAATGTTTACAAAATATAGAATTTAGAGCACTCCTTTCAAGACAAGTCGACACACGACCCGCGTTTGAAAGGCTTCCAGAACTAGTCGACACACGACTTAGTTTTTATGGACCCAAGGTTACAAAGTCATATCAATTTTGCAGAAAAAAATAGATGTGCAATTTTATGTATTATGTCTCCTTGGAGAAAACAAATGCACTCTTTATACTTTTGATCTTTACAAAAAAAAATTCAGGCTCCTTGTCTAATTTGCAAAAAAAAATGTGATCCTTTCTTGTATGCTAAATGAACAAGGTTTGAGAAGAGTTGTCTAATTTGCAACACAAAAAAAATGTGCTTTTGCTATGTCTTATATCTCCATTTTGTGAGAAAACACTAGCACCTTTAAATATCAAAGTTGCAAAAAATATTTATTTTTAATTTTTAATTTTGCAATAGTTAAGAAAAGTTTAATAAAGCATTTTAATTAATAATAAAAAACTAAAAAATATAACTTTTAAAGAAATCAATTTAAATATTTAAACAAAAATTGATTTTAAAAAAATATATATTTTGAAGTTTATAATATTAAAAAAAATGAATAAAAAAAACTTTAATTAAAAAACAATAAAATTAAAAAAATTAAAAAAAATAATTAACCTTGGAAATGCCGAAGGCCAAAAGAATGACCTTTTGTTCCCGATGGGATTTGAGCCATGGGCCTTAGCTCGACCCGATCAACCGGTCGGGCTACAACACCCGATGGGAACGAAGGCACCAGATGTGCCTTATAAACCCTGCTTGACGACGATTTTTTTTTGAAAAAAATTCTAGGGTTTTATCCCACATGCATCCTGCAGTGGGATGTTGTGGGGTTGATAAGGTGGAAGTCCACCATTATCTGTCAATTTCCTTTGGGCAATCGAATATCATTGCCTGCCCTTTTGGTCAGTGTCACATGGCATAAGGGGAAGGCAAGTCTGCGTCGAGTCAGTCCTGTGGTGATGTGCCACATGTCAAGTCATGTCCAATGGATGTCCGCCACTTATCCGGTCCCTTTCCAATGACTATCTGCCATGTGTCCACCACATGTCCTGTCAAGTCAGCACCTTGAGGTGCATGCCTGGGTCCAGTCTTTGATGATCTAGTCCACGTGTCCCTCGAGATGCGTGCCAGGGCCAGTCAGCATCTGTCTAGTCCACATGTCCCTCGAGATGCATGTCGTGGCTAGGCTATGTTTATCCAAGTCACATGTCGATCAAGGATTGGAGGGCTGCCTGCTCCCTTAGATCTTGAAGTTTGGTTTAGTCCATGTGGAGGGGAGGGCACTCCTGCCCTCTCGGATCTCCTGTAATTGGGACACATGGCCTACGTGGCTTCTACAGGCCCAAGGGCTGGCACAGGAGTTGAGGTTGAATGGCCTCGACTCGTTGACCATGTCCAGTCTAGGGAGGCACAGGCCCTCAGCTTGGCCTGTGTGCCAGGTCGGTGGGTGAATTTGTGAGCCCTCTGTTTGCATCATCTGTGACGGCCAAGTCTATGGGCTAGCTAGCAAAGTCAACTATGACGGCCAGATCTACAGGCCTGCAGGTTGCGTCGATTGCGATGACCAGAGCTACGGGCCTACGAGCTGCAACAGCCAGGTCTGCAGCCTAACACATTGGATCAGGTCTACAGGCCTTCCTGGTGAGGAAGAGACCACGTTGAGCACCTCAGCTACTCCGTGGGAGTCTGCAGCAATGGGGAACGAGTGAGATCTCATAGGTGAATGATACCAATGTAGGTCCAAGCTAAGTCCAAAATATTAAAATGAACATTAGCTTAGACAATAGGTGTTACAAAATATATATAACAATACTATCAACTAATCTAGTCTATCTCGCTAACCAACATGGTAGGAGAGACGTGTAGCTAACTACTAACCTAGGTAGAGAGTTCTAACCATAACACTAACCTAAATATCTAACATAGGATATTTAGGTACTTACCTAGTTTAACCATGAAGAAAATATCTCATGGTAATTACATAATTACATAGAAAAGTAAATGTAATAACCCCATGTAGTGTAATGCAATACACTACCTTATTTTACCCTAACACCAATGACAAAGAGAATTGAAAATCCAATATAATACAAAAACGATGATTGGATTTCATGTGACGTAGAAGTTAGCTTTCTTTATAGCCTCATGGCAGAGATTTTTGAACTTTGAATAGCTTTCTTTATAACCTCATGGTGGAGATTTTTTAAACTTTGAATTATTTGCTTTATAGTTTCATGGTGAGATTATGGATATTTTTGAACTTTGAATTAGCATTCTTTATAGCCACATGCTGGAGTATTTTAAACTTTGAAAGTTTTGCTATATAGTTTCATGATAGAGATTGCATGGAGATTTTTGAAGGTTGAAAATTTTTGTTTTAGATAAGTGTCTATATTATTATGTTTTAATAATTAGAGTATGGTTAGATAATTATATATTAAGTGAAATAAGGGTTGTTTTATATAGTTTATGATTTGACATTAAAAAAAAATTACTCTTTTAATGCAGTTAGTAAATTTTGGAATAAGTTATAAAAATTGAGATGGTAAAAGTGTTAGATGTTTTATTTTTAATCTTGATTGACTAGTATGTGGTTAAAAGTGATAATAATTATAAAAGTTAAAGTGTCTATTAATGGATAGGTTGGTTGATAGCAGTCGAGTGCTTGTTGGTGGGCTATCTCAATTTGATTCCTTGGAGGGTTAGGGGCTTCTTTGACTTTGTTTTTATCCATTGGGCTAGGGATTATAGAGGTTTCCTATGCAACAAAAAAAGAAAAATAAAAACTATAAAAGGTAAAGTAAAATAGTTTGTAACATGCATGAGACCACATGTCTTTTGAGACATTTGTTATAGAAGATGCTATTTAAATAATATATCTTTTTCCAACCAAACTCTGGTTACTAAAGTTTGATGTAAAAATCTACCTTCTGTAGGATTTGAACCTTGAACCTCTTTTCCAAAGTTTTCTTAGACCCAAAAAATATTAGAAATATAAATACTAAATAATAGAAAATTAATTAATTTATATTGATAAAATGTTTTATGTAAACTAGACATAATATGATAATTGGTATTAAATAAATAAGACTTAAAATGATTGTTTATGCATAAAATTATATGATATAATTTTTTTTTTTTTTTTTTTTTGAATTTTCATGGTGGAATTGGTAGCCGCCACGAATTCGGGTAGGCTGTCCAGATTTTATGGTCGCCACAGTATTTACATTGTGGAATTGATAGCCGCCACGAATCTGGGCAGGTTGTCCAGCTTTTATGGCCGCCACAGTATATGATATAATTAAGCATCCATAAGATTGCAATTGGATATAGAAAGAGAGTCATGTTAATAATTAATTTATAAATTGAAGAGTTGAGAAAACTCAATACTAGCTTGATTAGTGTGAAGGCACACAATTTTGAAGAAAAAGGAAATTAAAGGGTATAAAGGGTTGATTTGATTTATTAAAGTCGAAGGGAAAATATTATGAAATTTTATTTAAAGTGGATGGAAAATAGGTTTAATAGGATAAGTGGAAGAGGAAAAGGTGTTTATTTTCATTGCACAAGAGAATATGAAGATGAGAGAAGGATTTAAACATATGACCAAGAAGAAGCGATCACGACATTGGGCTAAGGTCATTCAAGATGTAGAGCAAGGAGAGGTTATACCAACAAAGGTAAGTAATGATAATTTTTTTATTATTTATTCTTTTAGTTTGTTGATTTATGTTGTCAAAGTTGTGTTGTTTGGGGGGAGGTTGTTTGTTGGTTTGCATGTTCGATAAAATATTTTTAGTAAATATGCCAATATGACAATTATTTTTATCTATACAACACCATTGTAATCATACAACACTTTTATGGTTATATGATGATTTTATAGTTGTGTAGTGCTCTCATTGTATGACACTTCTATGTCCATAAGATGCTTATATCGATACATGATGCTTTTGTTAGCATTTGGTGCTTGCATTAGCATATGACTATTTTTACAATGCTAAAACATGGCATGAGCTCATGTTTATCCATACAACACTTTAATATGAGGCTATTGTTAGTAACAAAAGTGTTGTACAAATTGTATAGTGCTATTGTCAGGTTATGGTGCCTTTTTTTGCATCTATTTTGGAAGATCAATTTTTGAGCACATAGTCCAATTTATACATGTTAGAAAGCTCTTTCTGTTAGCTTTTCAAGGGTACTAGTTTTGAAAAGGTTTAAGTAGATTTGAGCCTCAAATATCAAGGTATTGTTTTACCCCAATGGGACCATTTTTTATTATTGTTGTTTTTGGGCATTTTGGGTTATCATTTCTTAGGAAGTCATTATTAATTTTATCATCCAATTGAAAACTCTTTTCAATCATTTTTCAATAGTATCAATTTTGTAAGGTTTTATGATAATTTAATATGGTTTATGAGTCTACTTAAATTAGGTTATTTATTGATGTTTTATTTCATTACTGACTTGAATGGGACCTGATATTTGTCCTTTTTTGTGGATTAGGAGTATTTATCTTCCTTGGATTGTTGTGAGAGGAGGCTTTGTGCATTATATATTATCCCAATTTTGTTGGATGAGGGTGACTATGGTTTGTTATAGGTTAAGGGCCTATATCATCTAGTTCATATGCTAAAAGTTAGATTTTATAAGGCATTACTAATAGCACTGGCAAAGCAATAGTACTCAAATATGAATATCTTTCATCTCCCTATAGGGGAGATTATAACTACCTTGGAATACATATGATGAATCCTACAAATTCCTATCAAATGTGTCAAGATAGATATTTAATAAAGTAAAATATATTATTTATAAAGATTGATAGGGCATGAGGACATTCCTATTGTACAATCTGACATTGACATCAATGTTGCTTTTACATGATAATATTTAGATAGGTGTAGGACTTTGTTATATGTATTGGTATTAGGTGTCCTAGTGGGGGATACTAGTATAACAGTGATACACTTGGGATAATAATGTATGGTTACAAACATAAGGGATCACTAGGTGATATTTGCTTAAGGACAAGTAGTATTATTACACATATATCAAACACTACACATATTATTGTAGTAAGGTGGAAATTTCTAGTGTATTACATTTTTATTCAAGTTTAAGCATCAAAGCATATCTTGATCCTATGACCTTGTTGTTTTCTAGGGGAAGTAGATGATTGAAATATTCCTATAGCCTTTATTTGGGATGAATTTTGAAGACTAGAGGGAGAGTGTCTATTGTGAAACATCTTTTAGATGTGGGAAGAGTAGTAGATGATCTTCCGCTAGATAAAATAATATGGTGACATTATTTATTGTACCATGGATGGATTGATGATAGATATCACCTAGTTAAGGTACGATGTATCATATGACTACATGGTCTCAAAGGTGAGTGAGAACACCATTTTTATCGAGTCATTAGGTAGTTTCATGTGGTACAACATATTATTAAGGAGCTAGTTTGTTATAGGAGATATCATCTAGAGAGGAGTTAGGGGTTTTCTCAATTTAGACAATAATGCAAATGATAATTTTGAATCTTGGTCAAGATGATATTGGTAGAGTTGAGGGGTATGAGCATTGTTATGAGGATGTTTACCCTCATTGAGCTACCTTATCATATGAGCAAGCACCTAGGTGGTAGATATGAGTAGATTCATATTTATGGAGACACATTTAAAAGTTATTATAGAGGAATATATAGAGAGATTTTACAACAATGATAACACTTCTATAGATATTGCCACTATTGAGTATACAACAAAGGAGGTAGGGAGTAGATCATGTTATCTTTTGATGGATATATAATAAAGGAAATGCAACCACAAGATGTAAGATAAGCAAGCTATGATTATTAAATGATAATGACACTATAAGTTTTAAGAAAACTATAAGATAAACTTCTACAATAAATATATACCATTAATAAAAGCTCAAAAAATAGTACAATGCAATATAATGGAGGATAGGGACACTCCATAAACTATTTCAAAGAACTACATTATAATCCACTACTAATCTATAGTATACACTCTTTATATTCTCTACTACACACACTTCTCTCTATGAGGCCTATATATAGAAAGATATGTTCCTTGGCCCTCACCCTACCTATGACTTTTCATCTATTACATTTATTACACTTGTGCATTTATTAAATTGCATGTGTAGACACCAAAACAGCACCAATCCGATTATGTGACTACAAACATTGATCACATTAACACACACAGCCCCCAGGGTAGCCCCCAGAGGTTAAACAATGGTTCTAACCACTTACACAAGCAGCTTTGCAAGTCAAAAATCAATTTGGCACCTTTTAGACACTCTACTTCTTATTCGTCCCACCCAGGGATGAGTGCGAATTTGTACTTGTCCTACCCAGGGACGAGTGTGGATTAGTACTTGTTTCACCCGGGGACGATTACTAGCGCTCGCTTCTGGGTGGGACGAATGCCAGGTTTGACCAGCAAAAAGTCAGACCTCAGCGCATGACAACTCAGAACTACCACTCAGCTTTTCATGCATGACATAGGAGTGCGAGTGAGTTCTTTTGACAACTCATATCTGCCAATTGACTGTCCCTTCACTGCATGGGAATGAGAGTAAGCTTTTTAAGACAACTCAGATTTGCCACTTAGCTATCCCTTCATTGCATGGGAGTGCAAGTGAGCTTTTCTAAAACATGCAAAGACATGCACAGAGGCGGTTAAGAAGCCCTTGATCAAGAAGAAGTCTTCTCTTCACAAACAAAAGCATTCATGCAAAGAAACACTTTTGCATGTTAATTCAAAGAGACCCCTTGGGTCTATAAAATGGTGAGTTTCCTCACCCAAAGGAGATACCGAGCAGGAGCATTCTGAGCAACGAAGTGTTGTTAATTCACTTACTTGCGATTTGCGCCCAAACCCCAATCTTTTGACCACAATATTCTATCAATTTGACGACAACACATCACATCGGGTTTCGGACCCATCTCAAGCGGATTGGTGTCGAAGCAAGGTTTTATCCGCGGGTGGTTTGCCTTCGGGCACCTCCCCGCTTTACTTCATTTATAGTATTTTAGCTAGTTTCATGTTTATGCATTTATCAAGTTTTTAGTGCATTTAGATTCATTTCAGCTATAGTTAGATTTATCTTTTATTTTTCATACACAGGTGCTACTGATTCTTTGTTTGTTTCTTTGAACACAGATTTCAGGTCTATTGAAGGAGCAGCGAGGAATCGACCTTTGTCAATGCAAGCGGCGACAACGTTTTGGTTCGCCCATTTTATATGTGGGCACGCGGAAGAAGGAATTCAGAGACAAGTTGTAGAGAACAATATCTAACGCTCCTATCCCCTAAAAAGGAAGGAGACGTATTGTAACACGAATTGAAAAGAATATCAATAAAAAAAGGGCTACATTTCATATTGTTCTTATATCTTGTGTTCATTCATTTGTGTTCCTTCCTTTTAATACGATTTCGTTTAGTCTTTCCTTTTTGTTTCCGGAATCTCGTGTTTTCAATGGCGATCACGGTGGGACGACTATCCTCTTTTTTTTTAGGTTAATTTACTGATCTAAAATTGCTTGTTTTTATAGGTACCTATTTTTTAACCTCGGACTGTTATTCGTCTCTGCACGTGACGATTACAGAATTGGTACTCGTCTCACCCCGGGACGAATAAACTATTCGTTCCACCCTGGGACGATTACGGTCTGTTATTCGCTCCACCCAGGGACGATTATAATTTTGTGCAATTTTCAGAGCAAATCAGAGACATCCTGTTAGGCAGAGAAGAGGTAGGGGTTTTTACGACTTTCTGTCAAATTTCTGTTTTTCTGTTTTCTCGGTTTTCGCTTTGTATGGCTTAGGGAAAGATTTCTTTTCGTTTGCCTGTTTCAATTTTGCACAATTAAAACGAACCCCACACATCACGAGGCATTTTAAACCAAGGCGTTGGTCGTAAAACCCCAACCCTTGAACAAGACCAAAGGTGGATTCCATTATCACTTTGGCTTGATATATTGCATCCATTACCTCGATCGCGACTGTTGCTAGACGTAAATCCTGACGAAAGCTGACCGAGTGTAGCTTGGGGTGATTCCCAGCACGCGAGGATAAGTCTTCTATGGTAGGTGTCATAAATAGAGCGATTCCCCTTTCGTACCGCCTATGTTCCACGTATCATCTGCTCTCACGTACCTATAGTCTCCCTCACGTAAGGGCGGGTATATAGAGAGGTTGGTATATCGGTCCGGCAATGGTATATTGAAGGGGCGACCATATTGGGAGTCATAAGAGCCTTCATACTTGCATTTAAACGTTTCACAAAAATCTTCAAAAACAAAACAAACAACAAAAACACACTAAACCAGATTTAGGGCACACTATTAATCTTTAAAAGAGATAATCATTGCTTGTGTGTGTATGCTATTTTCTGTTTAGACAAAAAAAATCAAAAATCAAAAAAAAATCATAAACAAAGATAAAAATCTACGCATTTTGTCACTCGCTCCAAAAAGCTCCAAGGATTCCCGCAATCGCTTGGTCATCTCCAAAATGCCCCAAAGGTGTCCATGAACCCTTTGGTCAACCCAAAAGCACCCCTAAGGTGCCCATAAGTGATGCGGGACCATCCAACAAAATATGGGAAATTTTATATTTTTCTCTAAATTTTAGTGCATCTTGCCGGGGCCATAACTTCTCAACCGTAGCTCCGATTGACTTGAAATTTTACAGGGAGTTAGTTGGGATAATTTTAAACAAATATAATTCCCTAGAATTCTATTTGCCCAAAAAAGTCAGTTTTCGGGGCCAAATTCCATCATCTAGTGCCCCAAAATTAGGTTTTAAAATTGGGCACGCATTTTTTTGCA
This sequence comes from Wollemia nobilis, assembly GCA_028583015.1. NCBI lineage: Eukaryota > Viridiplantae > Streptophyta > Pinopsida > Araucariales > Araucariaceae > Wollemia > Wollemia nobilis. The sequence goes on from JAQPPZ010003709.1 coordinate 574,783, forward strand.
CTTTTTGAGCTGTTCGGATGTCAATATCTCCTAATGTATTTAGAGTTAGGACTTGAGACTTCATTTTTGTCTTATCTACTATAAGAGGGATGCGCACACCAATTTTGGGCCCCATCTGACTCATTTTCAATTTTTAGGGTTTTTAGAGAGACATCGTCATGGTGCTCACCCGTAGTCAAGCCCACTCACGGGCAGACGCTGCGGAGAATGTCCAAAGAAGCACGAGTCACATCCGTTATAGTCCCCAAGATTTGGTCATACCACCTTGGTGACCTAACACACAAGGCAGTCCCCTACACACCTTAACGGAAAGGGACTATAGGGGCACCTCTTCTAGGGGCACTCCTGTTCAGCATAGCACCCAGCACGCATCCTCCCATGAGGGGTACATCCGTAGGAGAGCTCCCTTAGATGCTCGCTATGAGTGGTCACCATGCAATGAAGCACTAGGTCAACATAGGGTTCGACGGGAGGAACCACATGATTACACTATCCCTCCTTCACCCCCTCTAGTTGTCAGGACTACAAGGACAAATACAGAGCACAAGGCTCCTCAGGCGGGGCGAGCCAACTCTTCCCATTCCTCTTTCACTTACAAAAGAGAGCACGAGGAAAACCCTTACCTTCCTCAAGAACAATATACATCGCAGGAGCAACACGCCTCCGCAATTGCTAGCTTTCAAGATTACCTATTGAGGCCAAAGCCTCAGGGGAATGCCGCTACCCCCAACAGAGGGAGGCGACCTATAGAGATCTCGGATCACCATGACCGAGATAGATATCTAGGAGAGGCATCTAGGCCTTCTAGACATGAGACGACAGGACCAACTATCTTAGAATCTGCCAAGCATATTGCACGTCGGATGCAACTCACGATACTTGAGCTGGAACAACAACAGTTAGAGCAACAATATCTTTTAAATCAAGAGTGCCTTCAGAGCCAGGAGGATGAGTTGTTACAACACACTATGCAGGTGAAGACTCCAACCCATCGCATGCATAAGACAAAACATTATGAGAAACACAACTGGGTGCAAGACAGGTCTCTACGACCTTATCAAACGTTGCCCTCGACGCCTCCTAGACTTGAGCGGGAGGCCAATCCTAAGACCAATGACGGGTGCCTTCTTCAAGCGCCCACCCAGGTTCATGGACCACCCCCAAAAATTCTTCAAGAAGCCTCTGAGGAACCTGAGCTAGAAAAAGAGTGGACTAAAATGAAATACCAAAGCATGGGGGGTGCTATCCAGCCACCCCTCCCAAGGCATCAAGTTTCCCACAACTTGCAATGGGAACAAATCAAACAGGAGGAGCTCAAATCCCTCGATACAAGCAATGCGCTGCCCAAGCACTTAGAGTTGGTAGAGATCAAGATTTTGGGGTCCCAAATGCCCAACTCACATGAAAATCCTCTCAAAGAGGATCAACCCCTAGTTGTAGAGCTACCTGATGACGAGGTCTTCCATATCTCAGAATCACCAAATTTTGATGAGCCTGACTCTCTCGCCAAAGACGAGTCAACATATGCAATAGTGCCATGGGACCCGTTCGAGTCTGACAACACTAATTCACAGGTGGTCCCCATGGATGAGCATCACAAAATTCTCCTAACATTATTCCCTTTGGAGGCTCCCATCGAGCCCGTGCCATTACAAGAAAATTAGGTCCCCCCACAAAGCGTGAAACAACTCCATGAGGACCACATCAATCTGCTCGAGCAAGAAGAGCTTAGCATGTCGCAGATAGCTATCGAGGCCAACGAGGGCCTTTGGATCATCGACAATGATTACGAAGATGAAACTAAGATGGCTTATCTCAATCATGCACGACGACACAATCACCCTGTCACCCATGACGAACTAATGGCCCAACTAGGCATAAGACTAGGGCATGAGTGGCGCATAGACCCAGCCCACTGGCATCACATGTTGATCCCACTCCTTTGGGAAGATCGCGAGCACCTTCCACCCAGAGATATCATAGCACCATCAGTGCCGAAGGCAGACCTTGCCCTCCTATCCGTGCATAAGGCCGATCCATTCGTGCCAATTCCTACAGAGCCAGATCCGATGCACAAAGATCATCACGCTGGGGGTACCTCTATTCCCTGAAGAGCCAGTGGGTTACACCAAACGCTCCAAAGGTGTCCATAAACCCTTTGGTCAAACCAAATGCTCCAAAGGTGTCCATAAACCCTTTGGTCAAACCAAACGCTCCAAAGGTGTCCATAAACCCTTTGGTCAAACCAAAAGCTCCAAGGATTATCGCAATCTCTTGGTCATCCCAAAAGCTCCAAGGATTATCGCAATCGCTTGGTCACCCCAAAAGCTCCAAGGATTATCGCAATCGCTTGGTCATCCCAAAAGCTCCAAGGATTATCGCAATCGCTTGGTCATCCCAAAAGCTCCAAGGATTATCCTAATCGCTTGGTCATCCCAAAAGCTCCAAGGATTATCGCAATCTCTTGGTCATCCCAAAAGCTCCAAGGATTATCGCAATCTCTTGGTCATCCCAAAAGCTCCAAGGATTATCGCAATCTCTTGGTCATCCCAAAAGCTCCAAGGATTATCGCAATCGCTTGGTCATCCCAAAAGCTCCAAGGATTATCGCAATCGCTTGGTCATCCCAAAAAGCTCCAAGGATTATCGCAATCTCTTGGTCATCCCAAAAAGCTCCAAGGATTATCGCAATCGCTTGGTCATCCCAAAAAGCTCCAAGGATTATCACAATCGCTTGGTCATCCCTAAAAGCTCCAAGGATTATCACAATCGCTTGGTCAAATCCCTAAAAGCTCCAAGGATTATCTATACAATCACTTGGTCAACCAAAAAGCTCCAAGGATTACCATAATCGCTTGGTCAACCCAAAAGCTCCAAGAGTTACCATAATTGCTTGGTCAACATAAGTATTCAAAAATCAACAAAAACAACACAAAAATCAAAATCACAAAAACATTTGCATTTCAATTCCATGCATTCTCATAACACATCAAAATTACAAAAACAATTGCATTTCAATTCCATGCATACTCAAAAAAAAAAAAAACAAAAATCAAAATCACAAAAACAATTGCATTTCAATTACATGCATTCTCATAAAAAAACAAAATCACAAAAACATTTGCATTTTCCATACATTCTCATAAAAAAAAAAAATGAAATCACCAAAACATTTGCATGCATTTTCATAAAAATCAAAATACAAAAATATAGGTTGCATTAAACATTGCATCCATCCCTTGCATACTTCGATAGGTCATACAAGTCAAAAGCACCATAGGCTGTCATTACTTGGCAATTCCATCATTTCCACCTCAAATCCATTTCCATAAATGCATACATCCAACATATCACCTTTTTATTTTAGCATAGTCGCATTGTTTCCTAATGTATATAGGGTTTTCGTCATTCGGATGTCTTTAAATTTCTAGCCAAAAACTGTACACGGTTAAACAAATTTTACACGGGAAAGTTTTACTTGGATCACGCCTTGTTACGTAGCATCCCAACACAAATTAACACACATAAAAAATTCCTAAGTTGTGTGAACGAAAGATGAAACCTGCACCGTAATCCAGGTCACCATAAGCGAAACGGCTATCTTGCTTATCCCCCTGTGCGAATGACCCTAGGAATGCTGAGAGTTGGCAAAAGGACAAGCATCCTCCCTACCCAATTCCCCATGAATCCCAAGTTCTCAAAAGTTGCAAAACATCAAAAATTTGCAAAACGTCAAAACATTCAAAATTGACATCCTACAATGCACACATCAAAAGGCACGTACAATAGTGATTCTCGTCACTCCCTATTCAATCCCTTGCTCAAAAAAAAAAAAAAAAAAACATCAATAAAACAAAATAAACAGTGATCTTATCACTATAAAGAGCAAGTATCCCAATACAATTGAAGAAAAGCAGGGAGTCGAACTTGAATCCCTGGAATTCTCAGCATTTCGACAGGTCATGAGGCAAGCTTCAGTATCGGTTTGGTTGATAGCCTATCAGTCACTGATAGTAAACCTCCCGCATGACGATATATCTATCACATTAACTTGTGTATAGATCAATGTTTGCATGTGGATGAGCTAGCTTATGGTATCCTAGATAGCATCGCAGATTAATCTAACCAAACACAATCAAGGAGTTAGTGGAGCTAATTAGGTGATCCTCAGATACGAGTTCGGTTGAAAGCCCATCCGGCACTCGGCGGTATCCCGATGAATAACACATAAACGAACTCAATTGCACACACAGGGATGTGAAATAACTTGGTTAAATTCAAGTCGAATTTATACCTTGTTCAAAAGTCTTGCGAGATAAATGTACAAGTCTTGGCTAGTTAGTTAAAATATCTGAATCTAAGAAAAGCTTAACTACATTTTAAAAACAACTGTCACATTTTATTCCGTACATCACCATCAAAATATATGCAAAATACAAAAACAAAGTTTTCACATGCAAAGTCATTCCACAAAGTCATCCCATTAGTATAGCAAGTCAGTCAAATCTTGTACAGTCTATGGTGCATCGACACATCATCAACACCTCATTTCATTCATTCCCTATCCATACATCATACAAATTAGAAACATCACATTCATAATCGCCTCTGCATACATCAAACACATACATAAAAACACGCAAAACAACAAAAAAAAAAAAAAAAAAAACAAACAAACACAACAAAACAACCAAAATATAAAAATGACAAATGCCAACAAAAACACTAAAAATTGCCGGACAAAAGTGCTCTTGCACTTAACCTCTTCGCATTAGAAAATTGATGTCGGGGTCTACCTTGTCGTTATCCTACTCCCCAAGAAGGCTACCATAGCCGGACCGCTCCACGGGAAGACGGATTTTCGCCAATGTTACCCCCAAATGGCATCCCAAAATGGGTTCACACCCACCAAAAATAGGTCAAAACAATCGAGAAATTGCTCGTGCATTCAACGGACAAACCTCTGAAGGCACCCTCACTTAAGTCATCTTGGGTCAAGCGACTCGTCGCTTTTCTCATGTCAGTCATTCCTTCATCGATTCGTCGCTTGAGGGGGTAGTCACACTTAAGTCACCAATCAACAACAACACACCCAATCACGGCAATAGCATGCATTCAAAGAATCATTGACAAAGACAATCACGCTCCTGCTTGGGGCAGCAAACAAGCAATATATCACAAAATTGATCAAACACTTGGCATTCCCGAAGCATGAACACAAGGTTCCCCCGTGGATAAAAGGTTGCGCCCTTTGCCTATTCATGACTGATCAATGTCCAAGCTCAAGTCACACCTCACCAAAATAGGTTAATACTTGAAATCAAATTCCTTAGCTCGTCAGAAGCAAGGATTCAAGAATGCATGCCCTTTCCATGCTTGGGGCATCAAGAGTTGGTTAGGTTACTGAGAAACCCTAATCATTAGTGCTTTGGTTATCTATTTTTGCTCGGCGCTGTGCCATGCACAACGCTTCCCAAAAAGGGGCATCTGTAGACACCAAAATAGCACCAATCCGATTATGTGACTACAAACACTGATCACATTAACACACACAGCCCCCAGGGTAGCCCCCAGAGGTTAAACAGTGGTTCTAACCACTTACACAACAGTTTTGCAAGTCAAAAATCAGTTTGGCACCTTTTAGACACTTTATTTCTTATTCGTCCCACCCAGGGACGAGTGCAAATTTGTACTCGTCCTACCCAAGGACGAGTATGGATTTGTACTCGTTTCACCCAGGGACGATTACTAGCGCTCGCTTCGGGTGGGACGAATGCCGGGTTTGACCAAGAAAAAGTCGGACCTCGGCGCATGACAACTCGGAACTACCACTCAGCCTTTTCATGCATGACATAGGAGTGCGAGTGAGTTCTTTTGACAACACACATCCGCCAATTGACTTTCCCTTCACTGCATGGGAAGGAGAGTAAGCTTTTTAAGACAACTCAGATTTGCCACTTAGCTATCCCTTCATTGCATGGGAGTGCAAGTGAGTTTTTCTAAAACATGCAAAGACATGCACAGAGGCAGTTAAGAAGCCCTTGATCAAGAAGAAGTCTTCTCTTCACAAACAAAAGCATTCATGCAAAGAAACACTTTTGCATGTTAATTCAAAGAGACCCCTTGGGTCTATAAAATGGTGAGTTTCCTCACCCAAAGGATATACCGAGCAGGAGCATTCTGAGCAACGAAGTGCTGTTAATTCACTTACTTGCGATTTGCGCCCAAACCCCAATCTTTTGACCACAATATTCTATCAATTTGACGACAACACATCACATCGGGTTTCGGACCCATCTCAAGCGGATTGGTGTCGAAGCAAGGTTTTATCCGCGGGTGGTTTGCCTTCGGGCACCTCCCCGCTTTACTTCATTTATAGTATTTTAGCTAGTTTCATGTTTATGCATTTATCAAGTTTTTAGTGCATTTAGATTCATTTCAGCTATAGTTAGATTTATCTTTTATTTTTCATACACAGGTGCTACTGATTCTTTGTTTGTTTCTTTGAACACAGATTTCAGGTCTATTGAAGGAGCAGCGAGGAATCGACCTTTGTCAATGCAAGCGGCGACAACGTTTTGGTTCGCCCATTTTATATGTGGGCACGCGGAAGAAGGAATTCAGAGACAAGTTGTAGAGAACAATATCTAACGCTCCTATCCCCTAAAAAGGAAGGAGACGTATTGTAACACGAATTGAAAAGAATATCAATAAAAAAAGGGCTACATTTCATATTGTTCTTATATCTTGTGTTCATTCATTTGTGTTCCTTCCTTTTAATACGATTTCGTTTAGTCTTTCCTTTTTGTTTCCGGAATCTCGTGTTTTCAGCATGAAGTAAGTACTTAACTCTACTCTAAAGTAAACTCCTACTCTAGTTATGTACCCAAGGTGGTACATTGATTTATACCCAATAACGTGATATACTCTAACACCCCCGTGTATCACATTATTTGGGTATTAAAGACTTTAGTCTTCAATATGGATCTTCTTCCTTCAAATGTTCTTCAACTTGATTTGGTTTGGTCTTCAATTTATTCTTGGAGCTCATATGTCTTTTTTGCTTTCTCCAATCTACTATCTTCTTGTATACTTGATCAAATGAATGGTTAGTATATTTTAATCTTTGTGGCTTCAAGATTACAAGTTTCTTGAACTCTTTCAAATTCTTGTGTAAGAATTTTTCTTTTTCCTTTGTTCCTAGAATCATATTATCCTTTGAGTTTTTGTCTAGAAACTTTTGTTTTATCACTTTCATTTTTTTATTCTTGTGTATAAATATGAAAGGTAAATTTGGATCACAATTGATCCATTTTGTTTTTTCATTCCTTGTAATATGTTTCTCATAAAATCCATTAGTGTTATCTTGAACAACAATATCTAGTGTGAACCCAAGTAAATCTAGAGCATATGTACCATTATTAATAGGTTCTATAGCTTCTATTTCATACTTGGATTCTACCTTATTTATACTTTTAGTTAGTTTGGTTTCCGAAATGAAGTTTGTAATTAACCCTTTCAAATTAAGAATATTTTGAGACTTTAAGGAGATCAAACAATTGTGGATTTCCTATTATATGTTTACTTATTCCAATATCCATTATCAGGCGCGCGATTTCACTGCCAAATTCTGCAAGTAATTTTTTTTATTCTTCACAATGACCCGGATTGATTCTGATACTACAATTTCTTTTTATCACTCTCTAACTACTACACTTCAATATCTCTTTCTACTACACTTCAATATCTCTTTGTAATTTATTTTCTCCTTTATAGATATTTCTCACATTCAATTTCTTCTACTCCAAACGTCATTGTGTGATGTTTTTATAACAAGGTACGTGATCTTTTTTTTTATAAACTAAGAGTTGTTATTTAGAGCTGTTGTTTAATTTACTTAACTTTTACCTAACTAAAATTTATAAAAATTTTGTAAACAATAAAATAAAACATATTCAACTGCCTTCAACTTTAAACAACAAAATAAAACATATTCAACTTCCTTCAACTTTAATATGTGGTCTCTCTCGTTCTACTCTAAGACCTGGTCTCTCGAAGAAACAAAAGAAAAGGCTTGGGCTGGCCGAGCTTTTTAAGTTCTTTTATTGATCGGAATTTGATGATGAGTGCGGTCCAACCTCCGGTTGGAGTTCCACACAGACGCAAATGCTTCCATGACCATCGCGGTGGCTAATTTGGAAGGCGTTCAATGGAGTGATGGGGATTGACGTGGTAGTAGGCGTGATTGTTTGTTGAGGTGTTAATGCTTTTACAACTAACATATTGTTGTCTAATATAATAATTACTATTTTTTTAAAATGAAAATCCCTTGCAGGTCGCTTTGGTTTGAAAGACCACAAACAGAGGGTTCTACACCGCACACCAACCCCCCAAACATTATCAATTGGACATTATCCAATTTTTTTCTTTTTGGAGGGGGGGGGGATGGGGCCTCCCCTTTGGAGGATTGCCCCCCCCACACCTACAACACCTGAATAATATAAACACCTGAATAATATAAGTACAAATAAAATACATAATAAATAATTTTTTATTTTTATTTTATTTAAAAAAATTAACGATCAACCGTTTTGTGAGTAAAATTGATTTTTAAAATAGGCTCTCTAACTATACTTAAGAGATCATATACTCCTTTTTATAAGTATCATTCTATAATTTATAACTTACTACGCGAGGGTTCCTCAGCAGTTCACTCATTGCCCATTCTATCGTTGTGATCGACGTATCTATGCCACCATTCAATATATCCTGCACGGCCCATTACATATTTTAATCAGTTGTTGACCAATAGTGACAGCATAAAAGTTTTAACTTAATTCTTAAACTTACAAATATAATTCCTTTGATATCGGCCCTCGTGATTTTCATCTGTGTTGTGTCGCTTTCTGCCTCCGCCATATCCACAGCACATCTACTATGTCTTTTAGACAACCTTCTTGCTCTTGTTTTTCCACGTTAGACGTCTTTCTCCGACTAACGTGGTCTTCAATAACTTTCTCCGCAAAGCCGTCAAATATTTTAGCAACGTTTCTCATGCGACGATGGAAACCTTGCAAATCCAACCAGTTGAGACATGGAATGAAATCTCCGATGCAAAAGGCACCCAGAGGAACGACAATCTCTTCAACCATTTCATTGAATCCAATCATTGAAGATTGAACGTGGTCTCCGCTTAATTCATTGTCCAAGTATACATTTTACAGATAATATTTCGTGAGAGAATAGAGAGCCGCTTGCTCACATCCACAAGATTCACACCCCGCTCTCCACCCACATGGGCCGGACCATGGCGGAGACCTCTTCCTCCATCACGGATTTGAATGTCTCGATTCTCTTGGCCGTCAGTAACTCCACTGTGCATAGCTTTTTCATCTGCCTCCGTCTCTGTGGTCATAGCATAAATATTTTCCAGGCGAGCAGTTGGGTCTGCTGGCGAATATGAGATCGTGAGTCTTAAGGATCTCTCTTGCCATGCCTGGAGAAGACACCACAATCGTTGGAACGGAGCCCAAGCGTAGTAACATGATGGATCCGTAATTTCTTGACAAATTTGCGAGAGTGCGATGAGGAAGGATTCTCAGCTGATGAAGATTCCCTACAACGAGCCATGATGGTGGTCCTGGAGGAAATTTCAATTTACTGCTGTTTCTCTTAAAGTTACACAAGATCCAAACGAACACACAAAATATTCCATTTCCTAAAGCGCGTCATCGTTTCTTCGTTTGGGCATCTGCAAGACCAAATTCTTATAAAGCGCGTCATCGTTTCTTCGTTCGGGCATCTGCGAGACTTTCGGGCATTTGCGAGGCCATATTATTTCTACACTCATAAATATAATGACCAATTTTTTTGCAAGATCTTCGATTTATTATGCTTCTGATTAGATCCTCCTTTTTGGTTTTTAACACTACCTTTTCCTCATGCTTGATTGAAGTTCCAGCTAGTCTCTCCATCAATTAAGTTTGACCTTCCTCCTTGCTTGTTACCTCTTCCACGCTTGCCTACTCCTTGAAAATTTGAGGCTCCTTGGTGGGATTCTTCTCTACTATTGTCTTGAAATGAGACGTGCATCTAAAATACTTGCTCCAATGAGAATTGAGATGACCAAATCAGCCTTTGCTCATGTGTTTGGAAAGAACCTATAAGCTCATCCACATAAAAGATTGTCAAGTCCCTCTATTCTTTGATTAAAATCAACACTGAATCGAACCTAGCTGGTAGGCTCCTTAGTATCTTCTCCACAATCCTATGGTTCTCCACATTCTCACCACTCATCCTCATCTTGTTGATGATACCCATTGTTTAGGTAAAGAAGTCGCTCATGGACTCTAACTTGCTCATTTGGAGATTCTTGAACTCCCTTCTTAGCATCTATAACCGTACCAAAATCACCTTGTTGGTGCCCTGGAAGGAGCTAGCTAATATTTCCCATGTTGCCTTCAATGTGGTTGCTATTGTAATTCATGAGAAGATTATCTCCTCAATCACCTGCATTATATAAAATAATACCTTTTGGTCTTTCTTTCGATTCTCTTTCAACAAAGCTGACTCCACCTGGGAGAGAGCATTCATGGTTACTACATTTGCTGGTTTTGCATAGTCATTTTGGATTAGGTCCCATAGCTCCTAAGATCTGAACTAGATCTTTTTTGGATGCTCCAGTAATCGTAATTTTTATCGTTGAACAATGGGATCTACAACTACAATGAGTTGCTATTGAAAGCCATTGCTTCTTATCATCCACGTGAAATCTCTATCTTTGATACCAATTTAAAATAATCACATAAGACTGACTTGCACACAGCAGATGGAGTGCAACATTGGATCTCTCATAAATGGGATGAAACATCGGTTGACCAGGGTCAAACCCTTTTGTTGGAGAGATAAGATGCGAGATTGCTTTTTAGGAAAATATTGTTTGCAATACCTTTTTTAGGATATGGAAGTCCTAAAATGCTTTTTTGGGAAGAATTAAACGTGATTTGAAAGTTGACCATAGTCAACTTTAGGAGCGCAAATTAATATCGTGCAACAAGACAAAAAAAATGTCTTTTCGGAGGATATAAAAGCAAAACATGCTTTCGAAAGAAATAAAAGTGAAACATGCTTTCAGAGGGAATGTAGGGTAAAAAGGATTTTTGAAGGAGTAATGGCTGAAGATAGGAATTTCTCTAGTGAAGAGATCAAGGGTTTTTTTTTATGCATAAACCCGCTAGGTTTTTTTTGAATACACAACAATTTAAACACATGAAGGCTCAAATATACAAATGCAAATCTATCTTATATTATCCAATCATTAAACATACTATGGTTGTAGTTTTATAATGCAAAATAACAAAACCTTTGCACAATCATCTATAAGCTATGTTGCAGGTTCAACTTAGACAGGAGACTATGAATGTTGCAGCTTCATCTCCTCATTCTTCAAAGTGTTCCTTCGGGTTCTCTTCACACTTATTCTCTTCGCTCTTCTTCATTCTCTCTCTGCATTGCTATGCACTCACATATTTTTTTGAAAGGTACCACCACCTTATCCATACAAAAGAGAGGATAAGGCTTATGTTCTAACAAGGGATAAGCCTTATCGCTGAATTAGATTTTTTTCCAAACAATTTAGAGTTTTTGTTGATCTGCAATGGTTGACATTTACTGCACATGCGAGAAATTGCGATGATTGAATTTTTGGTGATAAGATCTATCAAAGATATTTTTAGGTGTAAAATCTAGTTTTATTTTCTAACAATTCAATGGAGTGATGGTAGTAGTAAACGTGATTGTTAGTTTTCCCATTGGATGTGAGGTATTAATACTTATCCATTACAACCAACATATTGTTGTTGAATTAATCTCCACAAATATCTATTCTAATCTCTTCATTTCCACATATTTCTATTCTTAACCCTTCGCCTGAACTAATGATGTTACTACTTCAATAAAAAGGGCTATAAATTCCTCTCATTATATCATCATTTATTAGATAGCCCATCAACTTTGTAGAAACACGAATTTTGGCTACCCATTCACACAATGTTCAATACATTGCTATAAAGGTGTTGCTTATATCTTAAGTTCAACTTTTTAAAAGACCTAAAAAAATCATATTCTTGGTAAATGTATAGATACAAAGAAGAGATAGAATACCTTCACAAAATCTATTTTGTACAAATAAAATGCATAAGATCATAAATAAATTTTTATTTTAAAAATATTAATGTTTTTTCAGTAAAATTCATTTTTGAAATAGATCATATAATATTTTTATAAGAATCATTCTATAATTTATTTTTGAAATAGGCTCTCTAAATATACTTTAAAGTGATCATACACTCCTTTTTATAAGAATCATTCTATATATATATATATATATATATATATATCTTATAACCTAGTACAATCCTTATAGGAGTAAACATAAACATACCAACAACAATGAAATAGAATGGACACCTATGTTGGCCTAAAAGGTTAGGCCACAAAAATAGCCTATGCACAACTAGAATGAAGTACTTACATCAATTGTTTATTAATAGATAAACACTATATTTAGTAAAACTCCCAGTCCCCTCAATGAACACTTCAAATGAGTCTAATTACATCATAGTCTATTATCAATTGTACTCAGTCTCAATGCAAGGCAAGGAATGAGAGGATTTTTTCTTAAAAATGTGATATCAAAAGCTTCCACCATATTCACTTCACCCTCCACACTCTAGTCAAAGCAATGCAATAGTTGAGCGAGAGCTAAATATACAACCTTAAGCCCCAAGAACATTCCAGGGCATCCTCTTCTTCCAACTCCAAATGAAACCAATTCAAAGTGCTACCCTTTCACATCAATATATTTTCCTACAAATATCTCTAACCTGAATTCCTCTACATATTCTAGACAATTTCATCTCTCCCCATAGCCCATACATTTACAAAAACCCTTGTTTTTGGAGGAATGTAAAATCCCCCCATAGTTGAGCCCTCTCTGGACTCGCGGGGAATAGGAATTGGCAATGACGGATGTAATCAAAAAGTTTCCTTCACTATGCATTGCAGGTATTTGTAGCTTGTAAAGTCACTCTCCTTTATGTAGCGATGGCTACCCACCATCGAAACAAGCTCTTCCTGGGCTCGTGCCAGTGCATGAGGGTTCCTCAATAGTTAATTCATTATCCATTCTATCGTTGTGGTCGACATTTCTATGCTAGCATTCAATAAATCCTACATAGACCATTACATATTTTAATGATTTGTTGAGCAATTGCGACTACATAAAAGTTTTAACTTAATTTTTAAACTTACAAATATGATTCCTTTGATATCGGTCCTAGTGATTTTCATCTGTGTTGTATTGCTCTCTGCCTCTGCCATATCAAGCAACACATCTACTATGTATTTTAGACAACCTTCATGCTCTTGATTTTCCACATTAGACATCTTTCTCTAACTAGCATGGTATTCAATAATTTTTTTTCAAAGCCATCAAATATTTTAGCAACGTTTCTCATGCGATGATGGAAACCTTACAAATCCAACCAGTTGATACTAGAAATGAAATCTTTGATGCAAAAAGCACCCAGAAGAATGAAAATCTTGTCAACCATTTCATTGAATCCAATAAATACATAGCCTCCACTTAATTAATTGTCCATGTATGTTTTGCTTGGAAAAATTTGATAGATAATATTTCATGTGAGAAAAGAGAGCCACTTGCTCACATCCACAAGATTCACTCCTCAACCGCTCTCCACCCACATAGATCAGACCATGGTGGACATCTCTTCCTCCCTCACGAATTTGAAAGACTTGATTCTCTTGGTTGTCAATATCTCCACTATGCATATATTTCTTATCTACATCCAATACTATCCATAGGGGGCCAATCCCATATTTTTGTGGTCATAGGATAAGTATTTTCTAGGTGAGTAGTTGGGTCTACTAGAAAATATCATATTGTGAGTCTTAAGGATCTCTCTAGCCATGGCTGGAGAAGAAACCACAACTATTGGAATGGAGCCCAAGCGTAGTAACATGATGGATCCGTAATTTCTTGACAAATTTGTGAGAGTGCGATGAGGAAGGATTCCTAGCTAATGAATATTCCCTACAATGGGCCATGGTCATGGTACTAGAGTCAATTTCAATTTACTGTTGTTTCTCCTAAAGTTGCGCAAGATCAAAATGAACACAAAATATTGTAATTCCTAAAGTGCAAGTCTTGGATAGCACGAAATGAGGAAGCAATGCCATGTTGAAGCTCATGCTGCTAGTAAATTTTGACCGAGATCAACCTATGTTGTGGGTTGTCGAATACAAACTTTATAAGCACATGAGAAGTGGATAAGCCACCTCTAGTTACTATCGCTTTGGTAATATCGATAATTCTTCACCTTTCATGTGCAATATTTAGACCTAAAACATCCTTTATGTCAAGGTCTTTCTTCAAGACATAAAATCTTCTTACAAATTTCAATTAACCTTTTCTTGATGAAATCTAGGGTTATGCATAAGGGGTTGGACTCAAAATCTACTTGTAAAAAATGGCAGATCCTAGTTGAAATCAAGGTGAATCATGGTGAATTATAAGCAAATAAAATCAATCATATTTACACCAAAATTTGGGGTATTTGAAGCCCTAAAAAATAAGGCTATCTTTGGGACACATTTTGACCTATTAAATCACCTTATAACTTCATAAACATACCACTATTAGATCAGGCTTGAAAAGAGCTTTCCAACACTTACAAATATGCCTATGTTTTAATATATTTTGTGGCAAATTGAACCTAATAAAAGTTTGGTCTCAAAAATTTTAGGCAAATGGGCCAACATCGAGGGTCCTCATATTCACAAATTTCCAATTTTAAAAATCCTAATATTCATCCAATTTACAAATATTTACCACTATGCATAACCTTGATGAAATTTGACTATAAGATAGATATATCAATCCTTTATATATCCTTCTTATTTTCTAATTTCTTCTTACACTTAGAATATGAAATTCTTCTCTATCTATTGTAGGAAGCTTCTTACACTTAGAATATGAAATTCTTCTCTATCTATTGTAACAAGCAAGGAGGCAGGTCAAACTGCAATGACAGTGAGACCAGCTACAACTTCTATTAATTAGGAGGAAGAGGCGGTGGGAAAAATCAACAAGGAGGATTTAATCATAAGAAGAACAAATCAAGGTCCAATGCTACTACTGCAAGAAATTTGGTCACTATATCTCCGAGTGCAGAAAGAATATGGCCAAAGATAACCAAAAACAAGCCCACTACACAAGTGAAGCTGGAAATGTAGAGTGCAGAGATGCATGTGGGAACATGTTGCTGACTTGCAGTATAGAGGAGCAAATCCACAAGAACACCTAGTATTTGGATAGTGGGTGCAATAACCACATGATGGGGAACAAAGAAATGTTCTCACAATTGGATGAAACAATCCAATCTGAAGTGAAAATGGGGAACAACAACAAGGTTCTTGTTAAAGGAAAAGGAAAAATCATTATCGCACTAGGAATAGTGATAGAAAAAAATACAAGATGTGTATTATGTGCTTAGGTTGAAGCATAACTTGCTAAGTGTTGGACAGCTGGTGCAGAAGGGGCACACTTTTTAGTTTAAATATGGAGTCTATACCATCAAAGATAAAGAGCATGGGAAAATTGCTACTGTATCCATGACTAAGAATAAAATGTTCCCTATGAAGATTCAGAATAGACTACTAATATCATTGAGTATATTTATGAAGGATTCTATCTGGCTGTGGCATCTTAGATTCGGTCATCTAAGCTTTAGTGGCATGAATTTGTTGCACAAGAAGAAGATGGTGAAGGGTTTACCCCTCATAGAGCAGCCAAATCAAGTTTGTGAAGGTTGCTTTGTTGGAAAGAAGCATAGGGATGCATTCCCTATAGGGAAATCTTGGAGAGCTTCAAAGCCATTGGAGTTGGTCCATTCAGATATTTGTGGTCCAATGTGGACCAGCACATTTGCTAGAAATAAATACTTTTTGAATTTCATTGATGACTTCAGTAGGAGAACATGGGTTTATCCCATCAAGCAGAAGTCAGAAGCATTCATCAAATTCAAAGAGTTCAAAGCTCTAGTTGAGAAATAGAGTGGGTATTTTGTGAAGACTCTTAGAACAGATGGAGGAGGTGAGTATATCTCCAATGAATTTCATAATTTCTACAAGCAATGTGGAATTCATAGATAATTTACTACTAGATACACACCACAATAGAATGGTGTTGCAGAGAGGAAGAACATAACAATCATGGAGATGGCATGGAGTATGCTAAAATTAAATGGATTGCCACATGAGTTCTGGGTAGAAGTTGTAGCTTGTGTAGTTTATCTGCTAAATAGATGTCCCACAAAGAGTGTGCAAGACAAGATTTCTCAAGATTTCCCACGTGTGGCTCACTTAAGATTTTTTGGTTACATTGCATATGCACACATCCCAGATGAGAAGAGGAAGAAGTTGGATGATAAATCTAAGAAATGTATCTTCAAAGGGTACAATGAAGAAGCAAAAGCATACAAGTTGTATAATACTATAACTAAGAAACTTGTCATCACCAAAGATGTGAAGTTCTTGGAGTATGAAGCATAGAAATAGAAATCTAAGACTGGCCAGCCATAACCAGCTATTATTGAATCTGTGGACTTGGAGGGAAATAGGGTGTAACCACCTGTAGCTTCAATTAGTAATAGTGGTGCCAACAACAACACAACCTCATCATCTCAGTCACCTCCACTTGCAATAAGGATCTCAAATTTGAAGACACCATCAAAGACAAGGAGTTTACAATATATTTATGAGATAACCCAAAATCAAACTGATGAAGAACATTTTTATTTTGCTTTATTTTCTAAGTGCGATCCAATTACTTTTGAAGAAGCAATTCTGAATAAGAAATGGGTGAATGCTATGGATGATGAGATAGCAACAATAGATAAAAATCAAACATGGGAGCTAATGGATCTCCTAGCTGGTAAGAAGACCATTGGGGTCAAATGGGTATATAAAACTAAGTTTAATTCCCAAGGTGAAGTAGAAAAGCATAAGGCTCGATTGGTGGCAAAATGCTACAAGAAGAAGTTAGGGATTAACTATCATGAATTTTATGCACCTGTAGCCCGACTTGACATAGTTAGAATGATCCTGGCATTGGCAGCTCAGAAAGGCTGGAATGTTTACTAGATGGATGTCAAGTCTACCTTCTTGAATGGAGTGCTAGAAGAAGAGGTCTACATAGACCAGCCACCTGGTTATGAACTGGAAGGGCAAGAAGGCAAGGTCCTAAAATTGAAGAAAGCTTTGTATGGGTTGAAGTAAGCACCCATAGATTGGTACAATAGAATTGATACTTACTTTCAGGATAATGGGTTCATTAAATACCCATACAAGCACACTCTGTATATGAAGACAAATGCAAAGGGAGAAATGATAATCATCTGCTTGTATGTAGATGATCTGATATATACTGGCAATAGCAACATGCTATTTGATTAGTTTAGAATAACCATGAAGAAGGAGTTTGAAATGATAGACTTAGGGATTATGAATTATTTTCTTGGCATTGAAGTTGATCAATTTGTGGGTGGAATCTTCATTTCTTAGGGCAAGTATGCAAAGGATGTCCTGAAGAAGTTTAATATGGAGGACAACAAACCTGCCATCACCCCTGTTGCCATAGGCTTGAAGTTGACCAAAATTGATAACAACAGAATTGTTGATCCAACTCTCTATAAAAGGTTAGTTGGAAGCTTGATGTATTTGATTGCAACTAGGCCAGATTTGATGTTTGCTATGAGTTTAATTAGTAGGTTTATGGATTCACCCAAGGACACTCACTGGAAAGTAGGAAAGAGAATTTTACAATATGTCAATGGCACAAGGAACCATGGAATCCACTATGCCAGAAAATACCAGCTTGAATTGATTGGCTACATTGATAGTGATTGGGTTGGCAACATAGATGATAGGAAGAAAACCTTTGGATATGCCTTTCATATTGGATCCAAAGTTGTCTCATGGTCATCAAAGAAGCAGCCAATTTTTGCACTATCAACTGTAGAAGTAGAGTATGTTGCTGCCACCTCATCCTCATGCTAGGTAGTTTGGCTAAGAAGAGTTCTAAGTGAACTAAATCATCCGCCAGATGCAACAACAACCATATTTTGTGACAATAATTCTGCCATTGCACTCTCCAATTACCCAGTGTTCCATGGCCAGACAAAGCACATTGATACCTGGTTCCATTTCATCAGAGAGTTGGTGAAATTTAATGAGGTTGAATTACTATTCTACAGGTCTAAGGAGTAGCTTGCAGATATATTCACAAAACCTTTGAAGGAGGAAGACTTCAATAGGTTAATGGAGAAGCTCGATGTCAAAGCTTTTCTAAAATATGGTTTAAAGGAGAAATTAAAGCAAATTTGACACCTCTAGAAAATCCACCTACTACATGTTTCATCGAATTTTGGGTCATACGAATTAATTACTGGTAGATGAAACTCTTAGTCAGTTTGGTGATTAGATGGAAACTATAGTTTTGCATTAATTGCATGTCAGAGTAGTTGGTGTAGATTTCTCGCATCATCCCTGAATCCCCTCTATATATTTCTCTCAAGGTTCATTTTGATAGATTAGAAGGTTTTGAAGAAGAGTCAGAGCAGAGCAGAGTGAAGAAGCAAAAGAACGCAACATCGTCATGTGAAGCATAAGCAACAGCAGGGTGAAGCAGCTAAGTCTATTTTTATTTCGTGTTTGTACACTACAAATATTAACTTGTAGTCTTGTAGATGTATTTCTAGTCTAAGTACTTTATGGATGTATTTCCAATTCTATATATGAGGATGTATTTCCAACTTTAAGCAATAATTAATTATTTGCATATATTCTAGCTTCTATGCATCGTTGGTTAACTTAGCAAAGTTAACATTTAATATTTCCTCCATTCCGTTTGCAAACCCTGTAAAAATCTATAAATTTCTTGGTAAAATCTCGTGTTTCCATTTCGGGTCATTCTCTTTGTCATAGCTTCTAGATTTCATTTATTTCCATTTCGCTCATTTTTTTGTCTTTATTCTCGGAATAAAACTTTAGATTAATTTAATAATATAAAGTTATATTATTAAATTAACTCTAATATCCATTGAAATCCACAATATTAAAACCCTAATATAAAATCCACATACAATATAGTTTAAAATTCATTCCGCATTGATTTAGTCTCCAATACGCATCCGCTTATCCATAAAATCAATTCCACACTTTTCTTTCACTGACATCACCCTAAAAATTATGCAGATTCACAATCCGGGCTTCCTTCCTTTGTTAACCCTAGCGGAGTTTGTTCTGCATCTATTTGTTAGCACCTTCCTGATTGAAGTGTATGCCTTTTTGGAATTGTGATTCCACTATTTTATTATCCGGATTGGCACTACGAGATTCCGCTCCAGAGTTGGTGCGTAGTTGAGAAATTATGGATTGGAGTATTGGGACTCCAAACTTGTTTACTTTTCAGATTCGTGTCACTCTGAATTTCCATCCCGCTCCATGTTTTGTCTAGACTAGAGTATTGCTATTACGAAATTGCATTCCAGATTAACCAAGCATTTTGTAGATTTTACTCCGCTTGGCTTAGTTCAGCTCCATATTCATTTACAACTTTCACCCCCTGCAAATGAAAAAATTGCAAATGTGGCCATGTCTACCGCATCTTCATATCTAGCGATCACCAAATATCAGTTCCACAGATGTCATGGGAATGCCACCATAGTATTGGCATCTTATGTGGGAATGTAGACCAACATGGAGCATGAGCATCTTGCTGCTCTACCTCCACCATAGTCTACATCACATCGATTAATGCAATATTTCCATTGAGTGCACCTAACATGAATGTGCATTAGTTGGAGATATCACTATGCTTGAAGACAATGGAGATTTAATTCATGTATCTTTTTATAAGAATTAAACTTCAATCTTTTCTTTCAATCCAAAAATTTAACTAATTAAATTAATACATTAAACTGTACTTTTTGAAAATTATAATTATTTAGGAAACCTACAAAATTACATTAATCATGTCCAAAACACCTATTTATGAAAGGAATTAGGATCCCAATGCGACCATCTCCTCCAAAAGCCCTAATTATAGTAACTCTTATTTTATCATTAAAGTGTACTTTATGACCTAAACATGTTTAATTAGGGTTAAATCAATATTAGCCTTGATTCGGTACTCACACATGTGTGCACCCACTATTTAGTTAGTATATTTCCAAAATATGCCTAACCTAACCTCAAACTAACCTAGGATTTGTCTACTCAGGGTTAACCTTAACCCTTGCTCACACATGTGTGCACCTAGGATACTTCTTTAGGGAACATGAAGGAATGACTTACATTTGAATTCATCACCCTAACCTCACCATGGCAAAATATAACCTAGAATTCATGCCATCTCACAAAGGACACGTCACACCCCTTAGACTTGGCCCGCTCTAAAAATAGATGGCCATTTTCACCATGAAACTCTCTCTCATCCTTTTGGCTTACTTGCTAAAAAATTGCAAAAATTACTCCAAAACCTCTTCTACCACTTTAGGATTTGTCATACATCAAGTTATAGTGCTAGAAAATCATCGAGATAGAAATCAATAGAAATAGTCAACCACAACAAGGTTCACACACCGTTGTGTGAACCCGAGCAGAGATTTGCATACCGCCATGCAAACCTGGCCTACAACAATCCTACAACTACATAATAAGTAAATATCAATTGTTTACTACTTCTACAACTTCCTCTACAATTTCTAGCATGTTTTATTTCATTTCAAGGTCATTTTTATTTGTATAAATATGAAGTCTAATCTATGATAATTTCCCAAACATATTAATCCATTTTTGCAAGCCCTAATAGGTATACAAGACATCTCCTAGCATCCAATAAATGACACACATGCAAAGAAGCCCACCTACATTGAGGGCACCAGAAATCATCAACAAATGCATCATATTCGTATTGAAAAGAGAAAAATATTTCTTGAGCGAAAATCCATTTTGTAACCTTTTCTTTTAAATCAATAAAAAGAGCATTTAGCATATATTTCCTTATTTTCGAAATTGGTTTTCACTTTCCATGTGTTACAGATAGAAACATCAAAATTTTCCATCAGGTTGCTTGTTCTAGGAGACAGATGAACAAGATGGAAGTTCTTCAAGATGAGAACATGAACTCATTTGATACAATCCTAGGGATGCATTTCCATTCAAAGGATTATTTTTCTAAATTGTTTAAGGAAAGTTTGGTGCAATATGAGGAGGATTAAAAAGAAGTTATTGTTGTCACACCCTCTATTATATCTGAAGAATAAAATCATACCCTACTTAAACCCATTGATAGAGAGGAACTGAAGAAAATAGTCTCTGGAATGAGTACAAGAAAAATACCAGGTCTAGATGGCTTTCCAATTGATTTTTTTAGACCTTTTGGAAAAAAATAGAGGAGGATATAAAAACTATTATAGAGGAGTCCAAAGGTAGCAAAATAATGCTTAAAGCATTAAATCATACATTCATTGCATTAATTCTAAAAGAGGAGGAAGGGGTGCATATTTCATATTTTAGACCTATTGCCTTAAGCAATGACATATATAAGATAATCATAAAGGTAATGGTTGAGTAGCTAAAACCTCTCCTACATATCTTAGGTTGATACTACCCTCCATAACCTCCACACCACATCTCCAAGTTATAATCTTGCCCATGCATCTGAATAGTGCTGGAGGATACCATGATAGGGGTGGCTCTTACCTCTCTTTTGATTGTAGCCCCACCTCATTGCATACGAAACCTCTATATACCTCATATTCTTGTGTGCCTCCCATGGTAGTCTAGTTGGACTATCCACCTAAAAGTATTCCCATCCCCATATCTATAGAAGGAAGTTCAATTCGGCCTGCTCAATTCATTTTGTTGACCTTTGGACTAGTTTCATCAATTTCTTCAATAACAAATGTTCTTCTCCAAAAATTTACATATTGTGCATAACTGTCTCTACCCGATACAATATCATCTTCCTGACCATATCGATCTGAGATGGTCATGTCTTCCTAATAATCTTGATACAAGATGATCATTCAAAATAAAAAACAAAAAATAAAATAGGTAGGTAAACTACTTGTCCCTGGTTATGTGCAAGATGTTGATCGTTAATCACTTTCTAGCAATGATAGCCTACTCACAACAAAAACCTTCCACCTGCAATCAGTAGACCATCACCTGCCTATTGAAAGAATAAATCATCTATAGTTGGTTGCCCCATTTTCCCTCACTTACCTCCTACCATGAAGTCTATAAAATGGCACTCCCCTTGCTGTAAAGAGATACCAAATTTTGAATTTAAAATACCATGAATTGTTTCCAAAATAATATGTCGAGACCTCCTCACTACAAGACACAATATTGCTAGATCACCACTTAGGATATGAAGCTACACTCTTTTCCATCATGTAATTACTCTTCTCATTCTAATTGGTCATCGACATTTATTTTGTCATCTTTCTACACATAATACTTTAACCAAAACGTACCTACACCATCACAAACTCTGCCTAGATCAAGTCACGATGAGACACAAACCCACGAAAATGACCATCTCATCCAACTATGATCCATAGATAGAAACCATCTCAACTCAATATGGTCATTTTTAGGTGATTAGTTTCTTAGTTTTTATTGAATTTTAGTTTATATCTTGCATTTTTGTTGCATATTAGATCAAATAATTCATATTTCATGTATTTAATTTCTTATTTATGGGTTCTACTTTAGTGGATCCCTCAAATACTAATGATCCATTGTTATTTTATTTTTATGCAGGTGATAGGACTCAAGGATAGTGAAAGGCTATAGATCTAACTTTTACATGGTGGTCATAGAAAAACTTGCTCTTCAACAATGTACTGGCATGAAAATATTCACATTTTACTTGCAGATACCCTTTATGATAACATACTTTATCTATTGTATCATCAATGAAATCCTCTCGAGGGGATTGTTTGTAATACATTGAAAGATCAATATAGTTTTAATTAAGAAAATATCCAATGATTTTGAATCAACTTTAAGAAAATTTGTGGACATTTAACCCCTTATATATCCAGACAAAAATAAAGTGAAAACAATTGTAGTCTCTCATCCGTATGAAGATTGAAGATTTCTAGTTAGATCTCTATTGAATTCAAACCATGAAACTATTCAAATTTGTGTGGTGAAGGGGAAGCCAATCATTTTTCTCCAAGCTCATAACTTCAATATTTTATTTTTCACTTGCTTGATCTCTTTTGTTGATTTTATATTTTATCACATTCACTTATATTTTTAACTTAAGGTATTTTTTGATTAAATTATTTATCATTATGAATTAGATTCCTTCATATTTATCATTCAATTTGTAAATAAAACTTATTTTATTAACCATTTTATAGGATTTAGGATCAAGAAAAATTCAACAACCTTTTGAGGCAATAACGTTATGATGTAGTAGCACTATTGTTAGCAACATAGTGATAATATTAGTATAATTCTATTATAGCACTTGTGTAGGTTTGATTAGAGAGCTCGAGACTTTCCAAATTTTTATGATTTAAAGTTATTTATTATTTTATTGAATAATGGTCTAACTAAGGTAGACCTCTAAACCCCTAATGTTTTGTCAAACATGCATGTATATATTTTTGTATTGCATGGAGCTATGATTGAGAAGCTAAAGAATCAAGATCAAGGAATTTGGTCACATTAGAAGCACAAATGGGTTCTATGTATTCTTAGTTCTTCTTTCCTACCACATCAATTATCTATATTGGCAATCATCCTTGTTAGTCACTTTGGTTTTTTATTACATTACATGGAATATGTTAGCATTGAATATTTTTTATTATTGTTTATTTTTTTTAATTGTTTACAAAAATGGACAATAAAGATAGTCATTCACACTTAGGTAGGATGCATTTATAGAAATTGAAAAAAACATATAGGGTAGTTTGTATTGTAGTATTATATCTTATTATTTGAAAATTAACATTTTGAATAGTTAATGTCTTAATTATATTGTAGTAGAAATAAATTACAATTGCATGTACTTTAGGACTTTGTATGTTACATAAAACTTCTTGAGCCCTTTCTTTGAAAATAAAGAAAGAGTTTTTTTTTTGTCTATTTGTATTTTGCATATCTCTATTTTCCTAGTATTGATTAGGTTTTTAGTTGTTGATTTTAGATATTAGAGGTATTAAATTATTTGGTACCTTGCAATCTTAATTTAAGGACCTTGTAAATAGTTTAGTCTATAGCATGTTTAATATTTTAGTCTATAGTAGGTGTCATATAGTAGGTGTCATGTTATTAAGTGTGAGTTTTGTGTCATGTAAATAAGTATGGAGATATGTAGGTGAGGTGTCATGTTAGTAAGTGTGACTAAATATAAGTAAAGTTTCATGTTTATAAGTGAGGATTTATGAGTTATGTGCAATCATGAGAGTCTTTGTTTTTATGTAAATATGTGAGATTTATTTTTATGTATTGAGAAATATGAAAAGTTATATATTTAACAAGTATGAGGAGATGAAAAGTCTACGTAAGAGAAAATGTCAAGAGTCATGTGAATATAAAGAGTCTTATGTATGTATATATTGAGAACAAATATTTGTAATATACATTGAATAAGCATTGCATTTATACATTTCTTAAAGTAGATATTATCAATAATAATATTTAGTTAGATTTATGTTTATTGTTATTGTTTTGCATATTCATTCTTGATATATTGTTTGAACTTGAAAGATTAATTAACTTGCGAGAATAGTAGTGATTTTATAACAGTGGTAATAGAGTCACATTTATTAGATATCCAAGATCAATAAAAGAGGATTATTTGATGAGATATAATGATGAAGAGTATAATTGAAGTGTATCCATGGTTGAGAAAGAGTCTGCGTCTTTTGAATCCACCAAGATTAGTTGCAAGGAAGAACCTTGACGACAACCTCAAAGACAAGAACTAAATAGTGTTAGTATAGTGTTTGTTGAAGAACATCCAGTGAGGGAGATAACCCATTCATAATTTGGAGATCTATAAAGCTAAGTGAACTCATTGTGAGAAGAAAATAAATATATCTCATATGAA